>KV751388.1:2476973-2489627 GCA_001698575.1 Mola mola | reverse complement strand
ATGAGAGAGAGAGAGAGAGAGAGAGAGAATGATACTTTTCCATTAATAAAGCATAAAAATGACACGGCAAATTGGCATCTCATGTATGTCCTAAGATTTTCAAAATCCCAAATTTGTGATATTTGCCGTGTTGTCTCTTTGCCATGTGTGTGCACTCATCTAAATATTTAAATTTTCTTTAATCATCAAAGCCAGTGAGTACCATGCATGTCAATGTCATGCTCACTTCTCCTCTCCGCAATCCCCTCTTCTCTTGGATCTCAGGTTGCTGTACAGCAATCAGACACAATTTCAAAACAGAATATACACACAGAGCAACCCCTATATGTAAATGAAAACACAAACACACACACAGAAACACATACATACATAAGTTGTCAACAGTGCTAACCAATGCTAGACACAGGCAACCTTCTAGTCAAAACTAAGCTAGTTGACTTGTTATCTATCCCGGCTGCTAGATGGATAAATCTTGAAGAATTTGTCAAGAGGCTAAATATACAATAAGTGTCAAATCTGACACCTGACTCTAGCTAATGTTACACACACTGAGAAAACTGTCTGGATGAGCCCTCGGAAAAGTTATCTTCATAGAAAAAGTGCAGGTTGTAAAGTTGAACCGACTGCACTGTGAGCGTCTTGAGAGCATCCTGCACAGTATATAGCTCTAATTTGTGTAGGTTAAGTTAAAAACGTGGCTATGAGAGCAGGAGAGAAAACTTTCTGCTTTTCTTCATTTATAATTTTTTTCTTCTCACCTCAGTCATAACCTCACCACCTTATAAGCCAAAAATCTGTCCATTGCTTCTGAATTAGTACTGGAAGAACAAGGACACATTTCCCTATGTTTTTCGAAGCAAATATTAATGTGAAATGAAAATTGTGGGTTTGAGAGGAACTTAAAGACAATTGCTTCAGATAATTTTTAAGGTCCCCTTCATTTTAGCCATGATGGCCATACACTCCTGAACAGTCAACACATCCATTATAAAAATCAGAAACAGACCAAACATTGATTAAAATGTAAATTGTGATTTTGATAAAATACGTTGAATATTAAGATGCCCTTTTAGCCCAGAAAAGTTCCAAAGACCCATGTCTGTTAATGTGTCACAAACCAAAATGGCTCAAAATTTTGGTGGGTTTGAGCTCCTCTCACATTGATTTCCCATTTGTGTATTACAATTTGACTGATTTCCGGGATGGCACATGATTTGTCTGTCCTCTGAGGTTTTTCAAGACACCTTTGACCTTATTAAGGCTCAGAAGACACTTCATACTAGATAATTGATATTATATTTCATTTTGAGTTGTGTAGTAGTTCCTGCAGTAAGTATATTTGAATGCTGCCAGTTGGAATAGTTTGTTGAATGCACTTACCTCATACACTGTATATGTATTTCACTTAACATATGTACACTATGAGAAAGAGAGAGAAAATTCTAATTATAGTCAAATAGATTACTATCTATTAAGTTTCTGATTAAATATTATCATCAAACTGTAGCTAAAGTACACCTTTTTTCATGCAAAATACCACATTTAGTTTTAAATTAAAGTCACAAGGGCCTCATGTTTACAGCATAATTTCTGCATGGACTGTCTGTGGTTTGTTTCAGATACCCCACCCCACGTCCCTTGGTACTTTCTATTGAATGGGTAAAAATGAATGGATAAAAACACACAGGAAAAAAAAACAATGACAACAACAACAAAACACAATTCCATATCTTTTTTCAGCCACATGTAATGTGATATTAAATTAATATTTCATCACATAAATGCATTGAATCACTCATTGCTGCCACAGGATACACACAGATAAGATATCTGATATATAGAAAGTTTCAATTTGTTAGATTGAGCCATTATTTCACCTTCATTCATTTCAAATTTAAACTAATTTTACCAACATAATGGTAAG
This sequence comes from Mola mola, assembly GCA_001698575.1. Taxonomy (NCBI): domain Eukaryota; kingdom Metazoa; phylum Chordata; class Actinopteri; order Tetraodontiformes; family Molidae; genus Mola; species Mola mola. The sequence goes on along the minus strand of KV751388.1, from coordinate 2,487,703 downwards.
AAGAGACTTTTGATGCTATACCAAAATGTGTATGCTACCCAGCTCCTTTGTGTTATGTGTGCTTTGAGAGGCCATAGCACACTCTAGTGTGCAAAATGAGACGATGAAAAAGAGCTGTGCTTGGGGCTTTATTAGTCAAGCGGAAATTCCAGTCCCCAGAAACTAAGACTAAACATCACTCATCACCATTCCAAACATCTAGTCCAAGAAGTAATCAAGAATGACAGTTAGATAGATAAATAGAGATACAGATGACTTTATTAATCCAAGTGGGAAATGAATTTGTCACAGCAGCACAGCAGGACCAGTGGACATATAACAATATAGAGTATAAATGTAGAATAATATAAACAGTATAGGCAGTTGTAAAAATCTTGCAGAGTTCAGTGCGTGAATGATTTTAACAGGTGAAATGTCTACTGTCTAATAACAGAAGTGTTGAAAAGTCTGATTGCACTGGGGAGGAACGACATCCTGTATTGTTCCAATCACTGTCAGTGCATTATTAGTAAATAATTTTGAAGCAATATCTTTACAACTGAATGAGCAATGGTAAAAAGTTATGTTAGCTAAGAGTAGCTAATGTCAAGGATTTTAGAGTTACATTCAAAGAATGGGGAATGGTTGTCTATGACAGGGGCTGTATGTTTTTCTAGTTCTCATTCATGTCCACATTCTCTTAGTATGTTCTAGCAGGAAATGGCTGTGATATGAATACTTTTTATTTCAGTATAAAAACATAAACAAAATGCAAAAAAAGGTAGACAAACGCACATATAAACTTTTTTTTCAGCCATGAAAAATTATCATTTTTCTCAGTTTCTCAGTTTTCATTGTCTGATTTTTGAAGATGCAAGTCAACTAAAGGAATGATGGACACTTGATGTACAAGCCCTAAACTGTCTTCCTCATGTCCAACACCACCCTGGACACAGTCTCTTTGGCACCTTCCCCACTGGAGGAAGCTACAGGACAATCACACTCTTCAGTGTTCCAATTTATAATCCACAGAATCGCCCACTCTTGCACACATTCATCCATTATACACTGTGCACTTAATGGATCTATTCCATGTTTTTACAATTTGTATGTCGGCTAATGGCAAAATTCTAAAAAAATAAATTTGATAAGCCTTATATTGAGTTATATTCAGACTCATCGATCTGTCAAATGCTTTCCTTTGTAGAAGAGTTGATAAAAAGCAGGAGCAAACACTGCAGATCATGAAATCTTTTTAACAACTACACAGAAAATTCATATGCATAGTATAATAAGGTAAATGATCACAACATTTTTTTTCCACATAAAGATTATTATTATTATTATTATTATTATTATTATGAGAAGTGTGGGTTGCCTTCACCTGATGACACTGTTAGGCTTTTGATGCATGATGTTGCACATAGACATGAATTTTGTGTGTTTCTAGGGCAAGAAGTGCTACTGATTACAGAGAAAGCTCAAAACCAGCACTAGCTGCTGGTCCAAAAGACCCCTCCCACCTCGCTTCTCACTCCGGGGTCATCACATGGAGCAGCCTCTGTAAAACATGGACAAGAAAAATAGCAATCTATATCAGAGTTTTCTTTTTTGAATAGGTTATATGCGCAAAGAATCAAATAATTCACTGCAAAACTTATCAGGTGTATTTGGTTTATTTCTGGTCAAAATGTGTCCCATAAATTAACACAGTGATTTGTTGGAGAAATGCATCTTGTTGCAAGAGAATAATTTGTTGTAAAAATGCTGTCAATGGAGTAATATTTTTGATTATAAGGAAAAGACTAGCTCCACAGACAGATTTTTTTTTTTTACATACAAGTTAATAATTTGAAACAATTTATATTTATGTAAATGCAAGTTACTCGTCAAGTTTGAGGTTTTTGCTGTAGGCTGATGCCTCGGATTAGGCTCAGTGAGGGGATCAAAATATGACTGTATATAGCAGTGGGTTTCAAATTTACAACAACAACAAAAAACACTAGGGCTACTCTAGGAATGATAACATGTTTGTCGGTCATTTTTTCAGAATACAATTTTAAATAAAGCACCCCAAAGAAATATACTATAGTCATAACTTAACTTAGCAGTTAGCCGTGTTAGCTTCTGCTAAAACTTGCATTTATAGAGATTTAGGTCTTTGGTAAAAGATGGAAGAAATACTCAACTACTACTAATAATAATACTAATAATAATGTAATGTAAAAATCAATATTCCAGCTAACGAAGTACTAGGTAAGATGTACATCCTTCTTGCTTGCTTTATGTTTTTATGTGCTCACTTGTGGGAAAATATTTCTCTATTTGCTATTGACCTCTGGGAACACTTCAGGGTGTTTCACTTGATCACACACGGAGTCTGGAGCAAAGCGAGTGGAGAGGTGTGGCCCATGCTTGGCCAACATGCACCTTTGTTTTGATCTGACAAGCTGATGCTCTAATGCAATATTGAGTGGCAAAATCTCTCATTTAGCAACAGATTCCTTTCAAGTTCGATTTATTGAGAGATAACTGTTTGTCTAGACAAAACATATGTCTAAAACTGCTTATTTCTCAGAAACATAATCAAAGACAAATTGTTTAAAGAATTCTGGCAGCTATCATACCGCTGCACCGTACTCAAAGGTGTATTCGGAAACTAAATGAAGGCTTGCCCATCGGTGATCATACCTTATATTACTAGTGTGCAAAAACTCAGTCAAGTATGTAACACTCAAATACCACTGGATTGTGTTTACTGTAGTAAAGTTTTGTTGCTACGTAACTATCATGAAATGTGTATTTGAGGTATGTCCCAAAATTTACACGTTCTTCCTTGGGTTCATACCTAGACACACACAAAATTACATACAAATATTTTTATTATTTTTGAGTTACTCTGTGTGTCTGTTTTTTTTGGGTTTTTTTTGTTAAATAGTTCGTACTTGTTTGCTACTGTGATGATAAAAGGCAGAATGGATGAGTGGTTGAGATGTGACTCTTCACAGGGCCTGTCTGGGCTGTTCTCAAATTATAACAAAAAACAATTCAAAGGTACATTTTAGTCAATGCAACAAATACAAGTAGATTAAAAGCTAACTAGTTTTTTTTTTTTTTACATTTCCCCCTTTTGTCCTTACACCTTTTTCAGGACAGGGTTACAGGAAAGAATTACAGCAAATCTACTTTATAGTAAATTCATTAAAGGTATTTTGAAATGGTTCTTTTGACAAATGAGTGGATGGAAATCACAGAATCATCATTTTTATTTTAACCTTGACTTTATACAAACAACAATAAAAAAGGAAAGTAAAGCAGATTATTTTCATCCCCTAGAAGTATATTCTATTGACTGAAGAGAAGTAATGTTAACTACATCTTCAATTAATTTGAAGATATCTGATCTAACTTTAGGATGATAATACCCAATAACCTGAAATGAGCATGCCCAATATACAGTTCTGACATGTTTGTGAGTGACTATTTATTTGCATATAAATTTAAATGTACTTAATCCTGAATTTACTTCTGACAAGTTGTAACGGTTGCCACTATTGGGACTGTGTAGCCTAAGCTGTACAATCCAAGATTTAGTAAGGTACTGTTTTCAGTCTACATCTCCAGAAGGGACCTAGCAATAAGACACAAGAGTGGCCAGAATGTCAAAATAAATGTACACAAGTTGTGGACTTGAGAGATAGTCTGAAGTTTGTTTCATTTTACAATTCCACCAACAAACACATCAGGCTACATCATAATGAAAGACAGACCTTATCAGACCATATGGTATAAATACCAGTCCACTGGAAGTGCTATCACAAAAATGCTTCTACTGTGAGCCCCCGCCAATTGCTGGGGATTAACTGATTTATTCTCTCCTGAGACAAAAACACACAGAAAAGTACAAAACCCAAACAACAAAACTGATTACAAATGTGTTTTGAATTGGGAGCTACAGCTTAAATATCCTTAAAAATATCAGTTTTCATTTCCATTTTCAACACTAATTCTAAATGAGATTAAACAAATCTTCAAATACCAATCAGATTATGAAATAATAATGCAATAATAATTTGATCAATTGATCAATCAAGTTTTATTTGTATAGCTAAAAATCACAGATTATTTTTACCTGAGAATTTTACCCTTTGGGTTTTTACAGATGTGACACTTAGGACACATCTGTGACCCTTAGATACTCAAATCAGGTGAGGAAAAACTTTAAAAACCCTGAACAAGGTAAAATAATAAATCCCAGGAAGAACCACAGATGAGGGATCCTATTTCCTAGGAAGGACAGATGTGTGACAGTGTCATCTGCATAGCAGTGAAATTTAATAGGCTGTTTTCTAATTACATTATGTAAAGGAAGCATATATAGGATGACTAGAATTGCTAAAAGTACAGATCTTTGTAGAAATCTAAAATCCATAACTGTTTTACCCATCATTTACATCTACAAGCTGATATTTGTCTGATGAATATGATTTAAACCATCTTAATGCAGTTCTTTTAATGCCAATTCAATTGTCCAGTCTTTCATAAGTATCTGATGGTCGCTCATGTCAAATGTAGCACTAAGATCTAACAGAACAAGTACAGATGTAAGTCCCTTGTCAGATGCCGTTCAAAGGTTACTAGTATTTTGACCAATGCTGTTTCTGGGCTATGATCCATTCTAAAACCTGACTGCAAGACTTCCAATAAACAATTGTTATGCAGAAAGTTACATAAATGATTAGGTACCACTTTTCCTTGGAGAGAAAAAGTTGCAAATCGATCTATAGTTTGCTGGTAGGCTTTTTAAGGAGAGCTTTAATTGAAGCAACTTTGAAGGCCTATGATACAAAGCCTCTTAACAGTGATCGAGTGATTATATCTAAAAGAGAAGAACTTATTTGGGGTAGTATTTTGTTAATTAGTTGAGTTGAAATGGGATCTAAAAGGCAAAAGGCAAAAGTTGCTGGTCTAGATTAACTAATAAGTGAGGTTAGCTGCTGAAGGTCAATTGAAGTAAAGCAGTCCAGGTAAATATTTTGTCATACAGCTGATTCCAGGATTCCTGCGCTTCTGTACAGGTTAATGTTTAACTAGTGGTGGGAGGTCATGTACTAAAAATTCAAAAGTTATCATGTAATGATCTTTCCGAAAAGGATTATAGTGGAAGACCATTAAATGATCAATTTCAATGCCAAAGCCAGGACAAGGTCAAGGCCAACTGAATTTTACAGTGAAATGAATGCAGAAGCAAGGGTATCATTATCAATATGATCACATTAAAATCACCTATTGTAATTTCTTTCATTTGACAGAAACTCGTCAAATGTATGGACCAGGAAGGTGGTGTATTATAACCAACAAAATTAGCTGTACTGTTGTCCAAACTGCATGAGCTCTGGTTTGTCAGAGTTTAGGTTCTATAATTAACTTTCAGATTCCTGGAAATGAGAGCTGCTCCATCGAATGTGGGATGACTGCCATCTCTCCTAATCAGACCAGATCTACCCCAGAACATGTGCCAATTATCTACAATTATCCACATCATTTGCTGGACAGCACCTCAAACAGCCAGTGATTGAGTGATGACACGCGGCTAAATATATCATCACTGGTCAAATTAGGTCTAGAGTCCGACATGGTTTTACATGTCACTGTCCTCACTTGTAATAACTTAAATAACTTCCAACCAATTTCAAACCCTCCATTTTTGACGCTATCTCCGATCATATCCTCCTTAATCATCTAGCCACTATTTTTTTATACAACATCACTCTTTTCTGGTTGACCTAATACCTCTCCGGTGGCGCTCAGTTAAAAGTTGAACAATCCCAACCCTCCCCGGTCAACACTGGTGGGCCCCAGGGCTCTGTACTGGGCCCCCTCCCTTTCATCATCTAACTTCTCCCTCTTGGCAACATTTTCAGAAAACATGGAATCCATTTTGACGTTTACACAGATGACACCCAGCTGTACCCCTCCTCTAAGCCCACCACCACATTTCTTCCCTCTTCCCTCCTTGACTGTAAGATATTAAAACTTGGTTTTCCCATAACTGTTTCAAAGTTAATGGAAATAAAACTGAATTTATTCTTATTGGCACCCAATCCGCTCTTTCCAAATCTCACACTTTTTCATCACTCATTGATAACTGTACTGTCCATCCCTCTCCTCAGGCCAAGAGTCTGGTTGGCATCTTTGACAGCAGGCTCTCCTTCAGTGCACAAATAAACAATATCACCCAGTGTGCTTACTTCCAACACCGTAACATCAACTGCCGTCGTCCAGCACTGCCATACTGGCTCATGCCCTTGTCACATCCTGTTTATTTCTGTAATGCTCTTCTATATAGTTTACCTAAGAAATCCCTCTATAGCTATGTTTACATGGACACAAATATTTGGAATAAGGGGATGATGCTAAAATGCTATATTCTGATCGAGAGGGGTGGTTTATGCTGATCCTTATTTCGAACCGTGCCCATGTAAACACTTATTCAATCGCGGTTTCCTCATTGGGGTAAAATTATCATCACTGCGCATGTGTGCCCTATGCCAACGTGATGTGACAGCATCTTGGAGGAAACACAAAACCTGCAGGGATGCTCTCTCGCTCTCTCCTCCTGCAACGCAGGAGCATTATGCATTGCTCCGTAGCTTGATCAGAGAGAACAGTAGAAACAAAACTACCATTTCCACACAACACATTACCCCTGTCCTCAAGCAACTCCACTGGCTCTGGGTTTGCTTCCGTATAGGTTTTAAAATCCTGCTCCTAACTTTCAAAGCCCTCCATAACCTTGATCCTCCATACCACACTGAGCTCCTAGAAATATACACTTCCTTCCATACACTTAGGTCCATCTCTGCCTCCCTCTTCTCCACTTCACCTGACCATCTGTCCACCATGTGACTTAGATCCTTTAGCCACTCTGCCCCTTGACTTAGGAATGCACTCCCACAGGATATCCACACCTTAACGTCTCTGCCCAGGCCTCAATCACGACTCAAAATCCATCTGTTTAGAGTGGTTAACCACACATGATCTTTAACACCTCACCACCAAAACCACACCTTTTACTCATCCTTTGTTTTTCTATTCTGGTTTTATGGTATGATATCTCGATTGTTTATATTTTTGTCATGTTTATTCATATTCTAATAATGTCTGTTCTTTCATCATGTAAGGCTACCTTGAGAGCTTTGAAAGGCACCTAATGTGTTATTATTATTATTATTATTGTTATTTTGCATATGTACACCCCAACTCAATATTCATTTTAGTCACCTCTGATTGGTAAAGCTGAGTGTCATTACTGCTGACATGAATTACAATTTTAACAAATTTACCATTACTCTTTGCAAGCAGTTTCAAATTTTATTCTGTGTCGCCCACTCCTGCCCAAGGGATATGCCTCAGTATGGTCACTGGTGCTACTAATTTCACGCTTAATTTCACGCTACCAGATTTGGCTTGTCAGCAGTTGTGTCACTAAGTAGGCAGAATCTATTAGAAGGTGAGTGGGTGGGTGGTGTTCCGTGGAGTTTGGTTTAGGGCTAGGCTTCTTTTAGACAATCACCCAACCTTCCTGCTTTCCCGGCTGCTCGGGAACAGCCAAGGGGCAGCTAGGAGGAGCTATGTTACTCCAGTCCGCACCAGCTACTAGGGGCTAGCTAGGTACTGCAGCTAATGAATTTGCTTCTATGGTGCGGAGTCGCGACTCAACCTTGCTTCCAATGCTGTAAATAAGCTACACTTTTTTCAAATACCATTACCGCTAAAAGGAGGCTGAGGAATAACATAACATCTAACACATTGAGCAAGAGAGAGCAGCAAAGGGAGTGGGATTGCAAATCTCTATGCTAGTTAGCACAACTCAGTTAAAATAGTTGTGGAAATTGTTTACTCCTCAAACCTATCCAACTCAGGGTAAAGCTTTATGCTAAAATGACTTTCACATACAGGAAAACTCAAATACAACAAACCGTTTAAAAGAATTCCAGTATATGCAACAATACACTGGGACACTCTACTTCTACAACGTTATACTACCGCCAGTGCTATTGGGAAGGCTACACTTTATCATGCAATAATTACATATGGGGGAAAAAATCTCATGCAAGATAATTCCACTATAGCATACCACCACAGGTAAAAGTCACATACGGGTTTCTGGTCCTTAAGTTATTGCTTTACCACATTGCGAGATTTTACTAATTATTGCAGAGGCTTTCTGCAATTTTGCAGTTTTGCAAACTCAATAAGCACTGATGTCACACAACTGAACAATCATGAAGTAACTTCTCAGATCACTAGAAAGAGAAAAACTAGAGGACTCAATGGCACCGATTCACTGTAAACATGGTGTATAATGCATGGTGTTTTTGGGGAGAATGGATTGTGGGTGAAAGTCTTTCCCCCTGTCCATTTGGCAAGTTTGGCCAAAAGTACCATATTGGGAAAAGGTGATATAATACTTCCTATTTGTTTGAAGCGTGTAGCTAGTAATTACAAAGCTAGTAATTACAAATTGCCCAAGCTTTAAAAAAACAAAAAACCTCTCAGTTTAGTCCAATGTGGAGAATGAGATGTGAGTGTATTTTGGATATTTATTTTGGACGATCTTTGCAAAGAAAATGGTTTCAACAATTAAAATATTGTTTACCCTGCGATTCAGTCCTGTTTTATGTCATACCAAAAAATGTTGCTTTAGATTGGCTCTCCCTGTACTGTTTTCTTACCTAAAGGTATATATTTAGCAGCTACTCTCCTTCCTTCCCTGAGCTCTACAGTCACCTAAGCCTTATAAGGGCCTCAAACACAGACCTGCCCCCATCTTTTCCTTCATTCCTCCATCTATGCCCTTCTCTAACCTTCATCTGGTCTGTATCTGCTCTTGTCCCGACCTGTCCTCCTCCAACCACACACCCTCCCTGTTCCTACTTCTCTCTGCCATTTCTTTATAAACAAGTGATCTTACCATAACACTCCATGGAAGTCCATATTCTACATTTGTTTTCACCCTGTCTTTCCTTCATGCTTCATTCAGTTTTTAATTCTCATTCTCTTTCCAATAAAGGTAGTAAACTTAAACATGCTTTCTTTAACTATTTATTCACATAGGGAGAAAGATATTTAAGTAGCCAGTAAAGATTACATTCATGAGGACAAATCAGTTTTACTTGGTGAAGGTGAAGCTGATGAGAGGGCATTAAAATGCAATTAAAGATGTGAGATTACACTTTACTGTTTGGTTCCCTAGTGGTGACAAAGGTGTGGAAAAAGGACAAAAAAAGACATCTTTTCTTCTTAACACTTTTGTAAGGACACTTAGAATATGTTTTCTAGATCGGAGAGGCACTACACATGCTACGGGATGGGGCTTCAGTATGTGCATCTAGCCAATAACAAGGTCTTGGGTGGCGATTATTTAAAAAAGGTATGTTGATGATAAACTTTTAGCTGATAACGAAAAGCTAAAATTGTTCTGATGCACTCTGAAATCTCCAAAGCAATTAAAAACTCCAACTAACAAATACATGTTATGGAGATTAAAGTCTAGTAACTACATCCAAAATGTAGCTGATTAGAAATACGAAATACTATGAAATGGGACACTGCTTTACTCCAATTAAAAACAGCCACCACACCGAGTTACCAAACAACATTTACTGTACTAAAAAGTCATGTGTTACATTTGGCCTGGATGTTCTTATTCTTATTCTTAACAAAGTCATGCTTATTCAATTAAATATCCATCTATCCCAACCATTCATTTATCTTTTCAAATAAAGCAAAAAATACTTTTTTCTGAAACTGATATACATTTCATGTCAATAAATAACAAAACGAAAGAAAAATATTGAAATAAATTAAGAATCATTAAATACAAAAGAAGAAAAGAAATTTCCTCAAATAAACAAAATAAGGCTGCTATGAATGCACCAATTAATCTCGTTATCTCCATGGTCCTCACACTCATTTCTGAAAGTGGGGCTGCAAATCGGCTCATCATTGTGGTTAGGCCTCACCAAAACTTCTCACTGTGGCGTCATTTAACATGCTGCATCATGCTCACTGTACCATTCATGTAGCCTTGCAATATTTGCACACTGTTTTTGTCTTGTCAGTTAAACTCTCTCCACTTGCATTTTCAATCGTTGAAAGCCAAAATGTTGCCATGCCTCCTACTTAAATGATGACGGGGCATTCTCAAGTTGTATGGTTTCACTAGCCGTTGCAAATTGGTCCTGTTGCTCACTGCTATGTGCAAAGCCACAGTATATACTATCAAAACCCCCTGCTTGTGAATTGAGTCATTATACATCTGAATTGAAGGGATGGTTAACATTAATATCTTTAATATCTTGAATTTATTCAAATCACAGTGAATCCTTATATACTATATGTGTGTGTGTGTGTGTGTTTATATGTGCTTTCATGTGACTAGAGTTGGTTTCCATAAATAAGTCACTTCCTGTTATATATTTTTGTTGCAATGCAGCATTTTTTTACAAATATTATTTCATGTTTTTTATGGTATTATTTTAAATAGAGTAATATAGAATATAATAATAATGGTCATGAGCTCTGGGCAGTGACCGAAAGAATGAGATCTTGAATACAAGCGGCCGAAATGAGCTTCCTTTGCAGGGTGGCTGGGCTCAGCCTTAGAGATAGGGTGAGGAGCTCTGAGATCCGGGAGAGGCTCAGAATAGAGCCGCTGCTCCTCCGCGTTGAGAGGAGTCAGTTGA
>KV751388.1:2454872-2475759 GCA_001698575.1 Mola mola | reverse complement strand
CAACAAATTACAAAAAATGGATGCTTGGCTAATTTAAAAGAAACGCCCAGACTACCACTCCTGGGAAAATCTAGCATAAGGTGAGCAAACACCTGGGTGGTGAACATGATATACTAACACCAAAATGCGCTAATTTTGTCTTACTTTTAAAGAAAGAGCCTGTTAATTCTGAGGCCTACATGCACTTATTTTGTCCAATTTATAGGTATTTAAAATCTGTGCTGTTTTACCGAATATGTTAAATCCACCTACATAAATGCATTTACTCTGTCTCGTTTAGAAATTGCATGTTTGCTGTAACATGTGCATAAAATGAAGATGTGATTTATCAAACATGTATCTCTTATAAATAGCTCCTTTACTTATTTAAAATAATGGTTAGGAAAATGTATTTATGCACTAATTATCTTGTGATTTATAAATAAGGTCTACTGTAAACTGTGTCGCAATGATTTGCATTTAAAAAAAAGTCTCAGGAAGAAAGTTTGGAAAACACTGATACAGCGAAACAAACAATTGCCCAAATTAAAAGCAGTACTTTCCTACATTAAGTATGATGCAGAATACCGAATGTCCATTAAGGTTTCCTTTCATGAGAGCTTAATGACACTAACAGAGCCAACAAAACCATGTATCCATAGTACGTGGTTTTGGTTTTAGACTTTTTCATTTCATCATTAAATTACTACCTAGTGTACCTCAGCTTGCAAACTAATGTAGTTTCTCACCTTCAGTGCAATCAATGCATCCAGCAAGTTGTACAACGCTATACACACTTTCATAGATGACCATCTTTCAGCACTCTGTGTGATAAATGTATTATAAATGTATTACAAATGTAATACAATTGAGGTATTGCACCCTGAACCCTAAGCCTAACTGTATCAGATACTGCCCAGATAACAGGTGCATCATGTATGGTGTGTGTGTGTGCGTGTTCAGGGTTAGAGGACCAATGAAACCAGGGGTTTGTTTGAGGGGTGATGATCTCCACACATTGCTATCTTCTGCCATCATATTCCTCACATGGTAAAATTGTTATTCACGTCGGCAGTAACAACACTCGACTTCGCCAGTCGGAGGTCACTAAGATTAATGTGGAAACGGTGTGTAGTTTTGCTAGAACGATGTCAGACACTGTAGTTTTCTCTGGCCCCCTCCCCAGTCTGACCAGTGATGACATGTATAACCGCATGTCGTCATTCAACCGCTGGTTGTCGAGGTGGTGTCCCAAAACCAATGTGGGCTACGTAGATAACTTGAAGACTTTCTCGGGGAGACCTGGTCTGATTAGAGAGATGGCGTTCATCCCACTGTGGATGGTGCCGCTCTCATATCTAGAAATCTGACAGAATTTACTAGAACGTTAAAACCCTGACATTTCCGAGTCGAGACCAAAGGGCAGAGTTGCAGTCTAACACGCTTCTCTGTGCCTCAGTCAGAGCGGTTGCCTGCCAAGAATAGAATAGAGTCTCTGTCTATGTCTATATCTATGTCTATAGAAACTGTGTTTATCCCCCGACCACCTAAATTTTGAAAAGTTATTAAACCTAAAGTAAACAGAAGAGGAGCTAAAAACAAAAACTTAACTGAAATCAAAACCACACATTTGGATTTAAATAATACAGCAATTAAATGTGGATTGTTGAATATTCGATCACTATCATCCAAATCTCTGCTAGTCAATGATCTGATAACTGATCATGTTATTGATTTATTTTGTATCACTGAAACCTGGCTGCAGCAGGACGAGTATGTCAGTATAAATTAATCTACACCCATCACTCATGTTAATTTTCACATTCCTTGTACCATAGGTCGAGGAGGAGGTGTGGCTGCGATATTTCAGTCCAGATTATTAGTCAACCCTAGACCAAAATCTGGCTATAGGTCTTTTGAAAGCCACACTCTGTCTTTCCCTCTCAAACTGGAAAGTTGAAAATACAGTTCTGCTAGTTACAGTATATCGTCCACCTGATCCGTATCTGGTTCCTATCAGTGTTTAGTACTCAGTACAGATAAAATCATTATAATGGTGATTTCAATATCCCTGTAGATGTAGAAAGTGACAGCCCTAGTTCTGCATTTTTTTCATTATTAGACTCAATTGGCTTTTTCCAGCATGTGAATGAACCCACTCAATGCTTCAAATATATCCTTGATCTTGTTTTAACATATGGCATTGAAATTAACAAGTTAACAATTTTTCCTCAAAACCCTCTTCTGTTTGACCATTACCTCATTACATTTGAGTTTACATTAATTGACTGCACAGCATCTAGGAGTAAATTCGGCTATAGAAGATGTTTATCTGAAAATGCTGTGGCAATATTTAAAGAGAATATTCTGTCATCATTTGCAACAATGCCATGTCTAAATTCAATTGAGGACTTCTCCCATGCACAGGTTGATGACCTTGTGATTAGCACTATGGCCTCACTGTGTTCAAATCTTGATACTGTTGCCCCTCTGAAAAAGAAAGTAATAAAACAGATGAGGCTGGCTCTGTGGTATAATTTTCAAATCGGTGCCTTAAAGCAGACGTCACGGAAATTGGAAAGCAAGTGGCTTTCCAGCAACTTAGAAGATTTTCACCTAGCCAGGAAAGAAAGATTAAAAACGTATTAAAAAAAAGCTCTCTGCAATGCTAGAAGCTCGTATTACTCAGCACTAATAGAAAAAAACAAGAACAACCCCAGGTTTCTCTTCAGCACTGTAGCCAGGCTGATAGAGTCATAGTTCAATTGAACCATTGATTCCCTTAGCTCTCAGCAGTAATGATTTTATGGGCTTTTTACAAATACAATTATAACAACCAGAGAAAGAATTCATCAGCTCTTACCTACATTAGGCAGTAATCTTCTATTAAATACAACAACTTTTGAATCGACTGCAACGCCTATTTTACAGTTGGAGTCATTTTCATCTCTGAATCTCTCAGAGCTAGCTTCTATAGTTTCATCATCTAAACCATCAACTTTTTTAGACCCAGTACTGACTAGGTTCTTTAAAGAGATTTTTTATTTAATTAACACGTTCATTCTAGATCTGATCAATTTGACCTTATCTTTAGCTTATGTACCACAGACTTTCAAGATTGCAGTTATCAAACCTCTACTCAAAAAACCTAATCTTGATCCAGATGTTTTGGCTAATTATAGACCCATATCGAATCTCCCGTTCATTTTCTAAAATCATCAAAAAAGCAGTCGCAAACCAATTATGTGACCATCTGCATAGTAATGGCTTGTTTAAAGAGTTTCAGTCAGGATTTCGAGTTCATCACAGCACAGACACAGCACTGGTTAAAGTTACCAATGATATTCTAATAGCTTCAGACAATGGATTAGCCTACATACTTGTCCTGTTAGATCTCAGTGCTGCATTTGACACCATTGACCATAACATTTTATTAGAGAGACTGGAACATGAAATTGGGATTAAAGGAACTGCATTAAGATGGTTCAAATCATATTTATCAGATAGATATCAGTTTGTCCATCTTAACAATAGCTCCTCCTCACACACTATAGCTGATCATGAAGTTCCACAGGGTTCGGTACTTGGACTAATCCTTTTCACTCTATATCTGCTTCCTTTAGGCAACATTATCAGGAAACACAGCATCAGTTTTTCATTGTTATGCAGATAATACTCAGCTGTACTTATCAATGAAGCCAAATGAAGCTAGTCAGCAAGTCAGACTACGAGCATGTCTTGAAGACATAAAAGTCTGGATGACCTGTAACTTTTTACTTTTAAATTCAGACAAAACTGAAGTTATTGTACTTGGCCCTAAGAAAATCAGAAACATCCTGTCACAAGAGGATGCAGAAAAGCTAGTCCATGCATTTGTTACTTCCAGACTGGACTACTGTAACTCATTACTATCTGGATGTCCCAACAAATCTCTGAAAGGCCTTCAGTTGATTCAGAATGCTGCTGCACGAGTATTAACAGGAACTAGAAAAAGGGATCACATTTCTCCTGTGTTAGCTTCTCTTCATTGGCTCCCAGTAAAATTCAGAATAAAATTTAAAATCCTTCTGTTAACATACAAAGCACTTAATGACCAAGCTCCATCATATCTCAGAGAGCTCATAGTTCCTTATTGTCTTAGTAGGTCACTTCGCTCTCTAGATGGACGTGTACTTGTGGTTCCTAGAGTCTCCAAGAGTAAATCGGGAGGCAGATCTTTCTTCAGTTATCCTCCTCTTTTATGGAACCAACTCCCAGTATCGGTCCGGGGGGCAGACTCTCTAGCAATTTTCAAGACCAGGCTTAAAAATTTTCTATATGACAGAGCCTATAGTTAAAAAATTAAAATTTAGTTGCTCTTTGGGTGTGCTGCTATAGGCCTAGACTGCTGGGGGAAGCACTGAGCCTCTCTTTCTCTCTCTCTCTCTCTCTCGCTCTCTCTCTTAACCCAACCGGTCGAAGCAGATGGTCGCCCCCCCTGAGCCTGGTTCTGCCCGAGGTTTCTGCCTCTTAAAGGAAGTTTTTCCTTGCCACTGTCGCCAAGTGCTTGCTCATGGAGGGTTTTGTTGGGTTTCTTTAAATAATTCTATAAAGAGTTTGGTCTAGACCTGCTCTATATGTAAAGTGCCTTGATGTAACTATTTTATGATTTGGCGCTATATAAATAAATTTGATTTGATTTGATTTGATTTGATTTAAATATACGTTGACCTTTGCACGTTTTCCTAACCTTTTCCCTTTTTCATTCACTGCAGTTACTGCAATTATGGCAAATTGAATTATAGTGAAAACTGGATCAGTCATTAATTAGATTTGTTGTGACAACCAGAATAAAAAAAAAGGGACTGGAAAGGAAAAAATACGTTGAAGTAAGTGGTAATAATACACATTTGCTAATACATCTTTTAGTGTTCATAATACCACAAATTTTCCTTTTCTCTCAGACTCATCTTAACAACTTGTGTGCATGTATTTTCTATCATTGCTGTAACTTGAAGAGGCTGCTGAGTTGCAATTTAAGGATTATCTCCTGTGAGGAGAACCTTGTAAGCCAAAGCAATGAGGTCTCACTGAAGATGTATTAAGCAGAAGCATTTATTGCAGCTTCATGCATCAAGGATAATCAAAGATGACGATGGTACAAGTTAAATAACGTCCCCCAAGTCTGTGTATCTTCCATATAAAGGGTTTATGTACCGTTCTGGTTACATTATGGAGTGTGATACATAAATATCTTATTTATTATTGGACAACTGTTTAAAGGTTCAAAACATATATCACATATGGTTAGGTCAATCTCTAATATCTAGACATTGACAAAATTTGTGCTATTTTGCCTGTACACTGTAAACCACAACAAAGGATTTAATAAAATAATTTTAGATGGGACTGAAGTGTAGACTTTGAGCTTTAACTCAGAGGGTATCAATAGTATTCCACTAATCATTTTGGAATTTTCAGAGGATCAAAATTAATTGGACAGTGCATTGACAAGCAGTTCCATGGCCAGCTGTGTTTTTTTCTATACAAATAAAATTTGAATTTGAATTTGAATACTTACAAATAGTCTGATATTTCTCTATATAATTGTATGCACAAAATTGATATAAAGGCAAAAATAAATAACTCCTTGTCCTTGAGCTTCTTAGAAGCGAAAATAAATTTGTAATAAAAAACATAACAACATCATTAGATCACTAGGATAATGGAAAGGACAATGCATTCATCTTGTATATTTCAGTTCACCCAAAGCTTTGCATTGATTACACATCATGTTCATGCTGAAGCGCACCTCTTTCAATTGTGCCAGGGCCAAGAATGTACCGTGCTTAAGTACAGTACGGAGCTTAACATTAATCAAACAAACCGGACTTGGTGAGACAATTGTGCTTTATGGCCTAATGTGAATGCAGCCCTAGTGTGAGCTGCTATGCTAAATGTATCACATACAGTGCATAGTGAATTTTACACTTGTGTTTCATGAGGTTGCTGGCACTACCTCCTTCACATGCAACTACCCTCTGACACAAATTGCATTTAGCTGCAACGTCATTAAATTTTGGAAAAGTTAGACCACACTTCACTAGGTTTGGGTATTGTATCAAGATGTATTTTGAGATGCATAGGGCTATACTTTCCGCTTGCATTCAGCCAAATACTATAAAACTAATAGAACATCACATCACAGTGCTGATGCAGTAAAGGCCCATACTTCAATCTGATCTCAATAATGTATTCTTTTTTTTAGATCCATGTTTGTTATGTACAGAGGCAAAATAATACTATATGACTAAATACTTGTGACTTACCTAATGAACTCTAATATAATAATCTAAACAGCTTTCAGCGCTGTCTCTATAAAAAGAAGTGTGTGTCAAGGCTAGGACCTCTGTAGTCCTGAGTACAGCAGAGATATAGCAAGATATATCTTCTAAATTGTAAACAAGTTCTGAATGAACCCAATGTGATTAGATAAAGCTTAACCAATAAAACCATATATTAAACTATAGTAGCATGGATTAAACAAGCCAAATACACCTATCAGCCATAATATTTACACCCACTGACAGTTAAATAGAATAACACTGATCACCTCGCCAGTTCTGCAGCGAAATCCTTGATCCTGGCATTCAGGCGAATGCTACCTAACAAAAAACATCTGCCTAAAACACCATTTAAGACCAAGAACTTCACACCCGGATGATAGTGGTTTCTCCAACATAAAATGAATGCCGCAACACCACAACAACAGCTCAGGAATGGCCAAAGGAATGTGGTAAAGAGCTTAAAGAGTTGATATGGCTTCAAAATTCCCCAGATCCAAATACGCATCTATGAGACATGCCTGAAACAATATCATCCATGGAGGTCCCACTGTGTAACTGAGTTTGCTTTTAGCTGTCACAAGACAGTCTTATGACCTCCGGGCTGTGTACCTTTGGTCCTGTTGTATCTAGAACGAGAGTGTTGCTGGCAGTTCCTTTGAATACTGTGGGTGGGAAGGAATTTTCCTTCAAGGGCTGATGATTTGAGTCAAGTGGCATCCACATGAATGCCAGGATCATCCACAGAGAGTTTTGTTCTGTTCTGCACCTATACAGCCTTAACTGGGGATTAAGAGGCACTGAGATGTTGCAGCTGGCGCTGACTATGTCTTTAATCTTTAGCCCTCATAACCTGTACCAGAAGCAGAAGCAATACCCCTAGAGGGATCCAAGGAGTGTGCAGTTGATGCAAGCCTTCAACCCAAGATTGTATGCTGCTGCTGTTACTGCCGTCTGCATGGCCAACAGATATTGTCATCATCTTTGGATGCTGAAGTCTTTATTTTAACTGGTGTGATGAAAGGTTCGAATAGGGCATTTACGAGTTTTAGTTTCTGTGCCATCAATTATAAGCTATAAGCACTTTCATTGCAAAGCAGAATACAGAATACTATCAAAATAGTAACCAATGAAAAATGAAAATTGATAAATAAAAATGAGAATGGAGGTGCCCAATGTCCATTTACATGTCCCATATTACTAGGGGCCCCACACTCTCCCCTCCAAAATGAATGTCTTGACATTAAGGATTTCCCAGAGTACTTCTGTCTGCGACTGATACGGCATGGCAGTAAGTTGTAGGGGAGTCAGGTTCGGGATACTCTCTGTTCGAAAACAGTCTGTGGCAATACGTGCATCTCCCCTTTAACGTCATGCGTTACTAAAAGAGACTACTGACCAGGCGATATCTGCAATGCTACTCCGCCACTCATGGGGGTTAGGCGTCTCGGACTGAGAGGGTTTGACCCTATTTTCTACCCCATAACCCATTACACAGACCCACAATATACGACGGTGTGCATTACACATATCCCAGTACCCCTCTATGTGTCAGTGGTCCAGACTCTGGCACTTTACCCCTTAAATGAACATAAATCCCTGTACAGTTCTGCATGAATTAAACATTTTAACCTTGAATGAAATCTCAAATACCTCAAATCTCAAATTATGAACTCTTTTGTAAGTGATCACAACAATAAAGTCAACATGTGACAATGAATTAACAGCTTCACTTTTAACTGGAAACATCACTTGTGTCTGTGTGTGACTGAAGGTTTCGTATGTGAGTATTTGGGTTGGGTTTCTTTGTCTTAAAGGATACTTTTCTTTCTTGTGGAATGTGGCTGTGGCTCAGGGTCACTCTCGTCTACTTCATCAGATGACACCTCCTGCTCTGCCCCTGCCATTTCTCCATCTTCCACATTAGGTTCCATCCTGCCTCCTGCCCTCACTTTTCCATTTTCTGTCTCTCGTGCTTCTCCTCTTCCACTGGCAAGAAGTCGCAGGGCAGCAACAGGTTCTTGTGCATGATTCTTGCCTTTCCTGGTCCTATCTCAGGTTGTACTATATACACAGGACTGTCCTTGTGCTTTCTCTCAGTTACGATGTGGACTTGCTCCTCCCAGTAAGACCTGAGCTTCCCTGGGCCCCATCTGTCCTTGAAGTTCTGCACTAGAACTCTACACCCTGGTTGCAGTTCTCCTCAATACGTTTTCCGGTCATACAGCCTCTTTGCTCTATTCCGTTCCTTCCGAGCTGTTTTCGACGCCAGCTTGTATGCCTCTTGCATCCGCCTTCTCCACTTACTAGCTTATTCACAGTGAGAAGCGTTCTGGCCACTTGGTGTCAGGCCAAACATAATGTCTACGGGGCGCCTGGGGTTCCTCCCACAGAGAAGGTAATAAGGGGCATATCCTCTTGCCTCACTGAGCATACAGTTATACGCATGCACAACTTTGGCTAAGGAGCTCTTCCAATCAGATTTTGGCTTCTTCTGTAAGGCTCCTGAGCATGGAGAGGAGTGTTCGATTAAACCTCTCGGCATGACCATTTACGGATGCATATGGTGTTGTTCGCGAGCCCCGGATGTCACAGAATTCTTCCAGCTTGGAAAACAGTTTATTGCCAAACTCCTTGCCCTGATTGTGATGCAGTTTGGTAGGAAATGCAAACTTAAGCACGAAGTCTTCAAAGATCTTTTCAGCTGTGGACTTTGCTGACTTGTTGGTACATGCATAAGCCTGGGCGAAACGTGTGAAATGGTCTATAACGACCAGGATATACTCATATCCTCATTTACAACTTTCCAGATGCAGGAAATCTATTGAGGCATTCCTTCATACTGCGTTGAATCTCAGCCGAGGACAGGCCAAAGGGAATCCTCACCCACTCATATAAACCCCGAGGTGTTATGAAGGCTGTGTGTGGTCTGCTACTCTCTTCGAGGAAACCCTGATGAACCGCATTGCCCTGGAACAGTACAGAGAAACAGGCACAGCCACTCAAGCTATTCAACATGTCCTGCACACAAGGGATGGGATGGTGGTCAGGAATGGATTTTTGTTCAATTGAGGATAATTCACACATAGAAGCAAACTTCCATCGTTTTTGCGCACACAAACTATTGGTGATGGGTATGGGCACCACAATTTTTGAATCCATTCTCTGTTAAGTAGGTCCTCCAGGCACTCCTTCACCTCCTTATGAAGTGGTTGGGCAGGTGTTATTGCGCCTTACCGGAGTTGTGTCACTCAGTCTGATTTTTAACTGCAGAGTTGGAATACATCCCACATCGTTTTCATATTTTGAAAATGCAGCACATTTTTCTCTCAGCATCCGTTTCAGCTTTTCCTGCTGGTCTGGAATCAGGTGATCAACCAACACTGGAGGATCCCATGAATCATGCACGCATGTATCCGTCTGACCGTATTTATAGTGGTGTGTTTCAGGAGCTTTGACTGTGTTGGTTGTATATTCATTCGTGCTGACTGTTTTGGCTGTATTTTCACTGGCACTGGCTGGTCTTACATCCGCTGGATAAACAGACGGGACTTGCTGTAACTGTCCCAGCACAATGCAAGGGGTAAGAGTGATGTCGTAATTGCTGTTATTGGTGGCAGGGATACTGACCTTAGACCAGTTTCCCTTTTGCAGGCAGATAATATTTTCTGGGATATTCAATCCCTCTGGCCAGTTTGGAAGCACCTCTGGTTCAAAAAGGACTTCCTGCTTTGTAAACAGGGGAACTGTTCTCACACTGCACTTAACCTCCTTTGTCTGGCCTGCTGGAATCACTGTCTTCAGCCTTCCCATTTTCATCACACCCTCCTTGTCATTCTGTTTGCAGCTCTGGACTAAGTGGACTAAAACATTTGCCTTTTTACAGTCAATAGAGAAAGCATCTCTTACCACCGGTAAGGTTGTAAGAGATGGAGGAGCACTGGCATGGGTAACTCTGGCTGTGGGCCCCGATCTGACCCCAGCTTGAACCTGAGCTCAACCCAGCCAAAGGGACGGGTGTCTGGTTTGCGGCTTTGCCCACAAGGGTCTCATTCTCACCTAGGAGTTCATCCAGGCTCCATAACCGGATGTGTTGGAAACAAGATTGCCTCCAGCTTTCATTGATAATCATGACCTGCGAACCCATATCCCAAAGGGCTTGTGTTGCTACTCCATCAAAGAAGCAGTCCACCATACACTTCTTCCCAATGAAGGCTCTCAGCTTGGTTTGGTGACGTAAAGAATGATGACTGGCGTATGTAGCACCAACAACCTGCTCTGGCTTCCCACTTCTTCTAGCTCCGCCTCCAGCTGCCTGATTCGCTCACACAAAAGCTCGTTCATTTCGTCATCTGGTTTAGCTTTGCTTGGAGTTGAAGATTGTGGGGGCGTGACCGTCTGGATTGTCATCCTGTGATTGTCATCCTGTGACCTTCATCCTGTCTGATTTCCCTACCAGCCTTTGTTGACCTCTGCAGCCCCTTGAGAAGTGTCCTGACTGTCCACACTTCAAACAGTGTTCACATTGGTCACCCGTTCCTTGCTCCTCACACTCTTTGCATCCTCTCCTGGCATTCACTCTCACTTGGCAGTTGAGCCCTGGAGGATGAGTTATCCTTCTACTAATTTCAGTAATTTCTTTGTTCGGATGCACTCGGACCGACGTTCATTTTTGTCTGTATTTCATTTACTTTCGGGATTTTACCTTTGAATGTGTTTTTCCTTTGCTTGGATTGTCTTTCTGATTCAACACTAGCTGCTTCATTCATTCTTTCAATGAGTATTTCATCCGCAACTCTCTGATCATCAAGATAGGGTTTTAGCTGAATCTTGATATGGTCACTTAACAGCCCAGTGCTGACGGATCGCAAGAATTTCTTCTGGATGAGCTCCAGACTGTAATGTTCATCTGAGTCCACTTCTCTGGAAGCAAGTAGCAGCCTCTCCTTTTACTCAATTGCTGTAAAGAGGAAGTTTTGAGGAGACTCACTACTGTTTTGTGTTATATATACCAGTTTATGGTAAAGGTCTGTAGAACTTTCCTCCTTGAAATGGCCCTTTAATATGGTTTTCAACTGTGGGAGTGTCAGATCTCTTTTTATATCCAGTATGTCCTAAATACTCAAATCCAGACTGATTGACTTAATCACAGCATCCATAACTTCAGCTTCACTGTGTCCTTTGCTCAGGCCCCTGTCAATTTGATGCATTAATTTTTTTGTAAGAGAGTCTGTCATTTTGTCCCTTTTCTTCAATTCTGCCACAGTTCTTGAATTCCCTCCTGATCTTCACTTCCTGAAGCCTGTTCATGGCTGTGGGCATTTTATTTTGTGGAGCTGAAGATGGATTTGAATGTGTACCATTTATTTCTTCACTCAGCCTCCTTACTTCATCTTGTAGAGCTTGACTGTCCAACTGAAGCCATGAGTATTTTTAAGCCAAACCAATGTCTTCAGCAATTCTCTGCCTAGCTTGTGCTTTGTTACCTTTATTATGGTCATCATTATCAGTGTTCCCATTCTCTTCTGATATCTGCTTAAGTGATTTCAATATTTTCCTCAGGTAATGTGTTGCAACATCCTGTTCTTCATCATTAATCACATTGTCTATGAATTCTGTAATTTGTTTGATTAACTTTCGCCTTGTTGTAACATTTCCACTTGGGATTTTGGCATCAAAACATACCTTTTTCAGCTGGTCCAGCTGCAGAAGCCACAGCTTCTGAGAGACAGGCTTGGCCAGCTCCTCCAGATCCATCGTATTTGATGTAGCCACGCCCCTGACGCTGCGCGCTCCCGTCGTCCTTCTGACAAACCCCGTCTACGTTCCTGTCACTCTCTGCGCGACATTAATAGTCCAAGCAGGGCCCCCAATATTTGTTACACACTTGGACACAGAGGGACTTCCAGGCATGCATGAAGTTGTTTAAATCATCTTTACTTAGTTCCGTGCTGCACAACATATACACACATTAGCACTTACGACACGCGACTGCTCGCTGCAGGCAGTCCATTTACCAAACCACACCTTTCCGGGACTATATCTACCCAAGTGCCTGTGCTAAATTAAACCAGTCTAGCCAAAAATTAACCTGCATAAAATATAACCGTGGTATTGAAAATACTTGAATTATCAATAAACAAAATATTATACAATGAGAAAATACACAATAGTGCAAATGGTTAACATATCCTCTTTCATTCATTCATTCATTTTCTACCGCTTATCCCGTTAGGGGTCGCGGGGGGGGCTGGAGCCTATCTCAGAATCTTGGGGCGAAGGCCCTGGATGAGTCACCAGTTCATCGCAGGCCTGACATATAGAGACAAACAACCATCCACACTCACATTCACACCTACGGGCAATTTTAGAGTGACCAATTAACCTACCCCCAGATGTGCATGTTTTTGGAATGTGGGAGGAAGCCGGAGTACCCGGAGAAAACCCACGCAGACACAGGGAGAACATGCAAACTCCACACAGAAACGTCCTGACCCAGAATCGAACCCAGGACCTTCTTGCTGTGAGGCGACAGTGCTAACCACTGCACCACTGTGTAAACCAAAAAGTAAACAATGAAAAATGAAAATTGATGAATGAAAATGAGAACGGGGTTCAATGTCCATTGACCTGTCCCATATTACTCAGGGCCCCACAGAATGCCATCTTCTGGCTAAGGCACTCAAAGCTGAAGATCTGCAGGTCTATGCTGTGATGAAACTTGAACAGGCCAGACACACTTTGTATTATTGAGGAAGTGACTCCATCCATTGAGAACGAAGGTCTCTCAAGAGACAATGGATAAGATGGCAGATGAGATACAGTCTTATGTGCGTCATCCTTATAATCTGGCTATGGTTATGCAAATTTCAAAGGGTGATATCTGTATGTGATCCTGACTGGAGGAGAGCTGTACCTATAGAATCCAGGAGACAGCAGAGCCAGTGTGAGATAAAACCATGTAGGAATTGTAGTGAGCACCCTTGTGTGGGCTACCACTTACTGTAGAAAAAACATACAGTTGGTCAGGATTCAAATAGTAATGTGCACATGTAAAAAATCATTAAGAGAAAGAAACACAGAGAAAGGGGGAAGGGGGCAATTGAAAAAAATACTGCAAATTCACACTATCTCACTTTACCTTTGTTCTTATTAGAAAGAGATTAACTATGGCGGCCTTCCCAAGCTTTTCGGGAGGGCAAGTTTAGACAGGATACAGGATGCAGGAACATTTGTCTTTGTCTTACTACATTTTGTTGTCATTGATAAATTGGTTATGCAAACACAATGAGAGATGGAGAGGGGGTTAGTATCCCCATTAAATCTAGTTGTGTAAATAAGAATAAGAAAACAGACAGTGCAATGTCTGCTCTCTCAATTTTTTTCAGATTTATTTATTGAAATGCAATTGCATTTACCTTTACCTTTATACCTTTAACCATAAACCTCATACCTTTAATTATAAACCTTTCTGGCACACTGTCTGAGGTGCTAATGGTGAAATTAAAAACAACACTTTTTTGTGTGAACAGACAATGTTAAAATTATGCAAAGGATCAACATTGTTGTCTCTTGCACATGCTAATTCTGGAAAACAAGAATGGGCATGTAGGAGTTGAGGTATGACATAATTATTGTCCAAGACACACTGCGTTGCATGCATACACATTATACATATTATCCACTCACAATTTTTGTTTTTAATATTCACTTAAGAAGTTGTTTTGAAAAATATCTAAAATATCTTTAGTAATGATGTAAACGGCCATCTTTGTATGGACAAGAGGCCCAGTTGTATGAGAAAATGTTTGTTTTGCAAAATAGCTGTGTTAATGTGGACAGGGCCAAAGCTATATTCCGCACAAAGACAGATCCAGTGTCACTCTGAAAATGCACATATCAAATATGTAACAGGTATGATATATGTGTTTCAATTAGAACATAAACCACACTTATTGCATCATACACTGCTGATAAGCTATAAAAAAGAAATATTTTTGAAAGAATTTTATTTATGGCTGAAATAGAATTAACTTTGACCTTTAAGATTTTGAAGCAGAGACTTACTGGACAGGCTGCTCCTAAGTTTTCAAGTTTAGGACTTTCCTGCTGGCAATGACATGATCATTATTTTGCTGTCTGTAGCACTCCCAGATCACTGGAAGACAGCTAGCGCACAGTTGGCCCTTGAGAAAAAGTATGACTCGATCTATCAGTCCCTGGTCTGTTACTACAGTGGGTCCCCTGTGCGACAACCCTCACTCACTGGTCCTGTCGTTGACTTTGTAGTGCGTAAGAGCTCTTGACGAAAAAACACAGGCACGAGAAGGGGGGAGAGGTGGAGGAAAGCTCTCCTATGTGATTCTAACCCACTGGCTTCTGTGGGTGAGTCTTATGGGCTCCTGGAGTTGAGGCCCTTTTGCACCTTCACAGGCTCATCACCAGTAACCCTAACCCTAACCAGAAAAAATCCTAGCCACTCTGAGGATTCTCTGACTGTAAAAACGGATCTATAACCCCACCCAAAAAACCTTAACCGATATAAAAGCTTCATCGAGTGGAACACTTGGTCCGCCAGGATGGTGTTCCCCATTGAGAATGTGTTTTTTAAAGCTTCAATTAAAATGCAATAATTATAATTTAAAAAGGTAAAAATCAATAATAAAAATGATTCACATCAAGGAACATAAAAACTGCAAAATGACAAAGAAGATCAATAAATGATTGAAATAGAAAAAAACAGTAAAAGGAATCGATTAAATTGATCAAAGTAAAGTTCAAAAAACTTAACAGAGTTTAAAACCCTGGTTTCTAGACACAGATCTGTGCTGCTGGGAGCGACAAAAAAAAACCCAACCCTTGCTGTACAAAATCTGGCGTTTTTATACCATTTCTCGGGCTAGGGAGAGAAAGTCTCTCTCAGCTATCGGCAAGCCATGTACCTTCCCCTAGAGGCCTCATACATTTTCTTGACTTCTTTTGTGAAACTGCTCAGTTCAATTTTCACTCAGTACTCAGAAAGCATCAGTGGTCTCCTGTGGTACAGTACGCCTACGCTTCTTGCACGTTGCACTAGCATGCAAAAAATGACTACAGCCATATCCCTTTGCTCACCTATGCAGGAAATTGTCGCATCTCTATGGGCCCTATGCAAACGCAGAGGCTGCATTCTACAGTCCCAGAAGAACCACTGATCTCTAATCTTATATGGTTATAACATACAGAGAAAATATGTTGGTAATACAGGTTACATTTTTTTTAGAAGCGTGACTGGTCTCTAGTCTTAGCCATAGTTGGTTATCATTTACAGAAACTATATGAGGGCAACACATACAAAGATTACAAGCCATAATGTAACAAATATTATTGATTAAAAAAGACTAATAAAACAACCCTTTGGTCAAACAGAGCTCCTGAGAAGGGAAATAATACATGGAAAAAATAATGAAAGCAATTCCAAAATAATTTTCATTTATTGTCTTGCTACTCTCAACAGTTTTAATGAAGAAATCAAAGGTTTATTTTGAAATGCTTCTCATTTCAGAAGCATGTCTTCTGAAGTTCTGAAGGAGTAACATAAAATGCTTTGCTCTTATATTATGTCTTTTCTGTATTTCTTGCTTTGTTTATTTTGCAGGTGGTATGGATGAGCCTTCAAGTTATATATGTACTACGTGTAAGCAGCTGTTTTTGAGTGCCTGGTTCCTGCTGCAGCATGCCCAGAACACTCATGGTATTCGCATGTATCTGGAGTCAAACCCATCCAGCACAGCCCTCACTCCACGCATCAGTATGCCTTCTGTGGGCAACAACTCCATTCCACAGTCCCCCTTTACTAACTCTCTTCGGGAAAAACCGTTCCACCTCCTGAGGATGACAGGTCCCCTGCTTCGAGAGCCTCCCCCAGGATTCATGGAGAACTGCTTCCCCAACATACGGCCATTCACTAGTCCCCCTCCCCGCCACGACCTTGACTCCCATAGGCTGGAACGTCTTAGTGCAGAGGAAATGGGTCTCATCTCCCAGCACCCAAGTGCCTTTGAAAGGGTGATGCAACTAACGCCCATGGCAACGAACTCCCAGTCCATGGACTTCTCCAGGCGGTTACGTGAATTGGCAGGGAACACAAACAGCACCGCAACCCAATTGTCACCCAGCAGGGCCAACCCTATGCACCAAATCCTAAACTCCAACTGTTTTCACCTTCGGCACAAATCACCCTTTCTGAGTACCCCTCCATTTCCGCCAATTCCCCGAAACAGCACTACCCCTCCCCAGGTACCAAACAAGATCAAATCCTGTGATTTCTGTGGTAAGATCTTCAAATTTCAGAGCAACTTGGTGGTTCATCGGCGTAGCCATACCGGAGAAAAACCATATAAATGCCAGCTGTGTGACCATGCCTGCTCTCAAGCAAGTAAGCTGAAACGCCACATGAAGACCCACATTCAAAAGGCTGGATCCCAGACTGGACGCTCAGAAGATGGATTGTCCACCACAAGCTCCCCAGAACCAGGCACCAGTGATGTCATAGGTGAAAGCATGAAGACTCATGATGGGGACTTCCAGGGAGAAGTCAATGAAGAGGAAGAACAGGAGGAGGAGGAAGACGAAGAAATAGAAAATGAGAGTCGACCAGAATCCAATTTCAGCATGGAATCTGAGTTCTACCAGAACAGGGAAAATGACTCCAAATTGATGACAGAGGAAAAGTCATCATTTGGCCTTGAGAGGGTGGTGGAAAGGTGTGGCCTCAACTCTATACAGCAGTACAATAATTTGATAGTCGACAATCGTAAAAGGGTTCCACTCTCCAAGAGGTGCTCAGAAGGCCAGCGGGACACAGTAGATAAAGATTATATGGCTAGGGAGATGGACCAACACCAGCAAAAAGAAAGAACAACCATTAATGGCCGGAACTGTGGCACTGGTGATTCTTTCCCAACAATACTTCCCCATAAGCCATCAACCATCACCAGCCTTAGTTTTTTCAAGGCCTCAAATAAGAGGATCAAAATTGAAAAGGACTCGGACATTCCCCCTGCTCCCCGCATCCCCTCAGAGAATGTATATTCACAGTGGTTAGTAGGATACGCTGCCTCACGCCACTTCATCAAAGACTCTTTCCAAGGTTTCACTGATTTCAGACAATCTCCATTCGCCACCTCGTCTGAGCATTCATCTGAAAATGGTAGCCTACGGTTCTCTACACCCCCTGGAGAGCTGCTGGATGGTGGCCTGTCAGGTCATAGTGGTACTGCAAGTGGTGGAAGCACACCTCATCCGGGTGTAAGTCCTGGCTCTGGCCGACCCATTTCAAAAGACAGTCGGAGGTGTGACACATGCGAATTCTGTGGCAAGGTGTTCAAAAACTGTAGTAATCTGACAGTGCACCGGCGCAGTCACACTGGGGAAAGGCCCTACAAGTGTGAGTTGTGCAACTATGCCTGTGCTCAGAGTTCTAAGCTGACACGCCACATGAAGACACATGGCCAGCTTGGTAAGGAGGTTTATCGCTGTGACATTTGCCAAATGCCCTTCAGTGTATACAGTACTCTGGAAAAACATATGAAAAAGTGGCATGGAGAACTTTTGATGACCAATGAGGTCAAAATTGAACAAGCAGAGAGAACATAAACCAGGATATGTGTATTCAATACACAAAATAAAATGATGTAGGTGGGTATCTTTGCAGAATTTTTTCTAATTTTGGAATAATTTTTTGTTTTTATGAGCTGCCAGCTGAGAAAAAATAAAAAACAAGGATCTGAATGCCAATTTAAGCTGTCAAAAAAGCATCCTTTGAGGTTTCTTTTCAAACATTCAGTCAGTTGAGTGGGAGAGTATAAAAGTATTAAAGTAATTAACCGTGCAATAATTTCTGTATTTGTTGGATTTTGTATTTTGGCATATGCACGTACATTTACCAAAACGCTTTATTTTCATTTTCTTACTTCTTCATTTGTAATTTATGAAAACCCATATGATATCCTAAGAGTTCTATTACAAAAGAAACAAGTCCACTTGAAGTAATCTTACGTGGCTGCTTGCAGGACGTTGCATATTATATGAGGTGAGATAACAATGAGCGAGAAGGTCCTGGGTTCGATTCCGGGTCAGGGTGTTTCTGTGTGGAGTTTGCATGTTCTCCCTGTGTCTGAGAGGGTTCTCTCCAGGTACTCCGGCTTCCTCCCACAGTCCAGAAACATGCAAACTGGGGGTTAGGTTAATTGGTCACTCTAAATTGCCCGTAGGTGTGAATGTGAGTGTGAATGGTTGTTTGTCTCTATATGTCAGCCCTGCAATGAACTGGCGACTTGTCCAGGGTGACCCCGCCTTCGCCTGAAGATGCTGAGATAGGCTCCAGCCCCCCCGCCCCTGGTGGTGTTGACTGAGGAGGCTAAAATTCTTTTGTTTGGTTATAATATGCGGACAACAATCTTTTTGCACTATAGCATGGACTGATTCTAAACTTGTTAATTAAGTTGGATAAACAGCAGTGAGTGCCATATTTGATGATAACTTCTTCCTCTTTCGGCTTTACCTCGCTTTTCTAGGAGTCGCCACAGCGAATCATCGTCCTCCATCTTTCCCTGCCCTCGGCATCTTCTTCTGTCAAACCAACTATCAGCATATCATCTCTCACCACATCCATGAATCTCCTGTTTGGTCTTCCTCTTTGCCTCCTACCTGGTAACTCCATCTTGAGTATCCTTATACCAATATCTTCACTGTCTTCACTTTGTCCAAACCATCTCAATCTGCCCTCTCTAACTTTGTTTCAAAAACGTCCGACTTGTGCTGTCCCTTTCACGTGCTCATTCCTAATTTTGTCCATCCTTGTCACTCACAAAGAGAATCTCAACATCTTCAACTCTGCCAAATCCAGTTCTGCCTCCTGTCTTTTGGTCGGTCCCACAACCTCCAAACCATATAATATTCATACATCATATTTGATGATTACACTGAAATCAAAAATTTTCCAAGGTTATCAATCCATTCTCCTCCTGAGAACATAAAAACCAGCTAGATCTGTCTCAGGACTGTTTTAGATTCTAAATAAGGCAGCTGCTAAGTGGTACATAGTACTAAGACCTTCTTTTGCCTTCACACGTACTGCCATCATCACTCCACCTATACGTGTATTCATTTTATTTTGCATGCAGCCATTAAATCTTAGCTATTTTGTTTATAAAAAAAAAATTGTGCATGAAACTATCCAAGATTAATATGTATAGAGATAAACATAAGCGCAAAAGAGTGAGAAAAGGGACATCTCAGGGTGAGCGATATGTATCACTTAATTCCTATATTTTCAGATACTTTTGCATTTTTTCATATATACAGTATATACAGTTTGGTCCAAAAGTATTTTTACAGTGACACAGTTTTGCCTCATTTTGCCTCCATACACCATCAAAATAGATTTGAAATAAAGCAATCAGTATGTGATCTAAGTGTAATTTTAATTTAAGAGGTTTCACAAAAATATGGCCTTTACAGTTTAGGAATTTCAGCTATTATAATAAGATTACCTTGATTTTCAGAGGCTCAGAAGTATTTGGACAATTGACTGTGGTCCACTTCCTCATTACTTCAAGAAAAATTAAACAGATACAAGTTTTGAAGTTGATTTCAGGTGTTGACTTTGTATTGGGTAGCTGTTTAACTAGAGCTTTCATTATGAAGTCCAAGGAAATATCACTGCAAGTGTAGGAGGGCATCATTAGGGTGAAAACCTAAGCGGAATCTACCAGAGAGATAGCAAAAACTTTAAAAGTGGCCAAATCAACAATTTGGTACATTCTTATAAAGAAAGAATTCACTGGTGCACTCAACAACATGAAACGGCCTGGAAGACCATGGAAGACAACTAAAGTGAATGATCACAGAATCATTTCCTCAGTGAAGAAAAACTCCTTCACAACAACGAGACAAGTCAAGAATACTCTGGAGAAAGTAAGCATATCATTGTCAAAGTCCACAATCCAGAGACGCCTTCTTGAATGTAAATACAGAGGATTACAACTAGGTGAAAATCATTGGTTACATTCAAAAACAGGAAGGCCAGATTAAAACAGCCACCAAAGCTCTGGAATCAGATTCTCTGGACAGATGAAACCAAGATAAACTTGTATCAGAATGATGGGAACATAATATGGAGAAGGAAAGGAACAGCTCATGATCCAAAGCATTTCACATCATGTGTCAAATATGTTGGAGGCAGTATTCTGGCATGGGCATGTATGGCTGCCAGTGGAACAGGCTCAATGGTGTTGATTGATTATTGTGTTAATCGTCTCTTCTGATTTCATATTGATAGTTCCAGTATAACAGCTGCCAAATACCCATTCATAACCTGAAATCAACTCCAGACCTTTAAACTGCTTCATTTTTCTTAAATTAACAAGGGAACAGACCACACCTGGCCATAAAACTGCTTCAGTCAAATTTCCTAATACTTTCTAGCCATTGCAAATGGAAGTGCTCCACATAAAATACATGCAATTCCTAAATGGTAAATTACATTTTTTTGTGAAACCTCTTAAATTAAAGCCGAAATTCAGCACTTCAATCACACTGAA
>KV751388.1:2385140-2429186 GCA_001698575.1 Mola mola | reverse complement strand
GCTTATGACCGTGTCCCTCAAGGTGTCCTGTGGGGGGTGCTCCAGGAGTATGGGGTAGATGGCCTTTTGTTACGGGCTATTCAATCTCTGTATTGTTATTGTTTTGTATTATTAGAGCTTGATTCGCATTGCGGGCAGTAAGTCAGACCCGTTCCCGGTCAGGTTTGGTCTCCGCCAAGGCTATCCTTTGTCACCGGTTCTGTTCATAATTTTTATAGACAGAATTTCTAGGCGCAGTCAAGCGGCGGAGGGAGTTGGGTTCGCTGGCCTGCTATTTGCAGATGACGTGGTCATGTTGGCCTCATCGAACAGTGACCTCCAGCTTGCACTGGGATGGTTTGCAGCCAAGTGTGAAGCGGTGGGGATGAAGATCAGCACCTCTAAATCTGAGGCCATGGTTCTTAGCCGGAAAAGGGTGGATTGCCCACTCTGGGTCGGGGGAGAGTCGCTTCCCCAAGTGGAGGAGTTCAAGTATCTCGGGGTCTTGTTCACGAGTGAGGGGAAAAGGGAGCGGGAGATTGACAGACGGATTGGAGCAGCGTCAGCAGTGATGCGGACGCTGAAGCGGTCCGTTGTGGTGAAGAGAGAGCTGAGCCAGAAGGCAAAGCTTTCAATTTACAGGTCAATCTACGTCCCAACTATCACCTATGGTCATGAGCTCTGGGTAGTGACCGAAAGAATGAGATCGCAAATACAAGCGGCCGAGGAGCTCGGACATCCGGGAGGAGCTCAGAGTAGAGCCGCTGCTCCTCCGCGTTGAGAGGAGCCAGTTGAGGTGGTTCGGGCATCTGGTCAGGATGCCTCCTGGACGTCTCCCTGGGGAGGTGCTTCGGGCATGCCCATCCGGGAGGAGACCCCGGGGCAGACCAAGGACACGCTGGAGAGATTATATCTCTTGGCTGTCTTGGGAACGTCTTGGTGAGGAGTTGGTGGAAGTGGCTGGGGAGAGGAGTGTCTGGATCTCCCCGCTCCGGCTGTTGCCCCCGCGACCCAGACCCGGATAAGCAGAAGAAAACAAAACGAAAACGAAACGAATATTCTTGCCCTCTGTGGGTGGTCTTGTGTCTCCTTCAATCTTGATTCCTCTGCCGGAGCCCTGGGAGCCTGAGGGTCCTGCGCACTATCTTAGCCGTTCCAAGGATTGTGCTCTTCTGGACAGAGATCTCAGATGTCTCAAGGGCATCTTTGCACAGTCTGCACCTTGGGTCCTGTCTGGTGTGGTAGACCCTGGCCTCTATCGATCTTCTGTTCAAGGCCAGTTCTTGTGCTGCAATGATCTTTGCCTCTGTGCTGTCCCTAAGACCAGCCTTCTCCAGCCACTGGTATGTTTTCGCAATATCAGCCACTTCCTCTATCTGTACGTGGTACATACCGAGCAGGGGCTTGTCCCTCCATAATGGTCTCTCTTCTTCTTCCTTCTCCTCACTGGGTTTCTGCTGCCTGAGGCATTCACTTAGCAGGTCATCACTGGGGGCCATCTCCCTGATGTACTCCTGGATCTTGGTTGTTTCATCGTGGATAGTGGCTCTGATGCTCACTTACCCTCGGCCTCCCTCTTTTTGCTTAGTGTACAACCTCAGGGTGCTGGACTTGGGATGAAACCCTCCATGCATGGTGATGAACTTCCTTGTCTTGATATATGTGGATTCTATCTCCTTTGGCCAGGTTATTATACCTGAAGGGTATCTGATGACAGGCAGGGCATAGGTCTTGATGGCTCAGATGTTGTTCTGACCATTCAGCTGACTTCTCAGGACCTGCCTTACTGTACGTAATTATTTGGCTGTGCCAGACTTCCTTGCGACCTCTTCATGATTCCCATTTGCCTGCGAAATCCCAAGGTATTTTTAGCTGTCCATTCAACTCCGTATATAAGCTTCCCCAGATCACTCACTTGTTCCCTGATTGTTCTCTGCTCTCAAGCAAGACATTTCAGTGCTTTTGCTTGGAGTGATTTCTATGTTTTTGACTCTTCTTGGCTTTGACATTCTCTTCTCGCCTCTGCCCTGGTAAAATAATTTTGCCTGGTCCCTTCTTGATCTTCTGCTTGTGGCTGCATACTGAACTTCTGCATCAGACTGTGTGAGAGAAGATGCCAAACTCTTATGAGTGTCACTTCACCAGCCCCTTCTGTCTTTTGGAAACTGCTGTCTGTGACAAACACATCTGAAGTCACCTTATCTACCGGCTTGCTGCTACCTTGTCTGTCCAAACTAACCATAATCCTTGTCCTGATAATCTCTGCTAGAATGCCTGCTTCCTGGTTCTGGACCTGATACTCTGTCAACGCTGCCTCTGTTTGTCTATCCTGATCACTTTGGCTACTTACCTGTCTTACAGTACAGTCTATTCATTTTGTATGAGTAGAGGCCATTACCAACTGCTCTTCCTTCCTGACTGTGCTGCAATTGGATTCTATCACACCTGTCACCCATTAACCTCAGCCACCCCTTTTCTTACGTGTATGCCCCAGGACCTCAAAATCCCTAATCTAATTGAGCATTCTGCCCCAAATTCCTGCATCATAAACCCATCTTTCCCCATCTTATCATAGGCATTTTCTATGTCTAGAAAACAGCAACCACCTCTTTATTCACTAGCGCTATGTTGACATCAATGTCTAACATAAAAAAAAAAAACCCATTGCCCCACATCCAAGTCTAAAGCCATTCTGAAATGATATATAAAAAAACCCCACCCTTTTTGTTCTAATCTGTATATTGACCTTTCATTAATCATTCTTTCGATAACTTTGCAACTAAGAGCTTTAAGAGCAATCAGCCTATATGATCCGAGACTATCAGGCTCCCTACCTGGTTTCAAAATCAGAACTAACACTGCATATTTCCATTCAGCTGGGCTTAGACCTTCCTCACATGCCTTATTAATTGAATATAGCAGCTTCTCCAACTGCCAAGTTATCCATGGGCTGACATTTATCTGCTAACCCATAAGTGGTTATGAGCATTAAAATACCCACACCACTGATGGTCGCTTATCCATTATTCCATCTAATGTCTCTATGTCCAACATGGCACAAGGGTTGTTATAGTTAATTGAATGAAAAACTTCCTGTCAAGCTCCATATTTCGATACCCACACATTCAAGCTCTGACGTTAAAAACACTCTCATGAACTGGACACCTTCTTTAATAAAGATTGCATATTCTCCCCAAGAACAATTACAATCTTTGTGTGAACATACAAACCTTGTATACCTGATGTAGTTGTATTAATGACTGCAGTCAATAATGTTAACAGCAGTAAGTTATGTATGGCTTTTTTATAAAAGAATCTACAAAGTTCTGCATTCCACTGGAAGATATAAAACATCAGAAAACTAAAGATCATCACCATTTTCTATATGATCTCTACTATTATTATTCACTCCTCCTCCCTCTTCCTAATTTCATTGAATTGAAGCTACCTACTTGACAGCTTCATCCCAGGATACTCCTTTATTTTCCTCCCTGTACTGCTGCACCTTTACAACCTGCTTATATTGCTTATGTAACAGAGTTAAAAATGTAGTCTACTTATATATGTGCTTATCGCCAAAATGAAACATTCTTGTTTTATAAATGTGATTGGGAGCCACCTTTGGCCATATGGTGTACTGCAGAGCTACACGCAGCAGATCCGCTGCGTGTAGTCTCATGTTTTTTCCCTACCCAATCTGAGAAGCGGTATGCAGACAGAAAGTTTGTTAATGTTTTCCTTTTGACCGAGTTTCTGCATACTGATGTTAACATGACTATCCCGTAAACTCTGCTACCAACGTCCATGCTTTTAATGTATTGTTGATCTAGCATGCATGGATTGAACCTTTTAGTTAAAAATGCATTGAAAGTAATATTACTCAGCGTCTATGTGTGCATGCATAATCTCAGTTTAGCTTCGACATGTGTACGAGACAATAGAGAATGTTAAGCGAGCATTCCCGAACGCTAATTAGCTGTCGTTCCATGTGTGCGAACATTCTGTCTGGCGTGTCTCGCTTGCTAGCAAGCGCTAAAAGTATGATGTATTGGAATATTGAAGTTGTAACGTAACCTATGTAATGCAATATATTTTGCTTGTGCAGATGCTGAATACATGTACACCACAGCCTGAAAGCAATGTTTTGTTTTTCCAAGGTATGTTGCTCCAAATCCATCCATCCATCCATCCATTTTCTACTGCTTATCCTGTTAGGGGTCGCGAGGGGGTCTGGAGCCTATCTCAGCATCTTCGGGCGAAGGCGGGGTGCACCCTGGACAAGTTGCCAGTTCATCGCAGGGCTGAGACAAACAACCATCCACACTCATATTCACACCTACGAGCAATTTAGAGTGACCAATTAACCTAACCCCCAGTTTTGCATTTATTTGGACTGTGGGAGGAAGCCGGGGACCCGGTGAGAACCCACGCAGACATAGGTTGAACATGCAAACTCCACACAGAAACGCCCTGACCCGGAATCGAACCCAGGACCTTTTTTGCTGTGAGGCGACAGTGCTAACCACTGCACCACTGTGCCGCCCCTGTTGTTTCAAATATGAAATGTAATTATGTTATGATTAAGTGATGTAACTTTATGCACTCATGGTTATGCCCACTCAGTATGGGAAGTTATGATTATGATTAAGAACAAGATACTTTGTAATTTTTCTGTTATGTTTATATTATCCATTCATCCATTTTCTATCGCTTATCCCGTTAGGGGTCATGGGGGGGCACTGGAGCCTATCTCAGCATCTTCGGGCGAAGGCGGGGTACACCCTGGACAAGTCGTCAGTTCATGGATGGATGGATGGATGGATGGCTGTTTATATTATTGCATTTATGTAAGAGATGGGAGAAGCGGTATGCTTTGGATTCAATGTTGTATACATGTACACCACAGCCTGAAGGTTTTGTTTTATTTTTCCTAGGAATAAATACAAGTAAATTCAACAACTTCGCCTCATCCCTGATTGCCATACAACCGTTACACTTATATTCACAACTACCAGCAATGTTCCAACAACTATCATATCTAACTCATATTCCTTACACTTAGAGTAACATTATCATCACCACGTTTTCCTCATCTCTGCGCTCCTTGGCAAGAAACTGCAATGTGGCCGTGACTTTTGCATTTAAAACACCCGTAAACAAAGTGTAGCATCCTGTAAGGATGAACTCTACCTATTAAACATTCTCTCTGGGAAAACTTCATTTTTAAAAGTTAACACCACAGCAGTAGAGTCCTGCTGTCCTCCATCCTTAAAGACCAAGCAGCCTCAGCAACTTTAACACTTTCTAGTTCCCTAACCAGTTCCTCCTTAAAATATTTCAGTGAAACTCCATAGATAACCCCTTTCAAACCAATCTTTCTTCCTGGGACGAATCCTTTCACCCGCCTCTTCCCTATTGCCATCAACTTTACAGCTTTGGCCACCTGAGCTGCAGACCTCCAAAATTTTAGCAGCATTCCATTCTCCAAAATCTTTGCATTTATGATTTCACCCAGCTCTTCTCTCAAAAACCCTATTCGGCTGTTCTGTGATTGGGAATCATACTTGTAATTGGTAAAGTCCAGGTTATTTTCAATAGTGGAATAATATTAGTACTTATGGTATAGTCTAATTATTTATACACTTGAAGCAGGAGATGACCTTACAAGACGGGCTGTCCTCAGATGTGTCAGAATTAAGACTTTCATGCTGGCCACGGCGAATTCATTAATTTGCCACCTGTAACACCCTCCGTTTGCCTGACTATGCTAGCGGGCCAGTAGCCCTCAAAGAAAGGTGGGTAAATTCTCTGTCCCGTCCAGCTGGCATCATCCTCCGCTGGATGCAGATGTATGGGCACTGAGGCAAGTGGGAGACGCGTCAGAGGAGGGTGCTCTTATGTGGTTCTACCCACTGGCCTCTGTAGGCTAGTTTAGGCTCCCTAAAGTGACACCCTGTGGCACTGTTCTCCTTTAGGGGTTGCTACTGGTGCAGAGGGCCCTATCACCCACTGTCTGCACTTGTGCCTCTGCCTCAAGAAATCTATAAGGATTTACTGTACATCTCTAACCAAATGAAAACTTTAACAGTTTTAAGGCATCGGCTGGTTTCAAACACCTGGTCAGCTCAAGGAGGGGTCCCTACAGAGCATCTCTGCCCTGTAGTGTGTGGTCTATGTGTGTGCTGTAAGGTTGTTAGTAGTGCTGCTATAGTTTGGATGTGCTTGAGCTTATTTCTTGGGGCCTGAGCGGCGTTCTCTGTATGTATTTTTCACTGTATGTGTGTGTGCTTGTGTACGCTCTCAGAGATAAGAAACCAGGTGATGCAGACGTCTAAATTAGTCATCTAAAAAGTCTATATTACCTAATAAATCACTTATTACTTATTCTTTCCTTGTACAGTTCTTTTACCGTCCCAAATATTAAAGATTAAAACATTAAATGTACCTTAACTATAACCTACATATAGTCATATGAATTAACACAAGGATGACAACCCCTCTTTTTTGGACAAAATTTAGATTTTCACAATCATCATTAATGCTAAGTTACCTAATCCTTTTATGCTAAAAACAAGTTAATACAATCAATGAACACTGCAAGTTCCTGCTAAAGTAGGTATATCAACTGATGACAATTAAATGTAATCATTATATTGGATTAATATCAAAGTCAGTAACCTTGAGCAAAAAAAAAAAAAAATTCTACTTTTTAGAGCCCAACCAGTTTAGTGCTTGACAGTACAACCTGGCCCTTAAATGAACTCTGCAGACCCCATTTGAGGGGCCCTTCAAAATCAAGGTCAAATATTACATCACCAGGAGGAAAAACTTGGTCTCCTTCACCAGGAGCTGAAGGAGGCAATTAATAAGAATAGATAGGGACTTATGAGTTCGCTTCATAAATTAATTTCCTGGTTTACATTCAGCAATTGGGTGTGGCATCCCTGCTTTGCCATCAGCATCTCAGTAAATTTCTTCTTCTGAAGATCACAACATATGTTTATTTAGGCCTGAGTGCTTTTCTGATAGCAACTGTCACCTATTCCTTTCGCAAAGTGATTTGCATTTTTAATATTAAGCTGCCTACTTTCCTCCTGATTATGCCAATGTTGCCTATATTATCTTCTATTTGACTGGATAGATGAAGGTGTGGGCCTCTGCAGAATGGGATCAGAGGTTGGCAATATCCTTATTTGTTAAGACTTTTCCTCAG
The DNA here is from genome assembly GCA_001698575.1 of Mola mola. NCBI lineage: Eukaryota > Metazoa > Chordata > Actinopteri > Tetraodontiformes > Molidae > Mola > Mola mola. Next base: position 2,421,994 of record KV751388.1, on the reverse strand, counting down.
ATTTTCAAAGCTGTTCATCCTGGGTGAAAAGCGGGAAAGGCCTTAGTGTCACTGCGTCAAGGTCATGGTACTGGACTATACAATTGAGTTCCAAATCCTTGTTGCTGAGAGTGGTTTAAATCAGCTGGTCCTTTTGGAAACTTTTTACCAATTTATACACCTTTGAATAAAGGTCAGCGTATGTATTGTGTGCAATTAAGTAATTTTTTTGATTTGCATTCCCAAACTGTGGTGAGTCTTGCATCCATTTTAGGATTATCCCATCAGCAGTTAATTAATGCTCGTCACCTTAACCTCGTTCTTTGAAAGTTCGTTAGCCACTGAACTTGGATTGCCTACTGAGCTACTTGAACAACATCATACTTCCACAGCTTGGGTGGCAGACTTCTCATTCCTGTGCAGTGTCTCATTCCTCACCAGTTAATTTGACATTTTTGGACAGTAGTGGGAGGAGGTTAGATTTTGTTGTTTAATACCTCTCAGTCCTTTCATTATGGGCTACCCCTGGTTATTAAAACATGACCCTGATATAAACTGGGCAACAGGCAAGATTCTTCATTGGAATGAAAAATGTAATGATCGCTATTTTCAATGTTCGGTTGTAAACACTGATTGTTCGTCTTAGTTAAGAAGGGAACCTTTGGAGACCTTGTCAGTACCACAGCCATCACAGGAAGATTTTTAAGTTCCGCTGAAATATCGGGACCTTAAGGAAGTGTTGAACAAGGTTAAAGCTATATCATACCTGCTCGTTGCTCTTATAATTGAGCTGTATATTGTCTTCCAGGAACATCTCCACCTATGGGTCAATTACACTTCTTCTTGGCTCCTGAACGAAAAACGATGGAGGACTACACCAGTTCCACCCTCAAGGTTGGAATAATTCAACTCTCCTCTTCACCTGCTGGTGCTGTATTTTTTTATTGGGCAAGAAATATGGTTTCCTGTTTCCTTGTATCGACTACTGAGAACTAAAAGTTAATTACTATCAAGAACAGGTACCAGGGACAATTGGAAAACTGCTTTTAGCACTCCTCATAGTCTCAATGAGTATCTGTCATGCCTTTTGGAATGCTCCAACAACGTTTCAACCACTTATGAATGATGTTCTGAGAGATATGCTAAATGAATATGTTTTGAATATCTGATTACGTTTTGATATTTTTACTTAACCTGGAGAGTGTTTCAAAGATTGTTAGACCCCAGTTTTATGTGAAGGCTGAAAAATGTGAATTTCATGAAACTGCTGTGTCGTTTTTGGTATATCATTTTGGAGGGTAAGGTCCAGATGGAACCTCCCTAAATCTGGATTTATAGATTCATGAACTCATATATTCCTACTAATCTGCTATTGTCATATAGTTGTGATCTGTACAAGTGACATCTATTGCACGTCTGACCATTCTAGGAAGAGGGATCCCTCCTCTGTGGTTCTTCCTGAGGTTTCTTATTTTCCCCGTTTAGGGTTCAAGTTTTTCCTCACCCGGTTGAGGGTCTAAGGGCAGAAGGTGTCACATCTGTACAGTTTGTGAAAGCCCAATGAAACTGTTGAGCATATTTGATAACATGAGTAGCAAAGCCATGTTAAATAGCCTACGCAGTGATGTCTGTCAGGGTCTGGTAGTACAACCTGTACCCTTGCATCTTTTGAATTCCCGGTTTCGACTATTATAAATAAAACAACTATTGAATTAGAACGCTCCCTGTGGACTCTGCATTTTGGATCCTCCAGACCTGATTCGTGACAGAACAATCTGGCCAAGATATGGATCCGGCAGAGTTTGACCCAGTTCGCGCAGCCCTGAAGACACAAGGCGAACGCCTTCATAGACATGAAAAACAACTCGATTATGCCCGGCAGGAATTGTTTGAAGCCACGAAGCGCAACGAGTCGGCGTGCATGACCTTATCGGCTCAATTAAAGTTTTTCGTCGGTCAATTGCCAGCGTTCCCCGAGGGAGCAGAAGTGGCGGCTGAATCTCCTGTCAATCCCGTAAGCTCACACTCTCTCCAACTGTCCAGCCCAGAATGCTTTTCTGGAGACTCTGGAGATTGTGATTCATTTATTTCACAGTGCGAACTGCACTTTGAATTCAATGCCCTCGCTTTTCGTTCAGACCGAGCTAAAGTAGCCTTCATGATTTCTTACTTATCTGGCCGAGCCAGGTCATGGGCTACGGCTGAGTGGTCCCGTAAATCGGCCATATGCAATTCATTGTCCGAATTCCTGAAGGCATTTATTCAAACTTTTCAGTCCACGTCCGTAGAGAAGTGGCTAGATTACTGGTCTCGTTAATGCAAGGCAAACGTTTGGAAACAGATTACACAATCGAGTTTTGCACCATCGCGGCGGACAGCGGCTGGAACCAACCAGCATTAATCGACGCGTTCCTGAACTGTTTATCGGAGACCCTGAAGGACCATTTGGCTCCACTGGACTTGCCGGTGGACCTAGAGGCCGTGATCCACCTGGCCTCAAAGATAGATAAGAGACTTGCGGAACGTCAGAGACTCCGAACACAGCAAGAGCCGGTCTGATTTACTCCTGCCCCCCTGCCCCAAGGACATCTCTTTTCTCCCCAGCCGCAAGCCGTCTCCCCGACCAGAACCTATAAAATGGAATACGCAAATGAGCCAGTGGAAGCGATGCATATTGGCCGGACCCGTCTCACTCCCCTGGAGAGATAGTGGAGAGTAAAAGAAGGTAGATGCATCTACTGCGCACGTTTGGGCCACTTCATCACCTCCTGCCCAGTTCAATCTGCTGCTACCAAGACAGTTCCGGCGCCACTGGTGAGTCAGACCGAGATACTTGGCACCATAAAATGACAACTTAAATATAACACTCCAATCGGGTTCCAATTCCCTAGCCTGTAAAACCCTCATAGACTCCGGTGCTGACATTAATCTGATGGACTATCAGATCGCCAGAACACTCCAACTTTCCAAAGAACAATTCCCGCAACCCCTTTCGGCCTCAGCTCTAGACGGAAGGTTATTGTGTCGCGTTACTCACAAATCTTCCCCAGTAATCCTAACCTTCGAGGACGGCCATCAAGAAGAGATCAATTTCCTACTCTATCAATCTGCTCATCACCCCCTCATCCTGGGCCTCCCCTGGCTGATGAATCACAACCCCCACATAGACTGGACCACAGGAAGAGTCTTAGGTTGGGGAAACAATTGTGTGAATGACTGTTTAACAAATAAGATCTCTCAGCAGGAGGAAGCCGTTGGCAGCACAGGCACCCTGGACCTCCCCGGCGTTCCCCGATGCTACTGGGACCTTAAACAGGTATTCAGCAAGTCCCAAGCTTCTTCACTTCCTTCCCACAGACCGTACGACTGCGCCATAAATCCTGCTCCCCGGGGCACCCATCCCTAAGGGAAGACTATACTCCTTGTCCGCCTCCGAGTGCAAGGTCACGGCGGAATATATTACCTCATCCCTACAGTCCGGTATCTTCAGACACTCCTCCTCTTCCTCCTGGAGCCGGGTTCTTTTTCGTAGAAAAGAAAGATAAGACCCTCTGGCCGTGTATAGACAACACCAAGTTAAACGACATAACCATTAAGAACCATTACCCTCTCCCCCTAATTTCTACCTCGTTCGATTGCTTACAGGGGGCAAAGGTTTTCACCAATCTCGATCTGCGGAACACTTATCACTTAGTCAGGATAAGAGAGGGTCAAGAATGGAAGACAGCGTTTAACACTCCCCTCGGTCATTATAAATATTTGGTGATGCCGTTCAGACTGACAAATGCACCGGCGGTTTTTCAAAATTTCATTAATGAAGTATTGAGAGCCCTCCTCAACCACAAGGTTTTTGTCTACCTAGACGATATCCTGATTTTTTCCCCGGACTTAGACTCACACAGGACCACTATCCGAGAGGTGCTACGGAGACTATTGGCTCACAAGTTATATGTTAAGGCCGAAAAGTGTGAGTTCCACAGAGACTCGGTCTCTTTCCTAGGATACATAATCTCCTAAGGGCAAATTAAAATGGACCAGCAGAAGGTCCAGGCGGTGGTCGACTGGCCAACGCCTTCGTTGCAGAAGGAAATACAACGCTTCCTTGGATTTGCCAACTTCTATAGAAAATTCATTAGAAACTTCAGCTCCATCGTCGCAGAGGCGGCTTTTTTAAGACTAAAAAAGAGTTTTGTATCTGCCCCGGTACTATGCCTGCCGGAACAAACCAGCCAGTTCATCGTGGAGGTAGATGCCTCCGACACAGGAGTAGGAGCAGTCCTATCCCAACGTTCCAGTAAGGATAATAAGATTCACCCTTGTGGTTATCTTTCACGCAAACTCTCCCCCGCAGAAAGGAACTACACGATTGGGGACCGAGAACTACTGGCGGTGAAAGTGGCGTTGGAGGAATGGAGACATTGGTTAGAGGGAGCAGAACAACCATTTATGTTATGGACAGATCATAAGAATTTGGAATACCTGAAAGACGCCAAAAGATTAAATTGGAGACAGGCCAGATGGGCCTTGTTTTTCTCCAGATTCAAATTCCACCTGTGCTACCGGCCTGGCTCCAAGAACACTAAGCCAGACACTCTATCTCACCTGCATTCCCCGGAAGCAGACCCTGAGCCTCCAGCCCCCATCTTACTGGCTACCTGTTTCGTGGGAGCCATAACCTGGGAGATGGAGGAGAAGGTCAAAGAGGCCCTACAGGGAGTAGAGACTCCCCCAGGCACCCCCTCTAACAGACTCTTTGTGCCCCCAGAACTCCGCGGGATGATGATCCATTGGGCACACACCACGCTAATCTCCTGTCACCCTGGGGTGTGCAGAACAGTCTCCAGGGTGCAGGAACGCTTCTGGTGGCTGGACATGTGGAGGGAGGTGGTCGAGTATGTCGCTGCATGCCCTGTATGTGCCCAGAGCAAGACCGCCCATCAACACCCCATCGGACTTCTCCGGCCGCTCCCGGTACCAATGCGCCCCTGGTCGGACATCTCTTTAGACTTTGTCACCGGCCTACCCCCTTCTGATGGCAACACCGTAATATTAAGAGTGGTCGATCGATTTTCTAAGATGGCAAAATTTATTCCTCTGAGCAAGTTACCCTCTGCTAAAGAAACAGCGGAAACCATGTTGAACCATGTCTTCTGTGTTCATGGGTTTCCCAGAAACATCCTGTCCGACCGGGGGCCACAATTCATAGCACAGTTCTGGAAGGCTTTCTGTAAATTAATTGGAGTTACAGTCAGTTTAACTTCGGGGTATCACCCAGAGACTAATGGTCAGTCAGAATGGGTGAATCAAGACTTAGAGACCGGGATGCGTTGCCTCGTTTCCAGAGACCCTTCGAGTTGGTCCAAACAGCTGTTGTGGGTGGAATATGCCCACAACACTCTTATCTCCTCATCCACTGGGTTATCCCCGTTCCAATGTGTCTTCGGCTACCAACCCCCCCTCTTTCCAGATACAGAGCCGGAGGTAAACATTCCGTCCACAGCAGATATGGTTCGTCGCTGTCGGCAAATGTAGGCCAGGGCGAGGTCTACCCTTACGAAATCCTCAACTGCCTACAAGAGGACAGCGGACAGAAGGAGACGAACAGCCCCCAGTTACCGCCCGGGTCAGAAGGTCTGGCTCTCGACTCGAGACTTGCCAAACCGCGAAGAATCACGTAAGCTAGCTCCAAGATTCATTGGTCCAATCCCTGTGTCAACGGTTATTAATCCCTCTGTTGTGAGACTCAAACTCCCTAGGTCCTCACGAGTCCACCCCTCGTTTCACGTGAGCAAGGTGAAGCCAGTCAATGAGAGCGCCCTTGTACCTGCCTCCAAACCACCTTCTCCTCCCCTTATCATCGACGGCTAACCAGTCTACACGGTCCAACGTCTACTGGCAGCCAGACGCAGGGGATGAGGAACGCAGTACTTTGGGGACTGGGAGAGGTATGGGCCTGAAGAGCGCTCCTGGGTTCCGTCCAAGGACATTATGGACCCCCAGCTCATAAAAGACTTTTTGAGAACCCACCCTCTGGGTCCTAGGCCGCCAGGTGTCGGCCCTCATGTTCCCTTCCTCTTGTGCCAGATTGTCTTCTTTCCCCGTGAGCAGTCCAGCGTTTCCCCCCATGAGTTCTTTGTGTTTTGATCCCGTTTGTTACTTGATTACCGAGTTTGCCTGATCCTTACCTGTACCTTCGCATCTTTTGAATTCCCTGTTTTGACTATTATAAATAAAATGACTATTGAATTAGAACGCTCCCTGTGGACTCTGCATTTTGGATCCTCCAGACCTGGTTCGTGACAATGTCATATTAGAATGTATGTGCCTGCGTGCACTAGGATGCTATTGTGAGCATGTGCAGAATAAAGAGTTCCCAGTCACCACTTTGGTGACTGTGATAACGATAGACTGCTGCAGAAATGTCTAACGCTACAGAAACAATGTGTAATTTGTGATTTTGGGCTGTACAAATAAAATTTCATTTGATTTACTAAAGTTCAAGCAGTTACTGATTGGCCTACTCTTCTAGAGATGATATACAGAGGTTTCTGGGTTTCACAAACTTTTATCGAAAGTGCCAAGACGGGGTGCCACATGATCATTAGGAGCATTAAGAATTCACACACACTCCTATACCCTAAGGCGCAGCACCATGAGCAGTTTGGGGTTCAGGGCCTTGCTCAAAGGCACTTCCACATATAAACTGCGGGATCTGGGATCAAACCAAATCATTAGACGACCACTCTACCAACTGCGCCACAGCCGCCCTACATAGGCTTTGTTTTACGCAAAAACACATCAAACATTTTTTTTAAATGCTTTTAACCTTTTTCAAACTAAGCCTTATTTAAATAATTTTAGTATTATTGCAGCGTGCCTGCTATAATGTCCATGATAAATGTTGTACTTTGTTCAGATTCTCTAATTTCCCACCGTTTCCGGTACATTGAATGTGTAAGTCAGGCATGTGAGTGGCTGGGAGTGGCAGGGGGGCAGGACGAGTATGAGTGAGACAAGAGACCCCGTGCATGTGTGTGAGATAGAGAGCCACAGAAAGTAACCAGTTACATTTTCAGCAATAAAGCGACGTTTTGCTGGCAACCTCTCGTCCATTATTAGAACATCCTGTTGGACTCTACGCTATGCTATAATAGGAACATTTTTTTTTTTAACCGGGTTACAACTGTATATAAATGGTTTTATTAAACAGAGTAAGCTACACGCAAAATCTCTTGTCTGTGTCTTGTTTGACTTGAAATGTTCATATATGAATCCAGCAAGGCGCTTGAGGTAGACAGGACAGGATGCAGCCTCGCCTCACCAGGCTTTTCCGCACGGAAAGGAGAAAGGCCAGGGAGCACTCATTTTGTACCGGTACCATGCCCGTTGAGAAACACTACTCTAAGCAGAGATGTTGCATGCTGTAGCAAACCCGTTAATAAAATAAGAGACTGGTCAAAATGGAAACTGCTTTTCTTTTTTTGTTTTTTTTAAAAAAAACAAACATTTTTAATAATTAAAATGCCTTTTAGTCCAGTATAGTCCTTGATCTTGTGACCCGTGGAAAAATCACTTTTCTATGTTAATGTATTGTGATGTAGCATCGCTCCAAAACTGAGTGAGGTTGAGCTCTTCTCAAGTCAATTTCCGATTATGGTGTACTGAAAAATATTTAAAGTTTTTTTTTAATTTTCTTGGGAAACATTTAATGTGCTTTAATGTACAGGAGTCACACCATTCCCAATGATTCGGCAAGGAGCAATTTTTTTGTGCATGCGACAAACGGTGCGGTACTAAGATCACTCATGAATTGTTTTATTGTTTCTGTTGATTACCAGGTTTGTTGATTGTTTGAAATATTGCTTCTATTTTTTGATTGGTTAATGACACCTCCTATCATGAATGGGCAGTGAGAGTTGTTGGAGATATTTGAAAAAAGGTGGGGATAAAAGGACGGATTGTTGACATTTGGGCCATAGATGTTACCAAGTATGAGTGTTATTGATATATTAGTAATGATAAAACGTCCTTTCGAGTTTGTGATGGTTGCATTGTGAGAAAATGAAACATTTGTTTATTAGATTAGATAACCCTCTCTGTTTTGACTTCAAATGAACTGAGATTTAAAAATATGTGTTTCCTGTAATAACATTTGTCTGCTTGAAGTTTAGCCAGGTGGTTCAACATTTATTTACTTATTTATTTTTTCCTGTGAACCAATTCCTCAGATATCCCATGTTAAAAAATTGAGTGTTCTGTAGATAATTATCAGATATTACTGTTGGTTCTGTGTTTATGAGCATGCATGTGTGTGTGTATATGCATGCATATTGACATATAGTCTAGTGACATAAAAACCTAAGACACTGATAAAGGGCACAAATGCTAACATGAGTATCAAAGACAGACAAATACGCCAAAAACATAGAAAAAAACCCAAAGAGGCATTATTGTTTTTAATGTCCAGTGTTGATCAGAGCACATGCTGTGGTGTACAGTGAAACATGAGTGCGATGATTCTTCCCTTGTGTCCTCTGATGCATGTATGGGGAGGGAGGAGTGGTAAATTGCAGCAGGGGTTATGTATGTGTTTGTGCATTTCCTCAGATGAGTGAATGGAAACAGAAAGTGGGAGGGCGTAGATTAAGTGAATGTAGAGGGGGCTGTATGTGTGTGTGTGTCATCACTCCTTTCAAGAGTCCTGCCTTGTTGCTGAGACTGTTGTTTTTGTTAATGTTTGAATTTGTCTATGTTTGGATGGGGACGGTTGTTGGTTGTGTTCTTCTGACCCATGCGATGTACTTGGTGGAATGTAATGGTTTTGATGGTCTCAGTGTCATGGTTCTGCCCTCTGCTTTTAGTTTGGTAGTTGTGTTTCGGTTTTGTGTTACTTCATTTCTCAAGACTTAAGGCGGTTCAGGTGTGCAGAGCTGACTACCTGCAGCTGTTGATTCCTCATCAGTGGCTGTATATAAGACTCAGATCCTGATCTGCTCGTCGCCAGAACGTCTTGTTCCCAATAAGGTAAACCTTGACCGCTCCCTACATCCTGATACTTTTGAACTCCCTGTTTCCATGTTTTTCTCGTCTGAGTCTCCTAGTTCTGCTCTCGTGACTTTTTGTTGCTACTTTGATCCTGTGGTTCCTAGTGTTATTGGAAATTTTCTGTTCAATACTTTGCTCAGCCTTCCTAGCAATCTTTTGTTTGTACTTTATCTTCGCGTCTTCCTGGAGTTTCCTGCGCCTTTTGTTAATCATTGTTTTGTTGTTCCAGCCCTGCCGGGACTGGAGAGCTCAGCCACCACAGCCGTGTCCTGCCCTGGTGTTCGTTGCTACTCAGTTCGGTTTTGATTTTTGTTTCTGTTAAATCTTTATTTTGTACTTTAAACCCTGAGTTTCCTGTGTCCGCTTGTGGGTCCAGACTCTGTACGTCACATTCAGGGGGGAATTTAATCTGATGAATCATGACATCCTTAACTGATTTTTTTTCCTTATTCATTTGTTGGATGTTCGGGTATGCCAATTAAAACAAGACTGTCCCTCATGCTGCATGCTTTTAAGTTAAGAATATATGTTCTTTCATGGCTTCATTATCTGTGGTGACACAGGCAAGCTAGTTAGAGAGTTTATTTTGATGGTTTTTGGAGTGATTTATTTTGTCAGAGTTTGGATCTTGACTGAATTCAAGGCTGCGTTGGAGAGACTGGAATTCCTTATGCAGTACTTCAATGAGAGCGGTTGAGTGTGGAGTTTGCGTTTAGTGGAAATAAGGATATTGCTCACCACTGAGCAACGTAATGGTTTGGGGGGTGTGGATGCTGTTGTACCTGAGAATAAAGCTGGTTGGGATCTTCTGTTGTCCATTCTGGAGTTTGTCTTGCTGTGTTACCGTCGCATGTCTATCAAAGCAGTGGTCATTGTATCGTTCTAAGTGGTCCAGGTTTGCTGATATAATCCAATGATATTAAAAAAAACATGAAGATTAAATGGAAAAAGAGAAACAAATACAGAGAAGTTGTGTAGTCTAGCATCCAGGGGCTGCCCTTTTGATTTAGCACTGTCTCATGAGACTTGTGCTCACAGAGCTCCCTTAAAGACCACAGAAATCATTAAATCTTTTTGATATCTGGAGGATCCACAAACCCACAGCAAAAAAAGAATACAGTACATACACAAGGATTGATTACTTTCTAATGGACTCTGACAGAAGTAACCATGTCATTAAAATATCACAATATTTTTATTTATCCTAATGGCAGGCTATTTTGGATGTATGCCCCCACTGAAGCACCAGGGATTAAGAGAGTCTGGGACAAGACTGTATGTCTCAGCTAACCTATCCCACCACCCGGGAGGGAGGCATGATGGTGGTAGGGCTCGAGGGAGGTACTTCTGTGACGACCTGGTGAGACAGTGTGTCCGGTTTGGTTTTCTTGGAGCCAGGTGTGTAGGTTATAGTAAAGTTAAATCGGTCACAAAATAATGCTGAAAGATTTCCACAGAAATGCCGTCTTGAATGAATTGAGTTCAGTTAGGGGGGCATCCAGGCTGTTATTGTTCCTGATGAACCTCTGGTAAAAGTTAGTGAAACCAAGGAACTTCGGCAACTGCTTTAGGGAGACTGGAACTGGCCACTCTGTCACTGATTGGATTTTGTCAGGATCAGCCTCTTTTTCCAAGACCAATGATGTAACCCAGAAACTTCACGGAGGATATATGGAACTCACATTTTTCCGCCTTTACATAAAGGCAGTTTTCTTAGGTCATTGTAGCACAAGACGTACGTGGGCGATGTGTTTATCCTTAGATCGGGAAAAAATGAGGATGCTGCCAGATAAACTAACACAAAACAGTGGAGGAAGTCTACGTCATTTACTACAGATATTGGAAGTGTCCCAGAGGAGTGTTGAAAGCCGTCTTCCACTTGTGTCCCTCCCTGATTCTCACCAGGTGGTAGGCATTCCGGAAGTCTAGTTTGTAAAATATTGTGGCTCATTGCAATGTCTGAAAAGATGAACTGAGGAGAGGCAGGGGGTGTTTGTTTCCTCTAAAATCTATGAAGGGTCACAGAGTGGAGTTTTTTTTCGAACAAAGAAAAAAACTGCACCAAGGGGAGATGTGGATGGACTGATGAATTGTGCTGCTAGTGAGTCCTTAATGTATCTTTCCATAGTTTCTCTTTCAGGGTGGGAGAGGTTGTATAGATGGCTGGAATGGCAGGGAAGCGCTAGGAATTAAATCTATGGCGCAGTCATAAGAGGGAGAGCGAGCGTGATCTTTACTAAAAAAAAAAAAAAAAATACAGGATAAGTAGAGGTATGTGGAAAGGACATTGGAGAGTTCTAGGGAACTTGGAACGTCCGGTAGGGGCATGCTGTTCATTGGTGGACTTGCAGACTGAAGGCAGGTGGAGTGGCAAACAATGGACCAGTTTATCAATGTGCTCAGGGACCAGTCAATGTGGGGATTATGGAGTTTTAACCTAAAACTATGGGTGCAGCAAGGATATACAGTATTTGCTCTCGGTGATTACCGGACAGGATGAGGTGAAGTGGTTCTGTTACTCGGGCTAGGAATTTATCATCAATGGCACGTATCACCAGGGGCTCTTTCAGTGGTTCCTTGGGGAAGCCACACTGGAGTCCATGAAGTTGTCCTCTACACCCGTATCAATTAGGGCTGCAGGGGGAGAGGACAATATTAACTGTACTGGACAAAGAGTAGGAGAGGACATAGTTTGTCTCACCTGGAGGCAAGCCTGGTATTTTGGTCAAAACAGGCAGGCAACAATGAAGGGGCCTCTTTGGCTGCAGTGGAGGCACTCCTTATTCGACATGCGACAATGACGTTCCGCCTTGGTTAGACGGGTCCTGCCTCAGGGTAGATATGGACATGAGGAGCTGGCTGAATATCAGGAACACTGGGAGCCGGGAAGGGAGTGAATGGAGCTGAGGGGACTGCAGGTAAGTGGGATTTTTAATGACAATGTTCCCAGAGTCTATTGTCTAATCTTATAGCTAATGTAATCAATGAGTCCAGGGGATCAGTTTTGTTTAACAGCTAGCTCATCTGTCAGGGAGTCAGCTAAACCCCAGTAAAAAGCTCCCCCCGATCCGGCCACAAGCACTCTAAAATCAACAGTCAGCAACACTACGGGAACCCTGGTGTAGTGAGAAGAGCTGATTAGCAGCTGACCTCAGCGTCATCATCAAAAAGTTCAGTGGAACCTTCCCACAAGACTGTAGCCCAAGCTAATGCCTTTCCCCGTAAAAGGCTAATCACATACTGTATACGGAAGAGTATGTGACAAGCTTCTGTCCAAACACTAAAGAACATTGTTATAAAAACAAACTACACTTACTACGATCCCCCCCTGAACAGTTGTGGATCAGTTATGAGGTTCTTGGGATGAATGTGTCATAAGTGAGACTGGAGGAGACAATCGGAGACACTGAGGAGCTACTGGAGACTGAACGGACATAAATTGGGTTTGTTGAGTGGTCAGAGCTGAAACTTGGTAACATAGATGTCAGAAAAAAATGTGTACTTATATTATGCTTAACAGAGAAGAGCTCAGTGTACTAGAACATAACGTGCAAACATTGTACTGTCCAGGCCTCAAGGCCATCTCAGCTGACGGAGTGTGAGACCTTACAGACAATGCTTATCTGACTAATTTTCCTTTATCATGTATAGGGACCACCCTTAGCAACCATTCTCTCTACATAAACCCATGTTTTAGCTTAAGACCTCAGACAACTCAGCGCCGCTATGCTGACTTGTCTCCTTGCTGCAAGTTCATTAAAACTCTTGCCTTGACTGTGGATGATTCAGCTTCATCTGAACATTTTTTCCTAACAGATGTGCTGAGATGAGAAGGTGGCACTCTTCTCAGACAACTGATTGAGCGGTTCGTCATGGCGTCTGAATAGAGTTCCTTGACTGTTAGGCATTGCTGAATGGAGTCTGTGCTTGCTGGGTACATAGCTGGTCAAATCGTTCTGTCATAGTTTTAGAAGCAGAAGGACCCAAATCCAAGACACAGACTTTGGTGCAGAGGGTTTTATTGTGAGAAGGTGAGGAGTTGAGGTTTCTGTGAGGGAGCAGGTCCAGAGCGAATGGCAGCTTGCAGCGCAGGTGAGCAGGTGTTCCTAGAAGCAGAGGAGATTGAGGTGAGTAAAAGCAACTGGTAAAAAAAAACACACTGAGTCACAAAAGTGACACGGAGCGTAATTCTTAGAGAGCGGGCCAGAGCAATGAGTACCACGTGAATGACTGGACAATCTGAGGATGAATTACTGAAGGGACCAGGTTTAAATGCAGGGACTGATGATCCTCAGGTGTGTCACCTGCTGCAGCTGCCACTCAACAAACCTGCTCCTAAGAGAGAGAGAGAAAAACATAGGGAGGAGGGGTCCAGGACAGAGCACTAGGATCTCCCAACTCATGGCAGTGTGAATGTCAGAACACATGTTCCTTTGTTACTGGATGCTCAGACCATTTGCTGGTTAAGACCCTCCATGTGTTAAAACAGTTTTGTGCATGTGTAAGAGCATGGTGCCAGGTTAAAAAGCAGATGGTTAGTTGCATGCAAGACCCTGAGTCTGTGTGGGCTAACTAACCTAAACTTAGAATTGTGGCTGATCCACTTATTAATAACTTGACTACAGTCACAACAATATCTTTGAACAGTGCAAGACAAAATACTTTCACTAGTTTAAAATCAACTATGCATTTAACCATGCTATGTTGTACTAAGCCCAGGTCAATGTTACCAGTCTATGGAAAGAAAGAGAACGCTGTCTTTTCTTGTATTCTTGTAGGGTTATCCAGGGTGGAAGGATTGGAATTCCAGTGTAGTTTCAGTCTTTGCTGTGTAGCCTTATGCAGGATGGAGAAAACCGGTTGATCCTTGTTCCCTACAGAGTAAGCATGTCTGTAGTAACTTACTAAGACTCCTGTTACTTAAAGGCTAGCCTGCAATTCTGCTGCAGTTGATGGCTGAAGTTGAGCTTGTTTGTACCTCTGAGGGCTCTTGTTCTTGCTGGGAGGAGAAAGAGAGAGAGAGAGAGAGAGAGAGAGAGAGAGCTCTTTCAACAATCATCCGGTTAAAGTGACTTACCACAAAAAAGTATCTTGGAAATAAAGTCAACAAGTAATCTCATTTGCTTTATAGACCAAACTACAAAGCTATGATTAATAAACTTAAAAGTGGTGTTGAAATTCATTGAACACTCCCTATGGTGATGATGGGCCGAAGTAATACTAGAAAAATGGGGACTTTAAATGGATTTTTGTATTTATTTCAAACCGTACCCATTTTTCTATCAAAGGGTTTTTATAAAAACATTGGACTCGATTATAATGCCTTTCATTCAGGGATACAAAATACATTACATTAATAGTAAATATCTTCACAATTCAGAACAACTGTGATTATTACTGATATTATTGATACTTACCTTCCAGCACTACTTCATAATGAAAGAAAGGACTCTGGACCATTTAATGAGATCGAGTTTATAATTAAAAATTGTGTAGTTGCTATGAAGCAGCACGGGCATGCATGAGCTGTGAACAGCGTGGCAATCTCAACATTAGCTGCTTGCCTAGCATGCTAACATCAACAGACTCCAGCTGCAGACCACAGAAAGATGCTGTGAAGGTAAAAACCCTTATGTCCACCATCTATTATATCAGAGCCACAGCAAATGTCACCTGCTTGGCAGAGTTAGACGGATGGTATAGAAGAAAAGTTGCTAGCACTGGCAGCCACAGAGCTAAATTAAGTTTGTATAACACTTAATGTGGGTGAGAGAGAGATTTACCTTGCAAGCTGCTTATCCTGCAGTATTTGGAAGGGGGGACATGTAATATCACTAGAAGACGAGGGCATGCCTCTGTTACTGACATTAAGTGATAAGATTGTCGAGTTAAATGAGAAAATTGAAGGAAAAACGGACCCTGAGCCCAGACAAAAGGGGCTTGAGCATCCTCTGCTGGATGAATGTCAAATTAGGATATGCCAGTTTGGAAAGACAAATCCAAAGAGCATTATGGATGACGAAGGGGAAGATGTTGAGGCTGTCATACAAGTCATAGTCGCAGGAACTAAACTGAAAAGTTACCTTGAAAGCAGAGTTGATATGACATTACAAGCTCTCAGACATATATTAAGGACATATTACATTGTGAAGGATGCAACTGAGCTGTACCAATAACTTACACGTGCAGTACAAGGACCAAAATAAACACCAATCCAGTTTTAAGTGTGAGTCATGGACTTGAGACAACAGATCCTGTTTTCTTCAGAAAGAGTTGAGTCAGGACTAAAGTAATGCTCAGAACTGATTCAAAACCAGTTTATTCAGACATTTCTTACAGGTCTCCATGACAATTCTATCCTAGCTGACGTAAAGCCATACTTACAAGACCCAAACGTTAGTTCTACTGGAGAAAATGACAGCTGCATGCAACTTGGAAATGGAAAGGAAAAAAAAGTTGTCAGCTACATTAAAAACAAGGAAATTAATTGGCAGCAGTAAGTGAGGAAATTGAGAAGAAAAGCTTAGTGCACAAACCAAACACTAAGAAACAAGGTGAGACACAAACACAACAAGCTGATGGAAAAGGTGGACCAAGGTAATAAAGCTATCTGTGAGGCTATCCAGAACATTTCCACTCAGATTGCAAGTCTCTGTCAAACTCCTAAGCCCCAGACTAAGACAACGAATGAACTGCCAAACATGAAGTATCGATCACAACCCAGACCAGAAAACTTCAGGCGATGTCAGCAGTGTCAGGTGTCCAACCCTGAAAGAAAATGTAAACACTACTACAAATGTGGAAGCGCAGAACATTGGGCAGCTTGTTGTCGAGCTAAAACATCTCAGCCACTACGAATAAGATTGAGACCCTCTTATATCCAGCTCCAGCTCAAGACACCTCTCACTGGTAAGCAACAGCAAACCGCCAAGTTGGTAGGGATGAGATGCCTTGTCCGAGCTTCCCTGGGTGGTGTCAATACTACAGTATTTTGGGACACCGGCTCAGAGGTATCAATTGTCAGAACTGGAAAAGGGAGCGCCTGCCGAATGTAGAGGTGAGACAAGTGGAGGAACTGCTCCAAGAGGGAACATTATATCCCTCAGCAGCAAATGGAACTGATATTCCATATGAAGGATGGGTGGGAATGGAGTTCAACTTTTCCAAAAATGCTGTGTCAGGAATGAGTGACAAACCAGTTCTGGTCAAATCTTGGTTGCTTGGAGTTGCTGGTTGCATTGTAGCATGTAATTTATTTAAGGAGCTGGTACTGGAAAATGACTCATCAAGACACAGTTGTCCCCATGGCCACATGGTACAGAGACTATGTTCACGGCTTGAGGTGGGGCCGAAAAATGCAAAAGCTATGTTGTCTATTTTAAGGAAGCAAAAGCTTGAAAATGAACCCCACATAGTCAGAATAGGCAAACAAACAGTTACCATCCCAAAAAATACATTTATGGATATGGAATGTGGTCAGCAGAGTAAGAGGATGTTGGTTGACACAGGTTGACCATGGCCTGCCGGATTAACAGTCAGGGAACAGCTGATTCAGCTTCCACAATAGGATAAATGGAAAATTAAAGTGACTGTTTAAAATCAAACTGACCATGATATTATGTTGTGTGACCACATAAACTAGGCTGGTTGTACAGTGTGACATTTTACTCACTAGAGACAAAGCCTGTGGAGTACCAGAAACCTCCAATAACCAAAGCATTGTCAAAGCCCCCACTGAGTACCCCAGTCAGGTAACACAGCATGAGCCCTGGGATCGACCTGTGCATCTGATTCATCCGTCAGAGGAGCAGCAGCAGCCATATGGTAGAAGCTTAGAGAGGAGTGTGAAGTTTTTGCAAAGGACGAGTGGGACACAGGTTACGTCAAAGATTTGGAGATGGACATACAATTAAAAGATAACATACCTATACACAAAACATACAACGCAATACTACGACACCTTTACCAAGAAATAAAAACTCACTTGCAGGAGGCTGGATCCAGAATTAGTAGTATGTGTCAGGAAGAAAGGTGGGAGCCTTCGACTGTGCATAGACTATAGGCCATTAAATGGGAAAACACTTCCAGACTGCCATCCCATCCCGAGGATACAAGAAATCCCAGAAAACCTGGGAGGCAATCCCTGGTTCGCGGTGTTAGACCAGGGAAAGGCCTATCACCAAAGCTTCATGAGTGAGAGAAGCAGACCTTGTACTGCGTTCGTAACACCATGGGGACTTTAAGAATGTGTCAGAATCCCCTTTGGGATCACTAATGCACCTGCTGCCTTCCAACGCTACATGGAAGGATGCTTGGGGGATCTTAGGGAAGAAGTTGGTGTCCCATATTTGGATGGCGTTTTGGTGTTCAGCCGCAGCTTTGAACAACACATATAATGTGAGGCAAGTACTGCAGTGGCAAATTCAGTGTGGTATAAAGTTAAGGCCAAAGATATGTGATTTCAAACATGAGTTGTTATCGGGGTTGTGTGATATCTGAGGAGGGATAGTATGAACCCCCTAAGAAGTGGAGGCAATATAAGCTCTGCGCCATGAAGCGCCAACCACTGTGTGAGAAGTGAGAAAACGGATGGGCTTCCTCAGTTACTGCAGACTTTACATACCAAACTTTTCCCAGACAGCCAAGCCTCTATATGAGCTGCTAGCAAAGCCAAAGTCTGAGCAGAAAAGCAACCTGACAACAAACAGGGTGGGTCACCATGCTGCCCAATTGCCACCATCCCATCCAGTCCAGTGGACAGAAATCCAACCAGGCATAATGAACAAGATCATACACCAGCTGACAAACCCACCTGTCATGGCTTATCCGGACCTGGAAAAAGCCATGCTTTTACTCCATGTGGATGCCTCATAAGAAGGCTTATGTGCGGTCTTCTCCCAGCGGCAAAGTGGATCACTTCGAGTCATAGCATACAGCTCTCTGACATGGACAGCAGCTGAAAGGAACTACAAGCTACACTCTGGCAAGTTAGAATTTCTGTTGGCAAAATTGGCAACAACTGAATGCTGAATTATGCACTATCTGTTACATTCACCTCATTTTACCGTATACAATAATAATAATACGCTTGCACATGTCACTAATCAGCGAAACTCAATACCACCGGGCATCGCTGGGTGGCAGAATTGGCAGACTATAGGTTCACTCTTAAGTACAGACCTGGCTTGGCAATTATAGATCGAGATGCAGATTTTCTGTTCCGGACACCAAAGCACATTGAGGAAATCATACAAGAATGCACAGAGGATTGCCATCAGGATGATGTTGAATCCATCAGACAAGCCCTGAAAAGAGAGAGTACAGGAGAAATTAACTGGATCTCTGCAGTCACATGTAATGCTGATGCATTGCCAGAAGAGGGCAACATCTCTAAAAAGATTGCACCTCTCAAAGCCGAAGACATCAGAGATGCACAAAAAGCAGACCCAGTCACAAGTATAGTCTTGGTCCTGAAAAGAACACAAGGGTGGCTGTGGCTCAGATGGTAGAGCGTCCAGTGAACGGTAGGTTCCTGGTTCGATCCCAAACCCTGCAGTTAACAAGTATCTTTGACAAGTCACTGAACCCAAAATTGCTCCTGATGCTGCGCCATCAGTGTGTGAAGGATTTACACTCCTGATGAGCAGGTGGCACCCTGCGAGGTAGTCACTGCCTCCTGTGTATAAATGTGTGTGTGAATGGGTGAAAAAGCACTTTGAGTGGTCAACTAGACTAGAAAAGTGTTTTATAAATACAGGACATATACCATTACCATTTAACAAACACCCAGCTCAAATATAAACATAAGCTTGCTTAGAGTGAAGCATCAGAGAGTGTCCCCGTCTGCAGATTGATAGAGATAGAATTCTCAGGAGAGACAGCATCGAGGTAACAGCTGGTCAACCATAAGTCCCTGAGGCCCATCATCTACAAACAACTGCACGAGGAGATGGGGCACTTAGGCGCAGGTTCCTCTTGCAGGAGAACACATTTTCTGCCCTAAGACGCAGCAGGGATCATGTAGAGCATGTGCAGCATTATTTTACTCAGGTGTGTTGCTGCAATAAAAGAAAAGAAAACAAGCAGAATTATAAGGACACCACAAGACTTCAACACCATTTGAGACGATCTCAATCGACTACTTATATTTGGAGAAAAGGGGAACAAGGATTAACTTTTACGTAGTCGTGGACCATTTCACAAAATTGCACAGGTGTATCCAATGAAGAATTAATCTGGAAAGACAGAAGCCAGAAAACTCTTTGATGACTTCATTATGGGCTTTGGTCTTCCATCCAGGATACACCACGACCAAGGAAAACAGTTCAAAAATCAGTTCTTTCACAAGCTCCAAGGTTACTATGGTATTAGCCATTCATGCACATCTCAATACCACCCTCAAGGCAATCCAGCAGAGCATTTCAACAGGACCCTGCTGAGTCTGTTGCGCATGCTTGGGGAGACTCAAAAGTCAAACTGGAAAGAACACTTCAAGAAAGTGGCCCACGCCTTCAATTCAACAGGTTTTTTCCCATTTTTCATTCTCTTTGGTCATGAGCCAACCCTGCCTGTCAACCTGACGTTCAAAAAAAAAGAAAGAGGAGGAGGGTAAGCAGTCACAACCAGGCTTAGCAGAGAAGTGGAGAGAAGCTATGCAAGAAGTGTATGCAATTGCGATCGAGAACATGAGAAAATGTGCAAAAAGAGGAC
The DNA here is from genome assembly GCA_001698575.1 of Mola mola. Taxonomy (NCBI): domain Eukaryota; kingdom Metazoa; phylum Chordata; class Actinopteri; order Tetraodontiformes; family Molidae; genus Mola; species Mola mola. The sequence goes on along the minus strand of KV751388.1, from coordinate 2,402,260 downwards.
AAGGAAACTACAATCAGTGCATATGGAGTTCCACCCTTGAGCCAGGTGATCAAGTCCTGGTGAGGAACGTAACACCCAGGGGCAGCCCTGGGAAGCTGTGCAGTTAATGAGAGGACACAATCTATGTCATCAAAGAGAGGAAAGGCTCTGAGGTTGGACCATTGCGAGGAACGTCAAGAAGACAAGTGTTGTATCGTACCCTGCTTTTGCCATGCCCCTACTTGGTTGAGGAACCATAGTTCAGTGACTCCAACTGGAATGGTACCAATTACCAAACACGGCATACCGACTAAACATTAACAACTACAGGACAGTGGCACTAAACCTACTTGAAGATGACACTCATCCTTGTCAATGTCTACCCCCTGCTTGGACAATCAATGAATGCACTGGAATTACCCTACCAACTGGATCACATGGAACTAGATCACCATCTCACAGTTTTGATACTTGACACTTAGATACCTCACCAACAGCCTACAGTATGTGAGGAAATGGTTTGTGCATGGTGGTCTGCAGCACAGGACTCTGCAGGGAACAATCGTTGCTCTTTTCCTGTTCACCCAGTACACTGCAGTCTTAATGTACAATTCACCCAAATGCCATCTGGAAAAGTTCTCTGATAGCCTCATCACAGAAACTGACAGAAAAGGGGAGTACAGAGGGCTGACACTAAACTTTGTGGACTTGTGACACAAAGGAAAAAAACACTGAGCTTGTGGTGGATTTCTGCCGACATTGCCATAGCCCATGAACATCTGAACAATAATCAATAATCTATACAAAAAAGGTCAAAACTGTGCCTGCTGAGTAGACTCAGGTGTGTTGGACTGTAGGAGGTGCTCTTTAGGACCTTCTCCAAGACTTCAGTACCATCAGCCGTCTGTTAAGGAATGATCTGATGGAGAATCACAACTGCTGAAAAGAGGAGACTCAACAGACTCATTAAGAAAGCCAGCGCTGTATTGGAATGCTCCTTGGATGCAGTGCAGTTGGCGGAAGAGATGATGACAGCAAAGCTTGCAGACAGGAGGATGAACTTAAAGCTGTCATCACTGATAGACAGTAACACCAACCCCACGCATGATACTACAACTGAACAGCTCCTCCAGTGAGTCCTTGTCTGTGCGTTGGAATGGGCCCATTATGTCCACTGCCACTCTCTCCTTTTGGGCCCCCACCGCTAGCTGTGAAAGCTGAGCGCGGGACTGGCCTGGAGGACCTTTGTGCTTTGTGTAGAGGTCACAGTGGCGGCAAAAGTCCTCAACATTTCTCCTGAACTGGCCCCAGTAGAACCTTTGCTGGAGCCGTTGAATGCTTTTTGATACCCCAAAATGTCCCGCTCCAGTAGTCTCATGGCAGACCTTTAGAACAGACTCTCTCAGGGTCCTGGGGACAACCACCTACCTCTCCTCTCCAATAACTGGCTCCTTCCAGGCTCTCTGAAGCACTCCATCTGTCACTCGGAGGGCCTCAAATTTTTAGAACAGTCCTTTGGAGGCAGGTGACCCTGTTCCACTGTGGCTTTTGTCCCAACTCCACCAACTGCAGCACTGGTTGAAGGTCAGAGTCCTGTTCCTGCTGCACTCTCCAGTCGAACAATCGACAAACTGAACCACTCTTCAAGGCGGCCTGCCTTCCCTGTTCATGAGGTCATCAGCGCGGGGCTCCACCTCCTGGGCCTCCTATTCTCACAATATCGGAAGCCGCCAGGAGCACAAGGGCACCAGGGGGGGCTGAGGATGGAAGACTCTGTCAAGGCTTTCTTCAAAGTGTTGAAAGCCTGCAGTCTGGAGTCCAAGCAATGTCACTGTCTGCTGCACGCAGAACAGGGGTGCGGCTATAAAAGAGAAGCTGCACACAAACCGCCTGTAGTGGAACACTAGTCCAGTGAAGCTCTTCAGCTCTCTCAGGTTGGTGGGGATTGGCCAGTCCTTCACTGCCTGCACATTCTCTTCCAAAGTGCTGATACCCTCACCCCCAAACTTGTGCCCTATTAACTCCAGCTCATTCCTCATGAAGCAGCATTTATCCGGGTGGAGCTTTCCGCCTGCCGCAGCCATCCTCTCAGAGTCTGCTGCAGGGACCCAGAGCCACTTCAAAAGAGTGGCTGCTGGTGCTGGTGCAGAAAGCAGTCTTTGGTCTGGCTTCAGGATTGAGGGGGCACCTGCCAGTACCCACTGTGCAGATCCAACAAGAAGAACCAGGATGAGCCAGACACCAAGTCTAGAGAATCATTGATGTGGAGCAGCGGGTACGCATCTTTCTGGGTCACGCTATTCAAGCATCTGTAGTCGACACAGAATTTCATTTTTGGGCTCCATGTTTTGTTGACCATTACAACCCCTGAAGCCCAGGGGCTGTCAGAGAGTTCAATGATGCCAGCCCTCAGCATCTCGTCAATCACACTGTCGGCAGCTGCCTGGTATACCAGGGAAAAGTGGCGAGGATGTGTCTTAATGGGCTGTGCATCACCAGTGTTGATCTCGTGCTGCACCAGGTGAGCCACGCCCACTTCCTCTTCCATCAGTGCAAAAATGTTCTTAAACTCTAACAACAGCTCCATCAGCTCCCCGGGCTGTCTGAGGGACAAGTTGTTGCAGCCGCTTTCCATACCTCCCTCACCACCGCCAACCTGCCCATACCTTCCCTCTGTCGGTTTCTGGTTCGGGGCAGGGGGATGGCCAACAACTGTGGGATGGGGGGAGGTTGGAGAACAGTGCAGGGGGAGGAGCTTGGGGTGGGGATGTATCTCATGATGTTCCTCTGCAGCTCTCAAGGATGGCAGGTGTGGTGACAAAGCCCTGTGTGGGGTGCACCATCTCAACTGGCCCCCCGGGAAAGGCCAGTGTGTTCTTCCCCAGGTCTAGCACACACTGTGCAGCATGCAGGAAGTCCAAACCCAGTATACGAGGGACCTGCACTGCTGCAACCCACACCATAAAGTCCACAGACAGTCCCCTGTATGGTCACCAACCCTCTCCCAAGCATGAGGGATAACTTACCTGTCACTGTATGCAGCTTTACCATGGTAAGTTCCAACAGTGTCTCTGCCGGCACCACATCCGGTCTCACCAGTGTTGTGGTGGAGCCGGTGTCAACGGAGCCCTCGCCAGGGTGATAGGGACATGGCAAAAGTCCCCTGCATGGGTCCAGCCCACCACCCTCGCGGACCCGGCAGTGTCACCTGCTTCTGGGGGGAGAGGAGCCCCTCTCCCGCGGCAGTTGGAGTCCATCTGCTGGAACCAGTGCAGGTAGGGATACAGACGTGGGGGCCTGCGTAGTGCCTTTTACGCAGATCCTGGGGCATTTCCCTGAACACCAGCATGCTCGCTCTAGCATATTCTCTGCCAGGCTGAGCAGCAGCTAGCATGCTAAGGCTTCATCAGTAAGGCACAGGGCTAGCTGAAGTGCTTTAGTGTCCTGCGACCAGGCTGCAGCCTGTGCCAGCAATTCAAATTGGGCATGAAACCTAACCTTGTCTGTGTCTCTTGTTGCAGTTTACATGCCCTTTAAAATTCTCCTCAGGGACAAATAAAATGAGCTGAATTAAAACTGAATAATCCATCAGACAAAAAAAAAAAGATAATTTTGCATCAGTTAGGACACCTTCAAAGGGAATTAGCAAATAAACTAAATAGTCAAGAAAAAGCAGCGAAAGGCCAAAAAACTTTTAAAATCTGATGAGAAGTTTCTCAGAATATCTTCTTTCATAAACTGAAATAAGTCTTTCTAGTATTTTCATTTTCTTTGTTTTTTAGACTATAGAAATAAATATGGAAGGTCATTAAAACTTTGTTAAAACAACAATGTTAGCAGCCTAAGAATTTTGCACATGCACAGCACTATGTGTTTATAGATTCTGGAGCCTCTCCTTCTTCCTTTTCTATAATACCAGGAATTATAGGATGGTCTCCCATGTTCATGATCTACAACAGAAAAGAACAGTACAGAGCTTTAGTCTGCGGCAAAATAATTCACCAATACCAAGTGGGGCGGATTAATAATACATGAATTATACAGAGCACAGATTATACAGCCCTGTGCCCTTATGGAGATGCTTCTTTCCTGTGCCATGCAATATGTATGTAGCTTAGCTCTTTATAAATAACATATTTAGAAAGGATTATGGATTCTTTGAATGACCACATCTCTGCAAAGGAAATTTCACATTACAAGAGAAAATGTAGCCAATTTAGAGCTTTTGTCAAGAATTTTTCATAAATGCAACAAATAAGGAATGATATATTTGCATGTTCTTAAATGCATATTTGTGGATTTGTTGGCAAAAGATGTGCAATATTATGGAAATTAATAACAATTAATAGGTTTAACCTAATTTTAGAATTTTTTGTGCCACTTGTGCCAAGTGCCATGCTTCAGCACCATGTAGTGTGTTACCCCGTCGGCCATATATTAAGCTAATTTTGAGGGTAATTGCAGCATTATTTTTAATATGGGAGAGGATCCGAAAAAGGTGCGTCAAGAGGGAAATTGTCATTGAAAAATAAGGAACAAACGTTTACATAAATGCTTTTATTTTATTTACTCATTCATTTATTAAAGAAAAATCATTTATCCATTGTGAGGCTTTCTGTTGTTTTTTCATTTCTAGAAAAGGGATTAAGATGATGATTAAGAAGATGATTAAGTTTACTGAATATTAAGAAGTCTTAAAATATGGACAGTAAAACAGAAGAGAGGAAGAAAAGAAAGGATGAAAAGGCATCAGACAGGAAAGAAGTAGCTAAAATAGAGGAATCTTATGAGATTACATTCTGGTGTCCTGATTTGAAGAGGGAAATCCTTTCTGATATAAAATCAGAATAAACAATATGAAAGAAATCAGATATGCATGTTCTTAAAGGGGGCAGCACAGTGGTGGCAAGATGGTCCTGGGTTCGATTCCGGGTCAGGGCGTTTCTGTGCGGAGTTTGCATGTTCTCCCTGTGCCTGCATGGGTTCTCTCCGGGTACTCGGGCTTCCCCCCACAGTCCAAAAACATGCAAAACTGGGGGTTAGGTTAATTGGTCAATCTAAATTGCCCGTAGGTGTGAGTGTGGATGGTTGTTTGTCTCTATATGTCAGCCCTACGATGAACTGGCGGCTTGTCCAAGGTGTACCCTGCCCAAATATGCTGAGATAGGCTCCAGCCCCACTGCGACCCCTAAGCGGAAGAAAATGGATGGATGTTCTTAAAGGGTTTGGCCCGATTAACTCACATGAATACAATCAAATGACGCACACAAGTGTCTCCATGTGTGGAAGGGGGGTATGAATGATACACTGTCTATTTATGCATGCACCATGGTTGGGTCTGTAAGTGTGAATACTGTCTTAATGTTGGAGTCTAGATCTATGGATGGGCTTAGATGTACCAACTTTATCATCTTCATTAAAACAATAATATGTATACATTCAACACATTTGAAACTACTTTTTGTTGAGATATATTAGAATTTATGTATGTAGCTACTAAAAATCAATATTAGCGAAATGGGACTTTTTTTTTTTTCCCTTTTGTTTTTTGTGTTATTGTTGTGTTTTCTAGAAGATGAAGCAAGATTGGACCAGGCTATGCCTAAAGTAACATCGCAGAAGGGTGACCAGGCCAGCAAGGCCTTTTATACTGATCCAGACATTGTCAGATCACAAATTTTTATTTTATAATTGAATACATTTTCCCCATGAATACTCCATGTATTGCACAGAATTGTTCCTGCAAGTTTATTTTCTTAGATACTCTCTATCCCTCCCCGATGGTGTTTTAAGTGCAACTTGTTTGCATATTTACAGCTGTGATCGAGTCAGATTTTTGCTGTGTTGTTTCTTAGTCAAAACCTGCCCAGAGGCCCTCAGAATTTAAAGTGAATCCCTCTAAAGTAAATAAGGACAATATTGCTGATTGTCAAAGTCTTTAACCACTCAGATTTTGAGTGATTTTTAATCGATCTTTATTGCAATGGCTGAAGAGAGGAAATGGATTTGGTGGTGGATATACTGACAAAGCCTTTTTCGAGAAGGACATTTCCAGAAAACCCAACATCATGATAAAAAGTCTGCTAACCTTACAACTTGCTGCCCTATAACTGCCAGGCTAAGGATTTATGGGATACTTTCAAACCAGCAACTATGAATGCTATACTTGGTTTACAGCATTGGAGAAGCTTTGCAAATTACATTGCTGGGAATGGATTTTATTTGCACCCTCTTATAACAACAGAAAGAAAAATTCACTATGCCTTCAAATAATTATGAGCTTTAGTAAACATGATTTTATGTACATCTACGGGTGTTACTGCAGTGTTTACTTGTCTATCTTTAGGGCCTGAATAACTGAAAGCGATGTGTAGACCTATTGAAATTAAAAAATAATGAACTTTGCAAACATATCAGTCTTGGTGAAAAAAACCCCTGTGTATTATTGACTCAAGATGCCGGCATATGTATCAGAAACAGTGCTCTTAGCACAAATCATGCATTTGCTGCAGTAATCTGCTGCAAATATTGAAAATCCTTTAGTGAACCAATTAGCTTAGTAAAGTATGGTATGCACAAAGTATGGAAAAGCATTTCTAGGCAAACAAGATTTACCATTAGGCCCATACCAAATGCCATCTCTTTTGTTGCAGCCATTCAGGGACCACAGCTTGGTTTCGCTGGCTACAAACACTAAAGAGAGAGGCAACAGGATGTGAAATGTGTGTGTAGGCATGCACATCAGGAGGGGGAGCTCAAGAGGCTGTTTTGGCAGCTGTATCCGTAATATTGTTTCCTGCAGGGACTGGATCATTTGAAAAATTATGAGCAGTACATTTGCAAACAGCAAATTGTTTAGGTAACAAAATAGCTTCATGGTGTGTTGATACTTTGTCAGGATGTAACATGGGCTTACAATCTGATTTTACAAATTTCCTATGTTTCCACAATGCTCCAAAATCATGAACAACCGCAAAAGCATATCAAGAGTCAGTGTAAATTCCTTGGCATTACTGGTACTAACTGACCCCATCTTGGAATCAGATTTGTATACAGGCTTTTCTAGAATCCTCAGAACATCTATTGGAATGTCTCAGTTAACTCCAGGTACTGGACTAACCCGATCAATTTTAACTTATTCTGACTGGGTGATTGATTAAACCATTCCCATTTATCAGTAATGAAATACTTCTCAATTTTCTTTTCTCTTTTACTGATGCAATTTTACGGTTCCTTACTCAAGCTTACTATCTAAAACTTTTGACAATTGCAATTGGTACAACAGTAAGTCACATTTTTGGGAATGTCATTACTACGGAGGGCAAACAATTCTCTCCTAAATGTGTTCAGGCCATTCTGAAAATTTCTAAACCTGTTGATAGGAAATGTAACGAAAGAATGTGTTCTTACTGCTGTTCTTGTATCCCTAATTATTCTTCTGTGGAGGCTCGTCTTTCAAACATTGTTCATGGACAACACCTGCAAGCATATGTCTATGTTTTGTTGACTACTGAGGTGGGAGGTGAGGGATGATCTGACATTGAGCACTGGAATACTGGAAGTCAAAGAGGTGGAACGGACCATTCCAGGTGTTTCTGGTAACTCACACAGCTGTTAAAGTTGCAGAGCGAGCTACGTGGGTCCAAGGAAAGTGTCAGAGACGATCAACAGGGATAGCCAACAAGAGCTGGTAAACAGCTCAACAGCTAAGACAAATCACTCACTCACCAAGTGAATCTGTGTTGACTCAACACAGTATAAAAGTCTAAGCCGAACACTGTTCTATACTGCTCCAGGGAAAAACAGAAATACACTTACATGTCCAGAGAAAACACACTTTCCCGTGCATCCTAGAGGTGCCAATGACCAGAGATGGAACACCGACGACATCCTCTACCCACTAACTTAGATGTGTTGCTGATGAAAATTTAGTAGAAATTGCCACACCCCACCAGGCCTAAGCCGTGGAGAGCTTTGTGCTTTCTGTCCTCACGGCTCTTATTGTTGTTGTAGGTTTATTGGCTATTTGTGGTTGTTGTATTATTCCTTGTGTTCAAGGTCTTATTATGTGCATTATAGATTCCTCTGTATCCAAGCAAATGCTTCTAATCTCCGAAGAACATGATCCTCTCTTACCAGGCTCCGCTTCTTCCCCACGTCCTGACTTGTACCCTGTTTCTGATTGTTTAAATGATGATAATGATAGTTCTTGTCCTGATTCTGATACTGAGGTGCAGTGTGTCTTTTGTTTATTATTTTCCTTACTCCACAGTTCGCTAAATACATAGGACTGTCTGTACTTCGCAACAACAGCATTTTGTTTTTTCCTTACCAGGTGATGATGATGTATTTTCAATCCTTGTAAATTAATATGCCTGATGTTTTTTGGTGTGATTATTTTGTTTTTGTCTTGTATGATTAAGGAAGAATCAAAAGGAGGGAAGTGAAATGGAAATTGACAGAAACAAGACTTTGTGTGTGTGCTCATAATAGCTTTGTGTTCTTCAGTTAAGCTCCTTTTTTCTCTATAAATCCTTTTTTTCCCCTCACAGACACAGGTGGTTTATCTAACCTGTGTGATGGCCGTTTTCAGCAGAGGCCTAGTAGATAGTTCTGTTTTATATTTCGTTCTTCTTAGACTATAAGTACTCCTCCCAACTCTGCATTAGCAGAGAGACATTAAAGACTACAGACTTTATATCTAATGTTGCATATTTTCTCCTATTTGCAAGTTAAATAAGATGACAAAGACAGATCTGATTCACCTTGAAAACTTGCCACAACAACAATATGTCAGTTACCAACCCATGTTGTAAAAGACTCAAGAATTCTAAATAATAAATTAGAAAATAATCTGCCACTTTGTTGAACATTGTTTCTTCTGGTTCCCTTTTAAGGCTTTGCACCAAGATTCCAAACACTGCTAACTTTCTACTCGGAACTCCTCACCCCATCTCTAAGGCTGAAAGCCCAGCCACCCTATGGAAGAAACCTATTTCTGACACTTTTTGATCTTGTTTTTTTGGCCACTACCCAGAGCTCATGATCATAAGGGACGATTGGAACATAGATTTACAAGTAAATTGAGTCACCTACTAGCTTAACACTCTCTTTTCCACAACAGACTGGTAAAGCATCCCCATCACTGCAAATGTTGCCCCGATCTAGCTGTCAGTCTCCCACTCCATTTTCCCGTCACTTGGGAGCAAGACTCAGAGATATTTGAACTCCAAACTCTCCATTTGGAGACGTGGGCAATCCAACCTTTGCACCTGAGAACCATGGCCTCAGAATTAGAGGTGCTGATCCTTATCCCTGCCTGTTCTGTCCATGAAAATTCTGAACAGAACTAGTGACAAGGGGCAGCCCTGGCATAGTAAAACTGGGAATGAGACTGATTTACAAGTCTCTAACACCTTTTCAAGGTGCCTTTTGTGCACCTTTTCCCCGCTTCACCATCAGTTTGAAAGGTACTGAGGCGGCTTGGGGGGTCATTTTCTATGTGCGTCTGATTTGCTGGTAGTATCAAAGCCACATCAGAGGTTGGTTTCTTTGTCAATGGGTTAACGGCTAGCCAAATAATGGGTGGAGCAATATGGTGACGCACAAACGCAACTACCAGTTCACTCGCTATCAGGCCACCCCTCTATTTGCAATGCACCATAACAGCAACGACAAACATGCAATGATCTGCATATAGAGCAAAAGCGAGCAACAACACATGAAAGTTAAGAGGCCACACACATAACGCAAAGTCAATGCAATGTTAGTGCACTGAATGAGTCAACAATATTAATGTGGGCAAAATGAAGACATTGAACAGATCCTTACACAAATAACTAACTAAACTAAAAGGCCCTGCTTATAACAACTCTGATAACCTCATTCCAAAATCAGTGATGTTATGAGTATCTATATTGATGCTCTACAACACACATTTTAAAGAAAACAACAACCTAGAAAGTTGAAAATTTTTTGTTTATTTACTATTGCAATTCACCATGTGAAGCACTTCACAGGGATGAAAAAAAAGGTTACAGTTGAAAAATTACACATTGGCAGACTGCTCAATTTCAACCAAAATGTTAAAAGCTAATATCCAAAACGTATACTGACCAAGTCAGACACAGCACATACACTGCATCGCAGCAGCAGCAATAAATACACTTCTTACCGTCCATCTGCATCACAGACCTCCAGTTGTGGACTTTCTCTCTGGATTGGTTCTGATGGTTCTTTCAGACTGTCCAAAAGGTTTCCATGAACATGAGAGCAACGTGCGTTTTGAGTCATACAAAACCATGTCTTCATATGACGCAGGATGGAAAATGTGGATTTAAGTGCAGTTTAACCAAGTTGTCAGAGTCTTTAAAACTACCAAAGTCTCCCCAAGAAAGTGTCTATGTACCCTCACATTTTGTGGGTGGTTGTTTACAATCAAAACTGGCATCAGTAGGCCAGGCTACCATTGGCTGGTGAAAGGTGAGGGCAGGAGGTAAATGCAGGCGCAGTGTGTTTGACTGACATAATCCTGAGCCTTTCATTGTGTTTAGGACATAAACAAGCCTGCTACTCCAAAATTTTTCTCATTTGACCACCCTCACAATAGCATCGCTTGACAAATGCCCAGTTTGGCATGAAGTTGCTTCCAGGTGCTTGATAAATAGATCACACTAAATGTAGACACTGTTGTATTACATGTCACAATGGTCACACCGCTTTTGACTTTATAACATTGGTTCTTTGTATAAACTGCCACTCTGAAGCACCTGTTTCACTGCTTGGTTCTCTGTAAACAAGGTTGGACATTGGGAAAACTTTCAATGAGGTAAGGCAGATTCTCTGTGTAAAAGGGGCAACTGTCGGCAATGTGAACCAATCTCCGGCTCCAACAATATAGAGATCCAAGGTCTTGTAACAATGGGCGATCTACCCCATAACCCCCCACAAGAGACCTCAAAAAATATGGTCATAAGTCTTCTCCAGTTCTACAATTTACACATTTAGACAGGTTGCTGGTTCTGCTAACAGCTATTCTGTCATCTCCAGCACTGTGGATTAAATTTTTCCCAGGGAGGGTGAGAAGTGTGATCCTCCTGATGTTAGAACACATCTTCTGATCCCCCTTGTTAAAAAGGGGAACCGCCATGCCATGCCAGGAAATTGCTCTGTTTCACCAGGAGCCCTTTCCTTGATCTACACACTATGTTGCAGAGGTGTTTTCAGCCAGACTGCCCTACAACTACTTGAGGACCTCGGGGCGAGTCTCATTCACCCCGTGGGTGCTTGTGGAGTTGTCTAACAACCTTTGATCCAACAGCTTTGACCCCAGCGTTGAGGAAACCCACTTCCGAGTTCTACAGCTCTGCTTCCTCATGCTTTTGGAATTGAGGTGATCTTTGAAGCATTTCTTCCACTAACCAACTATACACCCAGTCGAGGTCAGCAGCTTCCCATTCCTACTGTAGAAAGTGTGGATGGAGTCTGTCAGAATTTTTGGGGCGTTGACTGAGAGTCTTGCTCCATGACCTAACTGAACTCCTCCCACATCCAAGTTTGCCTCTGCAGCCAACAGTTGAAAGCTCAGCCTCTCTCTTTACACGAGTGTCAAGCACATACGGACACTGATGAGCTAATACAACTACAAAGTTGATCTTGGACCAGCAGCCTAGGGTGTACAGGACCCCACCTCAATGCACAAGGTGGTGTTCAACTCCCACCTTAGGTCCTGAGCAATGAAAGTCCCCACATAGCAGAGGGACTCTAATACCCTGTTTCCACCAAGGAGTGCAGTTCCAAGCAATGGTACGCATGATTTTGTGCTTCCATTGTCAAAGGCCGTGAACCCTTAAACAGCAAACATTACCATACCCCTTTTGTCACGCTACACTTGGTCTACCAACCACAGGTAAACTGTACCATAAAGATGGGGGCCAGACCAACCGCAGTCCAGTGATTGGTCGCCAGAATCGTCACCTTGCTGCGACAGTTAGGGTATTTCTCCTCGTTCTCAAACAGAGCCTGTTTACTTTGTGTGATAAAAAGTCATATGCCAACAAGAAATAATATGAAATACTGGATGTCTTCCATTGTTTCCTTTGTTTGTGGTTACAGTTAGTTGGTGGAAATGTGGCTTATGGTGTTGAATGGGGAGTCACACAGGGTGATAGGGGTGTGTCCGACTGAGCTATTTCTGAAGTCCACAATCATCTCCTCTGTTCTCAGAGTGTTCAGCTCCGGATTGTTCTAACTGTACAAGGAGACCAGGTGGTCAATCTCCCACCTCTAGGGGGTAGTCATCCCCACTAGAGATGAGTCCAATTAGGGTAGACGGATTGGTGACTGCAGCTGTTTGTGTACATGGAGAAAAGCAGGTGAGAAAGAACGCAGCAATGGGGGACCCAGTGTTAATGGTCCAAGGGTCAGAGACTTGCTTCCCTGGCTACACATGCTGCCTCCTCTTGTACAGAAAGTCTGTGATCCAAAATGAATTAATTGTAAATTACATCTGTGTACACAAACATTTTTTGTTCAATTGCAAAAATGTTTTTTACAGTTACAAAATTTTTCACGAGCACAAATAATTTCCACAGCTATAAAACTTTTTAACACATGCACAAATTATTTTTTATTCTTACAAAATGTTTTTTTTTACACATATACAAAACATTTCTACTGCTATAAAACTAGACTATACTTAAAACTTAAATTAAACATGTGCACATGAATTCATAAGCTCAAATCTTTTTGACTCTTTTGATTCCATGCTCTATCTCCAGCATCCCCTCACGCATAAACGAGACAGTTGAACTTCTTCTCTTGGAGCAGCAACTCCCAACCTGGATTGGGCTATCCACGCCTTTACAACTGAGAACCATGGCCTCAGACTTATACCCTTTAACAACCAAGGCAGTTCTGATGCTGGTTCGGAAGTTGGAAACATTTCTTCCATTTTTGAAAGAAAAACACTTGGCCAGTTGGCTGTGAAAACTGGCTTCAGGATGGAATCAATTCACTACAGTTCTAGAATGAAGAACCAATTATGTCAGGGTCTGGGGGTGGGGCTTAATGTGACCCTATAAGAAAAAACATTATGAGCACCATTTAAACATAAAAGTGGTAACATGGATATGTAACCGAACCGAAACCAACAAAATGCCTCCTTGCAGTTGGTCACTTCATGCTCCATCCAAGGTGCAAAATAAACTGCAGGGGTCCTTTAGGACCAAGTCAATGTTTGAACAGATACGGCAGGTTAGGGTATGAGGCTGAAGAAGGGTATGAGCAGATAACTGATAAGCTGAAAAATCTCAAAAAAAGAATATAGGGACCAGCAAAGGGACCTCTTGTGGAGTGGAAGCCCTGGGCAACAGACCAGGATGCCAGCTGACCGGAGCCCTGAACTCTGCTACGGCAATGCTGGAGGTAACGATGAATAACCCACTACCACAGCATCCCACTGATTCGGTTAAATTTTATTTTTCTCATACATTGCCTTGTTACCAGCCAACTCATTGAACTTCTGATTTTGCAAAAGAGAGCAACAGATGTATGCAAAATATATGTAGAATGTCATATATTGAGCTGCATAAAAACCAGTTCGCTAGCTAACTGTTTTGTTTTGGTTTTAATAGCTAACTTCTTGATAACAAAAGCTAATGCTAGCATATATCTTTACAGCATTGTCATCAACTCACTTAAACTGGCCGTTTAACATTTGGTTTCAGTGTTAACATTACAAGAATTTAGGTGGACAATATGAATTTTAAAGACTGTTTTGTGTTATTGTTGTTAATAAAGTTGTCTTCTATTGTTAATGTCGAGGCAGAGTCACCGATGCCACTCTGCTGCAGCTCACTAGCACTGTCCACTTCATCATCAGGATCATCTCAGCAGACCAGACAGAGTATGTTAAATATGTTTAGTATCACACCTAATGCTATAGTTGCCTTAGTTAAAAATAATAATACAAACTCCAATTACCAATGAAAGTCCTGCATCCCAAACATAGTAAAGGTGAAAGTAGTACATTGAATGTACCATCAAAACAAAGTTAACACCATACAAGTCTTCATCTCATGAATGTGAATTAATAAACAAAGAACTACTGTGTATCTGCTGTACTAATACCATTTATACTGTTGGGTTTTAAAGGTGTAGCATTTTATCATACTCTAAAAGATCACCAAAAGTGTGCATATTTAGAAATGAACTAGAAATTACTGTTGTTCACATGACTACACAATGATGGTCTTCTTAAGTTGTTGTTGTTGTTGTACATGGGTAAAAGAAAGACAGAAGATACATGGAGGGTACCTGAAAAGGTTAGAGGAGAGGCTCCTGAAGCAAAGCAGGGACATTTGCACATTGTTTTTTGTTTTTTTACTACACTGCACTAATTATTTGTATTTTTGTACTCTTCTCTGACTACTCTTCTCTGACTAAATATGTGCGTTTCAGTGTGCTTACTGTTGGGGCTCAGGTATGTTGACAGTGTGGATGTCCACACAGGCCAACATTTATGTTAACACTACAGGGCAAGAACTAAGTGGTTGAATTTGACTACCAAAATTAATCAATAATTATCATAGATAACTAATGTTTATTAGTATAGTAAGATCAAATGTATGCTAGATTACCTCGGGGCACCACCCTTAAAGAAGGGAAAAGCCAATTTAATTAATCAGTCTCATGAAATCTACTAAATTGTGAATTTAGAATTATGCTTAATAATTAACTTAATACTTACAACCACCATTCATTCGTCAACAGCTAGTGGAAGTTCTCAACAGTGTAGAGGTTGGCAAAATTCATTCTTGTGCACCATTAAACACACAGCATGTTTATCCAAAAGTATTTATTCATGAATAAAAAAGAAACACACAATTCCTAATCTAGGATGTAAAACATTATGTGAATTTATACACAAGTTAGTGTGTGTATGTGTGTGTTTGTGCGTGCGCATATAAGAGAAAAACTAAAATGACTGCTGACGCTGATGAATGTTAACAAAGGCAAAATGGCTGAAAACTGTTTGAGTGTCAGACCAATTGTTTCTTTGTTACTGGGGGCTCAGACCATTTGCTGGTTGAGACCCTGCATGTGTTAAGACGGTGTTGTGTAGATGTGAGGGCGTGGTTCGAGGTTAGAAGGAAGATGATTACTTGCATGCAAGACCCTGAGTCTGTTTCAGCTAACTAACCTTATTTTATCATTGTGGCTAATCCACTTATTAATTACTACAGTCACAACAACTCTCCAGTAACTTCCTTCGGTGAGCCTGATTAAGCCTGATTATGCATTAGGATGAGTGTCCTACATACATTTCTTCACTTATTTCAAACACTTCCGCAGGACGTGGTGCCACGTTAGAAAGAAGATGGTTAGTTGCATGCAAGACCTTGTCAGCTAACTAACTTTAATTTACACTTGTGACTAGTTCGCTTATTAATAACCTGACTACAGTCACAAATGCATTCATCAATTACGTGTGTAGTCGTGCTCTGCTAAGTTTATATATCCAGGTCAGCTTTACCAGTCCTTAATAGGGGAGAGATGTTCTCCTGGTGAAGTGATCCTTGTTTGTGAGTGTGTCTGAGTTGAGGCTCTTGCAAGGAATTCTCATGGAAAATGCTATTCTTGCTGTTCAGTTCTGGTGCTGGAGGAAACCGTTCACTCCATTGCTACTTGCGGAGTAAGCAGTTGTGCTGAACTCTTCAGTAACTCCTTTTGGTTAGCCTGTAGGTTTATTTGCTGCTGCTGGCTAAATTTGAGCTTGTTGAGTCCTCAGCAGGAGCTCTGTGGCTCCGGCTCCGAGGAGAGCAGAGAGAGAAGAGGGGCTCTGAGCTCTTTTCAGAATTCTGGTAATTAATAGCTGCTCTTGGTTTCATCAGTTAGGTATTTAGCACCAAGTAGTAAAAGGTTTTAAATAGTTGGGAGCCGGGAGGATCACTCTGTTTGGGGGCCGAACACTACAATAACAGTTTAGGAAATCACAGACTGCATAACATAATTATGGCACTTAATGTTGTTTAAACGAGAAATGGCGCCGCCACTGGTTACTAGTATCATCTCACAGCAAGAAGGAGCTGGGTGGATTGCCAGACAGGTCCGGTCCTTTCTTTTTGGAATTTGAATATTTACCCTGTGTCTGTGTGGATTCCCTTCAGGTGCTCCAGCTTCCTCCCACAGTCCAAAAACATGCAAGGTGATTAGGTTAATGGGTTACTCTAAATTGCCCAGGTGTGAACATGAGTCTGACTGCTTGTTTTTCTTATATCTCAGCCCTGTAATGTACTGATGTCTTGTCGAGGGTTTAACCAAGTTTTGTCCAATGATACTGGTATAGGCTCCAGCCCTGTTGCGACCCTGCATTGATCTGGGGTGGGGGCCAATACATGGTAAAAGATTAATTAAGAAATGTTGTTTAAAGGATCACTCATCCTTCCTGTTAGAAAAAAAAAAAAACAACAACAACAAAGAATAGAAAAAAGAAAAAAGAAAAAGAAATATAATGGACTAATTTAAGTACAAACCATGATAAAAGATAACAAAGGCAAAGAGCACCAGTTAAACAATTGGAATAGCAAGGAAAGAAATGGCAAATAAATGGTGGTCACAAAGACAAATGGTAATTTTATATAGAGAGGATGCCAATTTAGGAGTGTGTGTGTGTGTGTTACAGAGAGAGAGAGTGAGAACAAGTGAGAACAAGTGAGAAGACAAGGGAAAACAATAAAGCATATTCATAAAGTAAGAAAATACATAAATAAATAAATAATAGGAAAAAACAAACAAACAAACAAATCAATCAAGCAATTTAAACAATTCCCTTGTTTAAAAAAAGGGGCAAATAGTAGGTTGCATTTGCATTTGCGAAGTAAACTGTTATTATCATGTGTTCTTTACAAGTGACATCCATTGCACGACATCCATTGCATTGCACAGGATCCCTCCTCTATGATTCTTCCTGAGATTTATTATTTTCCCTGTTTAGGGTTTTTGAAGTTTTTCCTCACCCAGTTCAAGGGTCTAAGGGGAGAAGGTGTCACATCTGTAGTTTGTCAAAGCCCAGTGAGAAAATGTGTAAATTGTCATTTTGGGCTATACAAATAAAATTTGATTTGATTTGATTTGAGTTG
>KV751388.1:2358609-2384744 GCA_001698575.1 Mola mola | reverse complement strand
TACAACAATAAACAATATTACACACAATTTTATATGTATTACCATATTATTCATATGATATATGAATATGAATATGATACATTATTATATTAATATATTGTCTGTTATGATTGTTGAGAAGTTTTCCTTTTTTCTAACTCAATTTTAGCATTTGTATAGTATGTACTTAGGGTTGGTTATCAGGCAAAAAAATCAAATAGACAAATACATTAAATAGTAAGTAAATAGAACAAATACCTTTTAGTTGTATTTGAGAAATCGGAAGGGGTTTATAAAAAGTTTAAGCGAGGTGACCAGATAGATTGGCATTCTGTTGTGGTGCTTGGCACAATAGTTGTTTTGTCCATAGAAACTCATAAGACAATTTTTCCACTGTATTTTGTTTCTTGATTTCCAGTTCGAAATTATGGTTTTCTTGGCAATAGTTAAAACTAAAAGGAGTATTAAAGTGTTTGTTTTGTTTAAGTTAAGTGTTGATATACTTCCTTGTAAACAAAGGGGGAATTAGGGTTGTGGCGCTTCAGGAAGATTGAAAGTGACTTGCAAGTATTATTGTGAGATGTTTGGCGATGTTATAAGCTACTGAGTTGATGCTGATGACAATGGGTCTTAATGGGGTACCTTCTTTGTGAATATTGTGAAGGCCATATATGCATGGTATGCAGTCTCCCAGATGCAGTCTATTGTAACAAGAAAAAGGTCATCAACTGCCTACAAAAACTACAAAAGGAACAACAATACTTGCGCACATTGGCATCTAGCTATCGTCCAATATCACTTAGAAATGCAGATCTAAAAAATATCTGCAAGGCGCTGTCTAGAAGACTTGAAAAAATAACACCTCACATTATACACCCTGAACAAACTGGGTTTATCAAGGGCCGACACTCCACTAACAACACACGCAGACTAATTAATTTGATAGATTACTGTAAAAGTCAAAACAAAGATGCTATAATTGTCTCCTTAGATGCAGAAAAAGCATTTGACAGGGTAAATTGGAAATTTCTCTTCACTACATTACAAAGAATTGGGTTTGGGGATCATTTTGGATCAAATTATTATACAGATCACCCAGTGCCTGTGTTAGAACAAATGATCAAACTTCTCCAAGCTTCCCTCTCCAAAGGGTCACCAGACAGGGTTGTCCACTCCCGGCTTCCTTTTTCGCCATATGTATTGAGCCACTTGCAGCCACAGTTCGGCAAAACAATAATATTAGAGGAATTAAAACAGCAAATGTGAACTATACGATAAGCTTTTATGCTGATGATGTATTACTTTTCCTTCAAAGTACACAAATTCCTCTTTCAGAGACAATAACACTCATAAATAAATTCTCAAATATTTCAGACTACTTGGAATTTCAGAGTACTTTAACTGCCCCGCTACAATCAGGGAACATTCATTACCTAGGCCTGCCAGGCTGTCTGATCTGAAACGTCTAAATCATATTCCCCTAATTAAGACAATAGAGGATGATATAACTTGATGGAGGAGTCTACCCATATCACTTATGGGAAGAGCAGCAACAGCAAAAATGATGGTCTTGCCATATCTGCATGCCAGAAAACCTTTGAGATTTGTGTTGCCGTAGTAGTGATTTTTAAAAAGAAAGAAAAACATCAGATTAGATTGATTGGAGAAATCAGTCTGGAACGGATTGATGGATCAATCGCCTTCCTTTCTGTAAAGTACAACAATTTTGCAGTCCAAAACTTGTTCAAATTGTCCGATTTTGTTAAAAGTCACAGTCATATGAGCAATTAGACTGACCGAGTTTTGAATTTGTCTAGCGTGCTGTTTAGCTGCCTGCACCGTGAGACCAGGGTCGAAGAGATTAGCGGCCAGGATGGATGTTATGTTAAATGGTGATATCATCGTCACCATTTAACATAACAGACACATTGTTTTGCAACCTCTCGATTCTCATTTCCAGCTATATCATATCATGACGACTGACTTGAGAAGTCAGACGTCTGACAGAATACTTTTTCTGTCAGACGCTGTGTAACAGCCATCATATTGCCATAAAATGAACCGTAATCAGGAACTTGCTGATGGTCAGGGAAATTTATAAGCTCTCTGATTTCGGTTATTAAAAGGACTACGTATGATCACTCTGGGTGGAGTAGAAGGGGACTCATCCGCATTTTCCCCGCGTTGTATAGGCTGATGGAGAGGGACCGCAGGGAACACTGCTACAGAATGTTGTGTATCAGGGGATTCTGCATCGTCATCCATATTGCCAAGCATAATGCTCTGACATGCGTCATTGATGGCCTGAAAAGTATCTTCGGAGGTGGAAAGAGTTTCATTTTATAGTTGGACGAAATCTTGATCACAGAGTTGACAAGCCTCATCAATAGCGTCAAAAACATCCATGGTCTTGAGTTGAACTGAATGACGAAAGACTATAAATTTTAAGTTGAACCGGTTAATGTTGTGCTTCTCATTCAAAATCATTCATTTTCACTGGCAACTTGAAGAAGAAGGGTCGACACTCTGTCCAGTACACCCAATAACGTTATCATACAATAATATTGTCTGCGTTGCTGATACCTTTGGAGGCACTGTTCACGTTTCTGCGGGAGCTGGTCACACTGCTGCCACCTCATCCGTGACAGTTGTCACAGGGGCTCTGAAAGAAAAAAAAAAAAAAAAAAAGAAGAAAGAATATGAATCCCTCGATCAATAGCGTATAATGATTTTGAGCATATCCAGACAATGATATAGATTTTATGGAATTACATGGTGTCTGCTACCTTCGCCGGAGCAACTGGAGCTAGCGGAGTCGTGAGAGAATGTGTCTGAGGAGGCGTTGGAGGTGGAAGGAAGCCCTGCAAACGTTTAAAATGCCTTTGGGCCCTACGCCAGCAGGGCATGGTAAGATGGGGGTTTCTCCTACGAGACAGGTACGCGATTCTCCGTTGTTTCAATAGGAGTCTCCGGGACAGGGAGTGCTTGCACCGGCTGAGTAGAAATATTTTAGGATCTGCGCATAAAACCCTTAAGAGAAGATAAAACCATTCAGCCTGCAAAATCACCCTCTGTACCACATTTTAGGTGGCACTCAGTTATTGTGAAATATTTGTTTTTATGTGGTCATAACTTTGGCTCATAAACATTTTATTATTTTTTATATACAACCAACCCGTCGACACCCATGTGGTGGTGCTGCTGATGGATGTGGATAAAGGTTGAGCTTGAATAAATTCAAAAATTTAAATTTTAAATTCATTCAATTTTAAGAGTTCACACAAGCAGCTAATAATATAATATATGGATCAGGAATAGAACAGCTCTCTACTGTTGTCCATGCTTTTTGTTGTGAGCTGGTGAGCATGAAATGATCTCAGGGGGGTAACTGTAAATTGTTATAGAGGGACGTGTTACTCTTCTTTTTTTTTTTTTTTTAAGGGTGGCTAAGGTGTAAGATGCAGGAAACATTTGATTAGCCAATGTGGTTACGGTCATATGTCCTACGTTATCACATTAAAAAGACCTTTGTTGACCTCTGGTCATCACGTGTGCTAGAGATAAAGTGAGGATGTAGAAAACATTTGGGAATAGGACAGTTGTTTTGAACGGTCATAAATCCAACCAATTACCTTTTGTTTGTTTTTAATGCATGTTTGGGAATGATTTACATCAACTTCAATCTTTCACTTCAACAGATGTCTTTTTGTTAGTTTAATTCAGGTCTGGTGGTGGTTGCGGGAGAGGATGTTTTGAGAGCAGAAAGGTTTGTGGTACAAAAGATTTCTATGGGGTAAGGTTCCCACATCATATCCTGAGCTTCATCACTGACGTTATTGTAGAGCTCAAGGTCTTTCTTTATTTTTACAGAATGTAAACACAGGTTACATGTACAAAGGCATAACTCTATTGGAGTTTTTTTGCCCTGTTCAGGATCCATCTGCTCTCTCTGACTCAACGACTGACAGAGAGTGAAGGGGAGGGGTGGTGTCTGTGAAGGATGACTCACAGCTAGATACTATGTTGCTACTACTGCGGCAGATGTCACTTCCAGGAAAGTAAGAAACCCTTCTGGATTAATTTTTCACATCTAAAGTTTTCGAAGCTACCCCCCTCCTGCCTACTTCAATCTCATTGGATGAAATTCAACATCCCATTTCTCTGTCATTGCTTAAGTATATGCCAACCCTGCCCCTCCTTTACTAAAATTTATTTGAGTGATGACAGAGCATCAGATATAGTTTACCCCCTAACGAAATGAAATCACTCAGGAGGAGGGGCTGTTTGTGAGGTAGGAAGGGAGGGAGCAGTGGAGGGGTTCTGTGTATTCGGGAGGCAACATTGAGACGACACATCTGTCGCAGTATTAATGTTCAGGTCTTTGGAGCCGAGTGTCATCCTGGGCCTCAGTCTGAGGAACAAAGTCACTCAAAATAACAGCCCAGCACTGATCCAAACCTCCACTCTCTATAGTTGTACAAGTCACCATCTCCCCAAAATAATTCATTATGCTTCATTATCTGGACTGTGCCAATGAAATCCAAACCAGCCTGTTTCCCCACATTAACTTCTTGATACCACTGTGTTGTGTTTTCAATTCTTTCATTTAACATCTTCAACAAATTCACATCTCTCTCAGTAGTTTAAAGTGCTGAGATTTTGTCTTGTGTCAACAGGAATATGTGACCTTTTTCACTTGGGATTTTATACTGGGGCTCTAACACAAGAACAGTAATATATCAAAAAGGATTAGGTCAGTATATAACACAACATCATAACAAGTGCAAGGTATCTTACTTCACAAAATTCTAATTTTTGGCCTTATCTCATCTATGGAAATTTTAATATCACCTCAACTGCAAAAGATTAAAGCTAATGTGAGTTGTTGTACTATTGCTGCTTTTAGCATTTGCAGTTGAAAATTTGCTAATAGAATAACCATAATTGATGAGATGGTTAGTACAACATGTGCTACCACTGTATTAAAATGAATCATCAATATCTTCATCATAAATTATTTCTCATTGCTGTAAATGCCAGTCTCTTGAGAGCAATATTTGAGCATCTAATCTCTGATGTCATTAAGGTCACTTTGTCCAGGGAATACCTAGGATCTCAAATCAATAGAGCTAGTTTAATGTTTAATCTCAGAGGTGCTTTCTAGCCAAATACTAGGGATTTGTTTTTTGTCAAACTGACTCTGGAGCCCTCTGGCCTTCAACTACAGAATGTCGTTGTTGCTTGAGGTCCTAGATAAATGGCCAAAGGAACACCATGGTAACCAAGCTGCTTCTTCAAATACTGAGATCCAACCACTGGGGAGGGTGCAACTGCAGTCACGTTTGTTGTTAATGCTGTTTTTTGTCGCTGTGGCATCCACCCTCCTTCAATATCTCTATATCTATTTGCAGCCTGAAGGGCATAAAGAAGCACAATGAATTAATGAAGACAAGCAAGGTAATTAAATGTGGTAGTTATGGCAACACAGACCGTGGGAGGGTTTCAGAGGGTCAGGAGGTCCACAGGGAGCCTTGATCTGCCTGCTATGTATTTACCCTCTCACTTTCTTCGTTCCCTTAGCCCTCAGGCGATAGGGCACACAGATATCACCTGATTGGCCTGCTGGGCATGGGGAAGTTAGCACCCAGTGGAAAGAGAGAGGCAGAAGATTAAGGTAAGCTCCACTTGTGGCCCTTCCCTAGAACCCTCCCCTGACAACCAGTTCACGCTGTGGTGTCCAAACACCATTACTTGGGGAGAATAGGAGAAAAACAATAGTAAGGCAGGAAGGAAGTGGTGGTGGGAAGGATGGAGGGAGATATGACAAGAACCATAGGGCATTTCCAGGGATTATGGCCCCATGCTGGCCAACTGGGGTGCAGCCTTGATGGATGTCTGACTGGCAGGCACTTGCCCTTTTATTTTATGTGATGCTTGCAGACCACCTTGATTCCAACACTGCTGTGGAAGGAGGCCAGTAAACTTTCAGCTCTTGCTGGTTATTACATTTTTAAAATCAATTTTCTCTACTTGAACACCATTTCTATAGTTACATTTCATGAGGCAGTCACCGTAATATTGTTATTGCTTGGAATAAGATCTGGCCAGAAACATTCATTGGCTTCATATGCTAAAACAGTTTTCTGTTTTAACTACCCAAATTGTATGCTTCAGGGAACTTGAATCAAACTAATGTTGAGTTTTTTTTAATCAGATAGCTCTCTAATTCACACATTAGTGATATCAAGAAAACAGGGGTTTAAACAATCTTCCAACTCCTCCCTTAAAGGTTCTGTTGTTACATAGAATCAAATTTTTCCAATGTTTGTAAAAACACATGAAAACAATAAATAACTCACACCAAGAAAAATAAAGAAATCTATTTGAACTAACTAAATGAACTGTTGTTATCATGTTTTTGTGTTCTGTACAAGTGACATTTATTGCACGTCTGTCCGTCCTAGGAAGAAGGATCCCTCCTCTGTGGCTCTTCCTGAGGTTTCTTATTTTCCCTGTTTAGGGTTTTTTAAGTTTTTCCTCACCCGGTTCGAGGGTCTAAGGGCAGAGGATGTCACATCTGTACAGTTTGTCAAAGCCCAGTGAGATAATGTGTAAATTGTGATTTCGGGCTATACAAATAAAATTTGATTTGATTTGATTTGATTTATTTACATTATGAAGTGCTGTGTATCAATAACAACATTGTAAAATACTTTTCTTCATTTGTAAATGGTAAATGTCCTGTATTTATATAGCACTTTTCTAGCCATTTTGACTACTCAAAGCACACTACAGGTTTCGTGTTCACCCATTCACACACACATTCCTGCACCTACCTTGCAGGGTGGCACATCATCAGGAATAATTTGGGGTTAGGTTTCTTGCATAAGGACACTTCAACATGTTAACTGAGGGGCTACCATTGTGAGGGTGGCTGTGGCTCAAATGGTGAAGCAGTTGTCCAGTGATTGGAAGGTTCCTGGTGGCTCAGAGGAATTCAGTGAAAAAATATGTGAATTTCCTCACTGAATTCACATAAATCTAAAGCCTAAAAAGGAAAACAATAATTTATTTGTGTAATGATTACATCCTCTCTGCCTTTTCAAGGTCACAAGTATCTTGCATTCTGCAGCTTTGTTAGCTAACTCGCACAGTTACTGAATAGTTAGTAATTAACATGAAAGAAACATCTGCCGTTGAGAAACCAAGGAACCATTTTTAAACAGATATGGCTGAAATAACAGAACAGTGCATATTTTAATGCATTAGCTGGATACAAAAGATTGTCCACAACTGTAACTTACTGCTGTCTGCTAGTCACCATTAGCTTTACAGAAAACTATGTACATATGCACGCTGTCTGTACTGCACTGTGTTCAATGCCCATTTTCACTGACACAAAAAAAAAAAGACAAAATAATAACATAAAGTTACTTAAAGCTTTCCCATCTGACTCCTCAACACGTCAGTGTACTGATGGAATATGTCACTGGCCTTTATCATCAGCCTAGTGCAAAATCCAACTTCATATAAAGTTCCTATAAAGACCAGAGTTGGTAAAATTCTATCAACAATCAAAAAAGTGAATAGCACAAACATATAGCTGTTTGCTAATGTTTACAGTGACATGTTCACGTCCTCTGCTTCTAGGTGATGCAGTGACTTATGTTTGTCTTATACAGTCTAAAACAGAGCATTTAGCTTGCTTTGCTATTATCTTAACCATGTCTATCTGAATGCTAGTCTGCTTGACTGTAAAATTCTGCGCTTGTTTACTGATACATAACGTCAAGTCAAGTCATTTTTTTTTTTTTTTGATGGTGCCAAATCACAACAAAAAGTTGTATCAAGACACTTTTCATTAAGTGCAGGGGTCGATTGATGAAGAAGGTTTTCTGAGTTTGTTAACCCTGAAATGAGAGAAACTGAGTTTTCTGTGTCATAAAGTGAGGTAAATCAAACCCAGAGAAAGAGGAGTAACTTCAGCCCATGGAGAGAGGTAACGTATGCTTTGTTACTATGACAACTGACACTGTGAGACTAACCTGGTCAGGAGCACGTTTTTGATCAGATAATCCACCCTCTACTAGAGCCAGAAACCCCTGTCAATCTCTAGCGTACATAATTAGAATAGTTGCCTGTCGGCATAAATAGCTATCGTTGATCCCACTCAACGACAGCTGAAGAAACCTATGAGCACCATGGTATGTCCCTTTATTGAATATCCTGTTGGCAAGGAGGTGGCATTACTGTGCAGGGAACAGAATATATGATGAGAGGTGATTTTCACCCCGTCTGGGTTTATCGTCATTTTCAGAGGAATATCTTTTTGAGCACTACTATTTTTCTTCACAATCAATAATGTACATGCACAATTTAATTCATCCCTTCATCACTAATGTCATTCACTGAAGATATGCTTCATCCTAGCTGACTCTCTCCTGTGACATTACTGACGCATGTGTTGTGGGGGGGGGGGTTGGAGCCTATCTCAGCATATTTGGGCGAAGGCAGTTTGCATGTTTTTGGACTGTGGGAGGAAGCTGGAGTACCCAGAGAGAACCCATGCAGACACAGGGAGAACATGCAAACTCAGAAATGCCCTGACCTGGAATCGAACCCAGCACCTTCTTGCTGTGAGGCGACAGTGCTAACCACTGCACCACTGTGCAAAATATGTTGGAATCATTTCAGTGATTTAAAGACCACCCAGAGCAGTCAAATAAAAATATTTATTCATGTTTTATTTGGTCTCCTTTATGTCCAACAAATACAAATGTAATTATTTTTATTATACATTGTCCCAATAATTAATCTGGCTTTCTAATCTGAATGAAACTAAAGAACCATTAAAAGGAGAATGATCTAATATATAGAATATGTATAAGATAAGTAATATATTCTGCAAGGCACTTGTATCTCAGGGATTGCTTTGCTCAGATGAGCTCCCTCCAGGAATCTCCTCAGCCACCGGCCTCCAAGTGTTACGGCTCATGACCAGCTCTTCTGCCTCTCTGCCTCAGAGTTTCTGTTGCTGGTCCTCAACCAGTTTTGCAGGCCCCTGCTTTCTTTCTGTTAGTTGAACAGTGGAATACAAATGTCATTTTAGTCAGGCCTAATTGAATAAAAAGGATAGAAGAAAGGAGATCTATGTGCCATTTCTGCTAAACATATTAACAATAATTAAAGTAAGGTACCACCACCATCCTCGCCTAGCCAGCCAGTCGGGGCCACAAATCAGTGTATTTGTAGTGCCGGTCCCAAGCCCCGATAAATTGTGAGGGTTGTGTCAGGAATCGCATCCGGGGTAAAAAATTGAGCCAAATCAAACATGTGAATTATGAAAACGAATTTCATACCAGATTGGTCAGGCCCAGGCTAACAACAAACAGCTGTTAAAAAACAGGTACCGGCGGAAATTGGGCTACTGTTAGTCGAAAAACAAGATGAGAGAAACACATTAGGACACAGAGAGAAGGGGAAAAAGTTTATGGGTGAGAATAGGCACTCTAAATGTTGGCATGATGACAAGCAATAGTAGAGAGCCGGCTGACATGATGCAGAGAAGAAAGGTAGATGTTTTGAGTGTGCAAGAGGTCAGGTGGAAAGGCAGTAAGGCTAAAATCACTGGAGCAGTGTTCATTCAAACTGTACTATCATTGTGTGGATAGGAAGAGAAATGGTGTAGGTCTGATCCTGAAAGAGGAGTATGCAAAAAAGAGGTTGTAGAGGTGAAAAGAGTGTCGGACAGGGTCATGAGTGTGAAGCTGGAAATCTAAGGCGTGATGTTGAACATTATCAGTGGTTGTACCCCACAAATTGGCTGTGAGATGGAACAGAAAGTGAAATTCTGGAGCAAGCTTGAGTGAAGTGATAGAGAGTATTCTCAGGGAGGATAGAGTGGTGATTGGAACAGACTTCAATTGGTATGTTGGTGAAGGGAACAGAGGTGATGAGGCGGTGATGGGCAGGTTTGGTGTCAATGACATAGAAGAGTGGAGGCAGGAACACACAGGTTGACTACATTTTGTGTAGATGATGCAGTCTGAAAGACATTGGAGACTGCAAGGTAGTGACAGGAGTGTAACAAGACAGCATCCGATGGTAGTGTGTAGGATGATTCTGGTGGTGAGGAAGAGGAAGAGAGCAAAGGTGGAGCAAGGGATCAAATGGTGGAAGCTGAAAAAGGAAGACTGGTGCTGCTGAGGTGTTTGGTGTGTCATCTGGACAGTGGAAGTGAAATAAGGAGACTTGGTGGTCTGATGGAGTACATGAGATTATTTAGAGGAAGAGGTTGCTGAGGCTTTCCTGATCCATTGCCTTGGCGGGGTACCCTGAAGCTTCCTGCTCATTTTTCAAAAAAGTATGCATGTATTCAGCAAAGATGGAATCGCTCCATGTATTAAAGTGCCACACCTCTGTGATTTTACCCACTCTATATCCCAATTCCAACACTTTGTTGAATTCAGGGGTAACCCAGATCCCTGTCAAAGCTCTAGCCCAGGGGTCACCAACCTTTTTGAAACTGAGAGCTACTTCATGGGTACTGAGTCATACGAAGGGCTACCAGTTTGATACATTCTTCTGAAATAACACATTTGCTCAGTTTGCCTTTAGTTATACATTATTAATAATGATTAATGATACTCATCTATGTGAAGACACTGATCACGTTAATGATTTCTCACAATAATTATCAACAATGACAACAAGGTGGGAAACAGATATCAATATTCAGCACTTTATTTCTATTAATCTCAGTAATTGTTAAATTTTCAGATGATCACTTACATCACTACATTTCATAGGAAAAATTTCCCATTTTCACTAGCCACTGACAAACCCTTTTAACAAATCATGAACTATATTGCACCATGTTTCAAAAAGTTATCAATTATGTAATGTTAAAGAAAAATCAACTTACATATTTTTAAATAAATCTTGTCACATTTTGAACTAATGACCAAATCTGCTGCATTTTTAACAAAATTATAACTGTTACATGTCATGAACACACTTTTAAATCGAACACAATTCTTCAATATTTTAATTCAACTTTGCCATGGCACTGCCATGTTGCCACTGATAACATCTGGTATCTGTTTCTTTGTTAGTGAGAAGACTGGCATTGCATGCTGTTCACCAGTGTATTGTAATCTGGTGTGTAACTTGACACTGCAACTGTGAGTGAGTCTTTCAGATGTGCATCAGTGAGGCGTGTTCTGTGTTTGTTCTTGATGAAGTTCATGTCAGAAAACGCTGATTCAAGTCCATTAGCCATTGAAGCCCCGAGGATGGCCGCCAGGTTCCCATCTGCCCAGTCAATCCCATCTTACTCGCGCTACGGGCCTTACTATTTGGTCCTTCACCCTTTGCTTTTCCTGGCTTTTCTAATCACATTTAATGCGCCGAGGAGCAACCAAATCATGATGGATGGCTTCAAAGTGAGTGGGTGAGGAAGTGTAACCCTGAGGGAAGTGAACAGGAAATAAAACACTGTGGTTATTTTATAAAGGCCAACGGACAAAAGCAGTTTAGAGGGGAGGCAGTTATGGAGTTGTTTACTTTGAATTGTTTAGGCTGAGGAGTTGATTCAGAGATGTGTGGTTATCAGACAATGATACATGATTCTATGTTTTGTAATACTGTATTGACTAAAAAAACAACAACAACAGCACTATGGCAAGTGTAGCAGTGTGGCAAAGTTAATAGAAATGAGAGAGAAAATTAAAAAATTTTATTGAAATCTCAGCAAAGTCCTGCTTTTTCTGCATTCTCTTTTGAGTTAAACCACTCAGTTTGATCATATGCAGATGTACACTTTATTTGACATATCAGACTTGGGTGACTTTAAGCAAGACCAGCCTCAAAAGCAGCAAGATGATCCATAATATGGCCATAGCCATAAAGTTTTGTTTCGTTTCGTTTTCTGCCGCTTATCCGGGTCCGGGTCGCGGGGGTAACAGCCTGAGCAGGGAGATCCAGACGCTCCTCTCCCCGGCCACTTCCACCAACTCCTTCGGGGGGACACCAAGACGTTCCCAAGCCAGCCGAGAGATGTAATCTCTCCAGCGTGTCCTTGGTCTGCCCCGGGGTCTCCTCCCGGATGGGCATGCCCGAAACACCTCCCCAGGGAGACGTCCAGGAGGCATCCTGACCAGATGCCCGAACCACCTCAACTGGCTCCTCTCAACGCGGAGGAGCAGCGGCTCTACTCTGAGCTCCTCCCGGATGTCCGTGCTCCTCACCCTATCTCTAAGGCTGAGGCCAGCCACCCTGCGAAGGAAGCTCATTTCGGCCGCTTGTATTCGCGATCTCATTCTTTCGGTCACTACCCAGAGCTCATGACCATAGGTGAGAGTTGGGACGTAGATTGACCTGTAAATTGAAAGCTTTGCCTTCTGGCTCAGCTCTCTCTTCACCACAACGGACCGCTTCAGCGTCCGCATCACTGCTGACGCTGCTCCAATCCGTCTGTCAATCTCCCGCTCCATTTTCCCCTCACTCGTGAACCAGACCCCGAGATACTTGAACTCCTCCACTTGGGGAAGCGACTCTCCCCCGACCCAGAGTGGGCAATCCACCCTTTTCCGGCTAAGAACCATGGCCTCAGATTTAGAGGTGCTGATTCTCATCCCTGCCGCTTGCCACTCAGCTGCAAACCGTCCCAGTGCGAGCTGGAGGTCACTGTTCGATGAGGCCAACAGGACCACGTCATCTGCAAATAGCAGAGACGGAATCCGGAGGCCACCGAACCCGACTCCCTCCGCCGCTTGGCTGCGCCTCGAAATTCTGTCCATAAAAATTATGAACAGAACCGGTGACAAAGGACAGCCTTGGCGGAGACCAACCCTGACTGGGAACGGGTCTGACTTACTGCCGGCAATGCGAACCAAGCTCTGACTCCGACAATACAGAGATTGAATAGCCCGTAAAAAAAGGCCATCTACCCCATACTCCCGGAGCAACCCCCACAGGACACCTTGAGGGACACGGTCATAAGCCTTCTCCAGATTCACAAAACACATGTTGACTGGTTGGGCAAACTCCCATGCCCCCTCCAGTACCCTCGCGAGGGTATAGAGCTGGTCCAGTGTTCCACGGCCAGGACGAAAACCACATTGCTCCTCTTGAATCCGAGGTTCAACTAGCAGTGATGTTTTCTTTCTTTTTTCTGCCATGTTTTTGGGGTAAGAAACTGCATTCAGCGCCCATCTTCGCTGCGCCCGCTAGCTTACTCTTCACGTGCACTGTAGTTTTGTCACGCGCACAATACTGACCTTTGAACTAGAGTAAGTCAGAGTTCACCTAAACTTATCTAAACTTCATGTATAATAAACATATTTTTAAGATATTGTCATTTTTAAATCTATATAAATGCAAGTTTGATTAAAAAAGAATAGCAACAGAATAAAATTAAATTTTAGACGCAGCTCACTAGTGAGTTGTGCTATTTTTAGAACAGGCCTGCGGGCGACTCATGTGGTCCTTGGGGGCGACCTGGTGCCCGCGGGCACCGTGTTGGTGACCCCTGCTCTAGCCCATCGTTGTGTCTGCACGGGCCATCTTGGAAATTAATTTTGGCGCAGGTGCAACATAGTCTAAACACTATGCGTGGACAACCAGTACCGGGAAATAAAGGCCATGAGGTGTGTAACTGACAGCTCTGATTAACCCAAAGTAGTTGTCAGGACTGTCAATATGTCTGTACAGGATGATGGGGTGTTCTAGAGGGTAAGAATAATTACAATTGATGTTGGGATACAAAGATGTCACCACCTACATACCGTAAACCAGCCACACCGCAGTGGTCCTCCCGCTGTACAGGGCTTGACAAGGAGCTAGGGGTTCAGGAGAGTCGAATTTTTTCAGGAAATTGTTCTCTCCTTGTTCTGATTTGCACATCTCCCCTCACTCGTGCTCTGTCATGACGACCAGCTTCACCCCATAAACAGACTTTAATGTGTGTAATTTCTCCTTGCTAGCCTCTTGCATCTTCTCAAAGGTAAGCCCTCTCAATGGACAAGTGTCCTGTGGCTGAAAACAAGACAGACACCCATGATAAAAAACACCATAGGTACTCCTATACATGCTCCACGGCATCTATCATGGCGTAACCATCTACAAAGTATGGCCCTATTTTCTTTTCTCCCTTTCCTTTAAAGCGCGCTGAATAAAAGTGTTTCGACTCCATGACACCCACTCTAACCACTGTATGCCGGCGCTGGAGAAAGTTTTAAACTGGTGTCTGTAGTCGTTAGGTATGGTTAGAGGTTTGCGAGGTAAAAAGTTGGTGAGAATGGCAATGGTGACATAGCTGAAAGGATCGAGACCCATCTCACCGATGTACTCTTTTCTGAAAGACGCGCAAGCTGTGGAGAGAATGCGCACGCTGTTTTGACAGTAACGCAGGGCTTTTTCCCTAAAATTAAAAATGCCCCGACGGACTGAATCATAGCACCCATGGAACGCTGTCTGTTCCTGCGGAGTCATACTCTCTATGCCATATGCCTGTGGGTTTGGGTAGAGACCCACATAGTTTATGGTTCTCTCGGAGCTGAAATGATGGGAGCAATAACCCTTGAGTTGATCTGTGAAACCAAAACGCTTTAGGCATGGCAGACAAGCGCATGGTGTGAAAAGACAATGAGTCAACGTATTTTTGACTATAATCTACATTCTCAAAACAAGTCACTTTACTACTTTGCACGATTAGTGAGGTTTCTAACCCCTATCCTACCATAGTGCTGAGTAAGAGATAGCTGTCAAATCCTCTGGCGTTGTGCGCAATAAACACCGCATTTTTGTACAGAGGTCTCCTGAAATGCAGGAGAAACTTGCGCACAAATGACACCCCATGCATGCCACTCGACACCCTTGCCACTTTTTTGTGTATACTAAAAAGGGGACGTGATCCCCCGCCCGATTGAGAGATGTTTCAAAGTTGTTCAATATGATTTTGTCCAAATGACTTTGAGCTGGAAGTAAAGGCTGCATGTAACACAAATGGTTTTCTGAGGAGTCTCTTTCGGTTGTCAATTTCACTCCGAAGACTTTACATTTCTGCCTGCCGTACATGTATGGTTTAACGCCTTCTCTCATAGCCACGTGATATAATTATTTACATTTTAGACATTTTTTACACATTTGACAGAGTTTGACATCTCTGTCGACCCCTGCTCTGTATTGAGGTGTGTGGTGTCTGGTGAGACACTCGGGTGAATGAGAGTCTCAATTGTTACAAACCTGAGGCTCTGGCACTTTCAGGCTACAGGCTGGCTCCTGACAAACAAACCAATAATCTTTGCAATGATTAGCATGAGGACTTTAATAGCCTTTAAAACTGTAGTTGCAGATGTATATGCACACCAGAAATCCTTTGAGATTTTGATGCCGTATTAGTAGTTTTTAAAAGAAAGAAAAACAACGGATTAGATCGTTCGGAAAAACGGTCTGGAACTGATAAATGGATCGATCGCCTTCCTTTCAGTAAAATACGACAATTTTGTGGACCAAAACTCTTTCAAATTGTCCTGGACGGTGAGACCTGGGTCAAAGAGATGAGCGCCGCAGTTGGCAAAACAGAGTTGATGTCAGTGTTATTCACACAGTAATGAAAGCGCTTTTTCTTCTGTTATTCACACAGTAATGAAAGCGCTTTTTCTTCATAGAATTTCATCATCTAATGCTTTTTCCAGCTTTCCTTTCGGCCAACTCTGTGGCCACCAATGACGCGTACAATCAATTTTAATGTGCGATCAGTCATGACTGACATGTTGGATTGCACAAATAGATCCAAGAGAGCTTGGAAACGGGACAGATCTTGGTCATCTTCCCCGTTTAACATAACGGACACGTTTTGCAACCTCTCGCCTCTTATTTCACATCATGACCTCTGACTTGAGGGAATGCTCTGTTAAACGCTGTGCACATCTATCATATTACCATAAAATGAACTATAATCGGGAATGGGTTGAGGTTCAGGGAAATTTTTCAGGTCTCTGGTTTCTATGTTGCACTAAATGCACTATGCGTGATCACCCTGGGGGGAGAAGGGGGTGACTTATCTGCAATTTTGTCGCATTGTGTAGGCTGATGGACAGGAACAGGAGGGCTTTCAGCACCATGTAATGCCTATTCAGAGGGGGGATTCTGCACTGTCATCCATATTGCCAAGCATAATGCTCTGACATGCATCATTGATGGCCTCAGAAGGATCTTCGGAGGTGGAGGGAGTTTCATTTTGTTGTTAAACGGAATCCTGATCAGAGAGGAGTTGACGTGTCAAAAACATCCATGGTCTTGATTTGAACTGAATGACTAAAAATTTTAAATTGAAGCGGCTACTGCTCAAAAGTCTAAGTACCTTTATTTGCCAATACTGCCATATGTTTATCACATACAGAGGATTGAAATTGCTTTCTCTTAGATCCATGATACAGCAAGTAAACATTAGAAAAAAAGAGGGTGTACAAAATACGCTAAAAGGTAACTGAATAACTTAAATCTAAAATATGAATATGAATATATATGGAGTGTAAGAGTATAAGTAAATATATAAATATATATATACATAGGCACATAAACAGAAATTGCAGGGCAGAATGGATTAAAGTGTCTGTAGTGCATAGGAAGAGGCTGTCATTCACATTGAGCAGTCCATCTATGCATAAAGTGGTAGAATTGCATTACTCTACCAGAAAAATTACAAAAAAAAAAAAAAAAAAAATTCTTTACTTTTCACTAGCAGCTTGAAGAAGGAACAGCAACACTCACAGCACACCCAGTAATGTTGTTATCATAGCATAAAATTGTTGTAGTTGCTGATACCGTTGCTGGCGTTGCTGACACCAATGCTGCCGGCGCTGTTCACACTGCAATTGCTCCCGTTTCAGGTGTCACGGAGGCACTGAAAAAAATAAAAAGAAAACATATCCGTCATAGCATTAGATTATTGTGAAATATTTTTTATCTGGTCATGACTTTGGCTCATACACATTTTATTATTTGCTATATAAAACTTACTCGTGGACACCGATGATGATGGAGGTGCTGCTGATGGTGCGGATGAAGGTTTAGCTTGAATAAATCCAAAAATTGAAATTTTAAATTCACCGGTTCACACAAGCAGTTGAAATATATGGATCAGGAATAGAACAGTTCTCTATCATTGTCCATGCTTTTCATTGTGAGCTGGTGAGAATGAAATGCTCTCAGAGGGTAACAGCGAGATATTATAGAGGAACGTGTTACTCTGCTTTCTATGCTGTAAGATCCAGGAAACATCTGAGAAACCAATTGGGTTACGGTCATAAGTCCTACGTTTTCAAATTATAAAGAGCTTTGACCTCTGGTCTCAGTTCAACACGTGAACGGGGGATAAAGTGAAGATGTAGAAAATATTTAGGAATGGGACATTTTTTTTTGCAATGGTCATAAATCCAACCAATGCCATTTTGGTTGTTTTCGCTTCAACAGATGTCTTTTTCTTAGTTTAACACGGTTCCAGTGGTGGTGGTGGTGCTGGTGCTGGTAGTAGCGGGAGAAGATGTTTTAGGAGCAGAAAAGTTTCTGGTACAAAAGTATTCTATGAGGTAAGGTTCCCACATCATGTCCTGCACTTGACCACTTGCGTTCTGGTAGTGCTCAAGGTCTTTCTTTATTTTTGCAGAATGTACATACAGGTCACATGTACAAAGGCAAAACTCTATTGGAGTTGCTTTGGCCTGTTCAGGATCCCTCTTTTCTCTGTGACTGTCTCAATGACTGACAGAGAGTGAAGGGGAGGGGAGGTGTCTGTGAAGGAGGACTCAGAGCTAGATGCAATGTTGCTACTGCTACTGCTGCTGCTGCAGCTGAAGATGTTACCTCCAGGACAATCAGAAACCCTTCTGGATTAATTTTCGCATGGAAAGTTTTCAAAATTACCACCCCCCTGCCTACTTCAATCTATTGGATGAAATTCAACGTCCCATTACGACAACATTGCTTATGTATATGTCAACTTCAACCCCTCAGACCCATTAAAGCCCAACCCTTACCCCACCCTCCTTGCCCTCCTCATGACCCCAGTCAAGGGTCAAAGGTCGACCTGTCAAAAAACTTCCAAAAGAAAGGTGGATTATATTTCTCTCTTTTGTACCATTCATGGAATTGGTTATTTGGAACAGTAATAGGCAGGAACTTGAAAAAAACTGATATTTTATCATTGTTGATTCTTGCATGAAATTCAACCATAATGCTGACCATTGACTGAGGTCTTCCTTAATTTTTCTGTTGACTTTGTCATAATTCTTATTGTATTAGTCATCAAGACATATGGGTTAGCCATATTCCCAAAATAATTCCTTTCCAAGGCCAAACAACAGTTGAGCTCAAATAATGTTTTTTTAATTTAATGGATAAGCTGTGTTTTATGTATATTTTATTTTATAGCCAGAGAAGATACCACATTTTTTAAGAGATGTAGAAGAGAGAGGAGAGAAACATCTGGATTTGTGAAATATAACAATGCATCATCATCATATAGTGCTTTTTTGTATTCTCTCTTTTGATCTCAATTTTGTGAATAATATAATTTTCTCTTTTTGCTTGTGCTAAGGGTTCCATATAGAGTGCAAAAATGGTCAGTAATATAGTGCATCTCTGCCAAGTGGAATGTTCATATTTAGTATGGTCAGATACACGTCAATTTATTCTAATTCTCCCTGTTGGAGCAGAATAAAAAAAACAAACAAAAAAAATTGTCTTAAACAAGAAACAAATACTCTGACAAACATAGTTAAAAACTTTCTCATCATTAAGACTAACTAAAATGGCTTTCAATTTATTTTATTGGATATTTCGTATAATATGTAGAAAGTATCTAATATGTCCAGCATTTGAAGAGTCAAAACAAAACCAGTTTTGTCCTTGTCAGTTAGTTCATGGGTAAAAAAAGTCCATTGTTAGATAGATAGATTGATTTCATCCAAGTGAAGGTAGTAAGTTGTCTTTTTTTTTGTTTCTGTTTTTTTTTACAATCCTGGTTTTGTTGAGTGTATAGAATCCTATAATATGGTTGAAAAGCTGTATCAATTCCATCTAATCATCACATATGTTTTATTTTAAGATTTGCTGTTTCGTTTTAAATTGTGAGAATCATTTTTGGAGTATTTTCTTTACGAGTAACTTTATGGTTTTTGAGCCTATCTCATAATTGTTTCAGACATGTGTATGTCTTCTCTGTATAAATATTAAAAATCTGTTTCAATCTGATTCATTGTTTGGTTGTCCTGATTTTCCCTATGCTAGTTTTCTAGTTCCTTGGTATTCTTCTCAAAGTGATCTAATTTGTGTTCTTTTGGCTTGTTAATTGCTGAACTCAGGGAGATCAGTTTTCCTCTAATAAGTGCTTTTGAGGTGTAGTATGTTTGGGTTTACTTCACGATTGTAATTTATTTTCTGGGAAGGTTAATATTTCAGCTTCTATTTGTTGTATGATTATTGTTATTAAGTAAACTTGTATTAAGTCTCCAGATTGTTTTCCTTGGTCTGCAGTCTAAATGCAGTGTTAAATAGACTGAAGTGGTCTGAAATATCTTTAGTTCCAATTTCACAGTTTAGAATCCTGTGTCTGTCATTCCTACGGATAATAAAGAAATCAATTCTTGAATACCGATTCTTGAAATTTTTCCCCTCCTGGAACCGCCACCCTACCGTGGTGGAGGGGTTTGGGTGCCCTAATGATCCTAGGAGCTATGTTGTCGGGGGCTGTTTGCCCCTGGTAGGGTCACCCAAGGCAAATTGGTCTTAGGTGAGGGGCCAGACAAAGTGCGGTTCGAAGACTTCTATAATGGTGAATAATAACAAGGACTTGTGTACCCTGCCCGGAGGGATACCGGGACCCCGCCCTGGAGCCAGGCCTGGGGAAGGGGTCCGTAGGCGAGCGCCTGGTGGGCAGGCCTTTTTCCATGGGGTCCGGTCGGGCTCAGCCCGAAAAGGAAACATGGGTCCGTCCTCATGTGGGCCCACCACCCACAGGAGGAGCCATAGAGGTCCGGTGCTATGTGGATCGGGTGGCAGTCAAAGGCAGGGGCCTTGGCGGTCCGAGCCCCGTTGCTGAAACTGGCTATCGGAACATGGAATGTTACCTCTCTGATGGGGAAGGAACCTGAGCTTGTGCGTGAGGTTGAGAGATACCGGCTAGATATAGTCGGCCTAAACTCAACGCACAGTTTGGGTTCTGGAACCAGTCTTCTTGAGAGGGGTTAGACTTTGTTCTATGCTGGAGTTGTCCCAGGTGAGAGGCGGAGAGCAGGCGTGGGCTTATTAATAGCTCCCCGGCTCTCAGCCAATGTGTTGGAGTTTACCCCCGTGGACAAAAGGGTTGCTTCCCTGCGCCTTCGGGTTGGGGAACGGGACCTGACTGTGGTTTGTGCCTATGCGCCAAATAGCAGTTCAGAGTACCCACCCTTTTTGGAGTCCTTGGAAAAGGTACTGGAGAGTGCCCCTACTGGGGACTCCATCGTCCTACTGGGAGACTTCAACGCTCATGTGGGCAATGACAGCGAGACCTGGAAGGGTGTGATGGGGAGGAACGGACTGCCCGATCTGAACCCGAGTGGTGTTCAGTTATTGGATTTCTGTGCTAGTCACAGTTTGTCCATAACTAACACCATGTCCAGCCATAAGAGTGTCCATAAGTGCACTTGGCACCAGGACACCCTAGGTCGACAGTCAATGATTGACTTTGTAGTCGTATCATCTGATCTGCGACCGTATGTGCTGGACACTCGGGTAAAGAGAGGAGCAGAGCTGTCAACTGATCACCACCTGGTGGTGAGTTGGATCAGGTGGCGGGGGAGGAAGCCGGACAGACCAGGTAGGCCCAAGCGAATAGTGAGGGTCTGCTGGGAACGTCTGGCTGAGGACCCTGTGAAAATGGTCTTCAACTCCCACCTCCGGAGGAGCTTCAACCACATCCCGGAGGTAGTGGGGAGCATGGAGTCTGAGTGGGCCATGTTCCGCGCTGCCATTGTCGAGGCGGCTGCTCGAAGCTGTGGTAGCAAGGTCGCTGGTGCTAGTCGTGGCGGTAATCCCAGGACCCGCTGGTGGACACCAGAGGTGAAAGGGGCCGTCAAGCTGAAGAAGGAGACTTACAGGTCATGGTTGGCCTGTGGGACTCCCGAGGCAGCAGACAGCTACCGGCAGGCCAAGCAATCTGCGGCTCGGGTGGTCACTGAGGCAAAAAAATGTTTATTATTTTCCTATTTTTCATATCTTGCATGTGCACAATGATGCACACAGGTTACATGATTGAAATCTGTACTGACCTGTTGTTCTCACAACTGTTTAACACTTGATGGATGTAAGGCTTAAGGACGTTTAGCCTGATGTAAACAACTGGTTTGTTTAATTCTGTTGTATGTAACAGAGGGTGTGTAAAATCCTCACTAGATACCTCACTGATGTAAACTCTTACTGTCTCGTCCAGATGCTCCGATTGTTCCCTCGGTGTCCATAAATCCACCTGGTGACATTATGAAGAACAGCTCAGTGACTCTGAGCTGTAGCAGTGATGCTAACCCAGCAGCTAAATACACCTGGTACAAGAAGAACCAAACACTGCTCAGTGAAGAACCACAGCTCATCTTCATATCTATCCAGCCTTCTGACACTGGAGAGTATTACTGCACAGCTGAGAACAGGCTGGGGAGGACGACGTCTAAACACGTCTTTGTTAACGGGCAATGTGAGTAACAAAAGCTCATTTAAGAGCAACAAAACACTGTTGAGGACATTCAAACTATCATGTTCAACACAAACCCTCCTCCAAAGTTTGAGACACTCCACATCTTAATCCATCTAAAATGACTGTTCATACTTCTTTTCCAGATGGTCCAAAGACCTGCTCAGTGTCAGTGAGTCCCTCTACTGAGATAGTGGAGGGAAGCTCAGTGACTCTGAGTTGTAGCAGCGATGCTAACCCAGCAGCTAATTACACCTGGTACAAGGAGAACCAAACACTGTCTCAAGGACCAGAAGACATTACCTGAAACCATGAAATCTGTGTAGAAGATCATATTTCCTGGCTGTACAGTGCATTTCCCAGCATAATTTCACTAGCAATGGCTCTTAAATGAAAAGTTTTAACAGGAGTGGTTTTTATGGCCGCAGAAGCGTTTTCAAGGCTGAAATACGCTCACAAACGTCCAGAAACTAAAGATGAGTGTTTTCTAATGCAAACGTTAGAAATCCCACCTGAAACCATGAAATATGTGTAGAAGATCATATTTCCTGGCTGTACAATGTATTTCCCAGCATAATTCCACTAGCAATTGCTTTTACATGAAAAAGTTAACAGGAGTGGTTTTTATGGCCGCAGAAGCGTTTACAAGGCTGAAATACGCTCACAAACGTCCAGAAACTAAAGATGAGTGTTTTCTAATGCAAAACTGGGACGGTTTGCAGCTGAGTGTCAAGCGGCGGGGATGAGAATCAGCACCTCTAAATCTGAGGCCATGGTTCTTAGCCGGAAAAGGGTGGATTGCCCACTCTGGGTCGGGGGAGAGTCGCATCCCCAAGTGGAGGAGTTGTGGTGAAGAGAGAGCTGAGCCAGAAGGCAAAGCTTTCAATTTACAGGTCAATCTATGTCCCAACACTCACCTATGGTCATGAGCTCTGGGTAGTGACCGAAAGAATGAGATCGCGAATACAAGCGGCCGAAAGGAGCTTCCTTCGCAGGGTGGCTGGGCTCAGCCTTAGAGATAGGGTGAGGAGCACGGACATCCGGGAGGAGCTCAGAGTAGAGCCGCTGCTCCTCCGCGTTGAGAGGAGCCAGTTGAGGTGGTTCAGGCATCTGGTCAGGATGGTCAAAATAATGGAAGATAAATAAAGGAGATGTTAAGGTTTAAGTACTCTTAATGCCCACACATTTTTACAAATCGGTATAATCAATTAATTCATTCATTTACATATATGCTGTATATTTAAACATTTGGCCACCAGGAAGGATGAAATAAAACAAAGGTTATGAACAACGACATGGTTCTATGAATTCTGGCTGAGTCCCAGAGTCTTCAGTCACTTATGAGTCATGAGACGATCCTGTAAAAATGGCATCATGGATTACACTGGTAGTTATACATACCGAGGTCACAGGTGACATTGTTGGCATAAATTCTCCACCTCCAAGTGTGCTAAAGATGAACATCTAGTGCTAAGTTCTAGCGCTCATCCATGATTTAGTGAACAATATTGTTTATTTTTACGACTTTTGAGGAAAAAAAGTTTTGATTGATGGAATTCCTATATCCTGCTGGGCTATATTATTTTCTACTCAATGAGCCCTACTATTTTGGTGAAAGTTGCAATGGCTCAGCAAGTGGAAACTGATTTATTATGAATTTTCAAAGTCTGAAATTTTAAATGATTGCTGGCTCAGAAGCTTTGGCATTGGACTGGACCTGTGTGCAGAGGAAAAAGGTATTTGAAAAAGGCATATGAAAGCCTGGAATAAGATGAATAATAGAGGAAGACAGGAAGGTTTTGACACCTCTGCGACCCAGTCCCTAATATGCACAGTTGTACCAAGTGTGCTGATTATCTCTCCTTTATTCTCACACAGTTATACATGTTTTATACAGAATCACACATTAGAAGGAGCCAGCTCAACACCCTGAATGGGTTGTATCCTTTCTTACCCAGAAAGCTTGTGTCCCTCTCCCTATCCCATTTTGTGTTTTGTTTAGTTTTTTGTTTCTTTTATTTCCAGTTTGGTTGAGGTTTATGCAGCAGAAATGTATGTTACATTTAGTTAACAAAACTATGTGGTTAGGTTTATTCAGAGAAAAAACTTTACACACTTTACAGAACGAAAACATATGGGTTGTATTAAAACAAGACATTAAGGGGTACTTTACTCTAACTCAAGTACCCCTGTACTGTTTACGTTACATTCCAAAGTCTAATTTTGATAAGAAAACACAATGTCATCTAAATATCTTCTTAAGTCTCCATTTACACAACAACTTTTTCGGGTGAAAATGCAAAACTTTGCATGCAACGTTGCATTTTGGCTGTCTTTCAACACAGCATTTGTGGTGCTTGAAAACACAACAATACAGACACAGGCTGCAGAGTGTTATGGTTTGAAAATGCCCCCTTCTTCATCACCATGTAGACAGGAAAAACGCAACATTTTGAAAACGTGCACGCGCACCAAGATTGTAGTTATTATGCATATTGCGGGGAATGTCATAAATATCTGCAATATCTGGCATCACTCCCAGTCTACATTTTCTTGGTAAAACATGGTCGGTCCATACAAATACTCGTATGCTCGCCATTGTTGATGTTTTCACTCGCTGTAGTATCCTCGTTTTTTTATTGAGCCAAAAAGGAAAGAGTCTATACGTATTCACGTGTTTTAGTTCATTACAAAATCACATCACGAACTACTGGCCTGGCATGTGTACTACAGCGTTTCTGGTGTTTCTTGCAGTCTCGACTGCATGGAAATTGCTTTCAAAATGTTGCCGTCTGCGTGTGGAACTATTTGAAAATGGCAACTCAAAATGTCAACCTGACACAAATATAGTCCTCAGTCCTGGAGGTCCTAGGGAACACTCACACTAGACCATCCGTGACACACATGATTCCAGATTATTAGACTAGTGTGAGCACTCCATGCCGTATTTAAGAACGCCACCTTTGCTTGGCCCTAGCATGATTGGAAAAAGTATACTTCGGCATGGTATGGTTGCTCCTGCACGAGGTATTCAGTGTCTAATCTGTCTTTCCAATCTAAAGTCTGTGTTTTTCTAAGTTGTAAAGTTGCTCACAACTCTGTATTTTAAGTTGAAGTCTTCGTTTTGAGTTTTCAGCCAGGATGTGGTTGATCCAGCAGCAGGCTTAACATGTTAGATCTCTGCAAGGAAGAAAAACCCAAAGCGTCTGGAGGCATGCTTATTTATACTGTCCTCCGACGCAGGGGGTTTAGTGTGTAAAGTTTCTTCTTAACAAATGCACACTTTAGTTAGTTTGTTCGAATTGTGGATATGGCCAATGAAACAGTTCTCTTTTCGAGGAACTTGCCCTTTACACCATCTCTTCTCATGATCATGACTCATTTTTTCCAAATGGCCTTGTTCTCAATTGCTCAGCTGTCTCTAACAACAATTATGATCATGTAACTTAGCTGTTTCAAATCACAAACTTCATTAATCCACATTATCAAGTAATACATATTTCCAAACATTTCAACCACCAAATTAAAAAAAATCAGGAAATTCTGAACAACATTTTTACCATCAAAGATTACAACCACTGTTACCTTAAGTCAGATCATCATTTCAGATAACCCAGCTCTGTTTATTTTGATTAGATTTAAAGATACTCATGTGGATCATATCCTACAGTCACATGACAGTCTATTCTTATCTATTTACTCACAGAAAGTTGGAAAGTGCAAAAACATACCTTGTAGGTGAATTAATATGATTAGGAAGGGAAGGGATTTGAACCTTCTTCACATAATATAACAGTGAACATAACAATAATAATTATAATAATTAGTATTATTATTATTGTTGTTGTTGTCGTAGTGCATCCTGATAAACTCTTCCTCTATGCACAATTGCTCCTAACTTGTTAAGTACGCAGGGAGCAATATCAGAAGTGTCTTTTGGGTATCATTTGTCCCATGGTTTGTAGTTGATATCTGTAAGGGCATGGTTGATTTATTCATTACTGTCTTACACATGGGCTAGCTGGGTGAATAAGCATCATAATGATGTAGGGACAAAAAAAGTATGTTGTTGAGTATGTAAAGCATCTACATCACTTTGAACTCAAGATATCAGTGACCTCCTCACTCCATCTGCTTCTTATGCTCTCTCCTGCTCCTCCTTTGTCTCTCTCTGTTTGTACAGATTTGAATCCCATAAGTGTAGGCCTGGGAGGAGGTTTCAGCACTGGCTTCTCTTGAAAAGTCAAAGATGTAAAGTCATTGTGTGTGTGAGTGAGCGCTTGCATGCGTGTGTGTATTTGTGTCCATGCACATCCTTCTTTAAACCTTTATTATTTACCTAAAGAAAGTTGACAAAAGATGCTGGTTTCCAAAAACACTTCTCATATTCATATTGGGATCTGGTCTGTGTACCGTATACAAGATA
>KV751388.1:2346986-2358581 GCA_001698575.1 Mola mola | reverse complement strand
AAGATCTGACAGATGTTGGATAAAGGGAAATAATGCTTTTGCTCCAAAATGTTGCACACACATAGGGGTTTCAAGAAAATTTTACACCTTTGTAAGAACATTTTCTACATAGAATACATTTTAGAACTAAATGCAGCAACTGTAAATTGGTATGTTATCAAAGAAACAGATTCCTGAGAAAAGTATTGCCTTATATAAAAGGTGAAAGTTCCACTAATTAGTATATTCATGAACAATGGACAAATTGACTACATGTAACAGG
Organism: Mola mola; assembly: GCA_001698575.1. Taxonomy (NCBI): domain Eukaryota; kingdom Metazoa; phylum Chordata; class Actinopteri; order Tetraodontiformes; family Molidae; genus Mola; species Mola mola. Next base: position 2,358,319 of record KV751388.1, on the reverse strand, counting down.
AAAAGAATGGCAAACCCAAGTCTGTAGTTCTTCTCATGTTTATTAAGCTTTTTTGCCTCTTATGCTAATTTCTCATTTTCTTTTCACAGGCCTGTAAACATCGTTCTGTACTCTTATGACTCTCTGATAAACCTACTACACACTAAATGCTCAGAACAAAAAAGAACAGACACATTAAGAAATTAGCTGGTGTACATATTGGAGAATTATTATTTTTTTTATTTTAGCTTAAAGAGATCAAATATGCAAAGGTAAATATATAAAGGTTCAAACTGGATTGCCATTATCTTCATCTATCATTATCTGATTTCCTTTTTCAGTATGATATACAGTACATGGAGCAAAACATTCAGCTAGTTCTACCACTGTACATTGAACAGAAAATCGTTAGTTTCAACAACTCACAACTCATCCTTGTATAGCACCTCCTAGATACCCCTTGGCACCTCCTGTGCAGGGAGGTTTGGTAACTGACTGAAAAATTCTTAGCTAGAAAAAGACAAAAACTTCCAGTTCACCACTAACATCTTCATGTTTTAAACAAATTTACTGAGACACACTATGAGAAACAAACTCTGGTTATTGGCGGCCCCACTCTGAAAAAAACTCCAGCAACCATAGTCAAATATATTCTTTGCACCAGAGCATGTGATGTATAGAATCAAGACAATGTTGAACTCTGCAGTTGTCTCTGAACCCCTGCCTAATCTGACCAGTGATGTGTTTAGCTGCATGTTATCACTCAATCAGTGGCTGTCGACGTGGTGTCCAGCAAATGATGTGGGCTGTACATAATCAGTAGAGTTTCAGGGGAAGATCTAATCTGATAAGGAGAAATGGCATTTATCCAACTTGGATGATTTTTTTTTCTCTCTCATCTAGAAATATTACAAAATAATTATGGAATCAAATCCCTGACATCCTGGAGTTTCTTCTCTGTGACTGACATACTTTATTGATCCCAGGGGGAAATTTGGTTTTACACTTGGTTATTAACATAGACATCCACATGCACAGCGGGACAAACATGAATTACTAGATTGTAAGAAGAGGTTTCAGAGTGAAAGGCTGCCCTTCAATGCCCACCTGAGGCCACGTTCTGGTCCCCTGGCCAACCTTTACCCTTACAAGGCTTTTAACACCACAGTGCAGACACACTACTAGTCTGCGTTACATTCATAAAGTGTTTCAACAATTACCACAGTGCATTACACTGTGTAGTCTGATAGACTGTCCATTAACATTTGAATCATGAGCTGAGCAAACTGGTGCTCTGGTGATATCACAGACTGAATATTATGTGGGAAGCAGGGCTTTGGTGGATCATTAATTAATCTTAGTTCTATGATTACTATGTAAAGTAGAGGGGAACATTAGAAGTGGCAGTTGGCACCATTTTTCTACACTATACTTCAGAAGGTCCCCAGTGGAGTGATCAATACCCCTGTGAGCCTGATATATTAAAAGGCAAGCAAGTAATTAGATGTCAAAAATTCATAAGGCCTCTCTTTAATATTGCATATCTATCCCCGGCCTGTCACTTCAAAACAAGGGGTACTGCATAAACAGGGCAATTGCACCCACACCCCCTCCAGACCCCCATCACGGAAGCTGCGTGAGTTGGCTGATTAGGAACAAGAGGGTTGGATGACAGCATGCTTAAAGGTAAAGAGGAGGAAAGGGGAGACAGAGGAAAGGATTGGAAGAAGTAAAGGGAAAGAAGAAAAAAGAGAAAATCAAAGAAATTTCATTTACAATTTCACAGAGGAAAAGTTGGCACAGTCAGTGTTAAATCAAATCAAATCAAATCAAATTTTATTTGTATAGCCCGAAATCACAATTTACACATTATCTCACTGGGCTTTTGACAAACTGTACAGATGTGACATCCTCTGCCCTTAGACCCTCGAACCGGGTGAGGAAAAACTTAAAAAACCCTAAACAGGGAAAATAAGAAACCTCAGGAAGAGCCACAGAGGAGGGATCCTTCTTCCTAGGACGGACAGACGTGCAATAAATGTCACTTGTACAGAACACAAAAACATGATAACAACAGTTCATTTAGAATGCATAAAACATCCATGAGTCCCAGAGTCTGTGGATTCTATGAGTCCGGATGTATGGAAAGTCTAGTGATCCAGACGCAGGTGGACTCTGTTGGTCCAGGAGTCATTGTACTCCATGTAGGAAGATCTGGGTGTTGCTGAGTCCAAGAGTATGTAGAATCTGTAAATTCAGGGATATGTGAAGTGTAGTGGTCCAGAAGCAGGTGTAGTCTATTGATCCAGAAGCCATTGTGATCTGTGGGTCCCGATTTGCACTTGGAAATCCAGCCTAGGATCCAAGTCACAGGATCCAAGTCACAGGATCTCCTTTCCTAATGTGGCCAGGAGGCATAAGGCAGGACCACAGCAGCACCTCCCACCGCGACCTAGAAAAACCTGCAGGATGGTAAAGCACAACGACTCCGGGGAAGAAGTAAAGTTAGTGTAAGGATATGGACATTTACAGGAGCAGAGAAGGAGTCGGAGTCAGAGGGGGGAGAGAAGAAAGCTCAGTGAATCATGGAGTGTTCCCCCAGCAACCTAAGCCTATAGCAGCATAACTAAGGGCTAGATAGGCCAGCCTTAACTATAAGCTTTATCAAAAAGGAAGGTTTTAAGCCTACTCTTAAAATCAGAGAGTGTGTCTGCCTCCCGTACCAAGACTGGAAGATAGTTCCACAGGAGAGGAGCTTGATAGCTGAAAGCTCTGCCTCCCATTCTACTTTTGGAAATTCTTGGGATCACCAATAACCCTGCATCCTGGGAGCGTAAGGTTCTGGATGGGCGATAGGGTACTATGAGCTGTTCAAGATAAGATGGTGACTGACCATGAATAGCTTTGTAGGTGAGAACAAGGATTTTAAATTCTATTCTAAATTTAGCGGGGAGCCAGTGCAGAGAAGCCAGTATGGGGGAAATATGGTCTCTGATATTAGTTCTAGTCAGTACACGCGCTGCTGCATTTTGGATTAACTGAAGAGTTTTTAAAATTTTGTTAGGGCAACCTGAAAATAAAGAATTACAGTAGTCCAGCCTGGAAGTAACAAACGCATGAACTAGTTTTTCTGCATCTTGTTGAGACAGGATGTGCCGGATTTTAGCAATGTTACGGAGGTGAAAGAAGGCGGTCCTTGAAATCTGTTTAACATGTGATTTAAAAGACAGCTCCTGGTCAAAGATAACACCCAGGTTTCTGACAGTGGTGCTGGAGGCCAAGGCAATGCCATCCAGATTAACTATGTTGCTGGATAATGAGTCTCTAATGTGTTTGGGGCCCAGCACAATGACTTCAGTTTTGTCAGAGTTTAACATTAAAAAGTTATGAAACATCCAGTTTTTAATGTCCTTAAGACATGACTGTAGATTAGCTAACTGATGGGTTTCATCTGGCTTCATTGATAAGTATAGTTGTGTGTCATCTGCATAACAGTGAAAATGTATGGAGTGCTTTCTAATAATTTTACCTACAGGAAGCATATATAGAGTAAATAGTAATGGTCCAAGCACAGAACCTTGTGGGACTCCATGACTAACCTTGTCATATCTTGATGATTCATCATTAACATGAACAAAATTATATCTATCAGATAGGTAGGACTTAAACCATCTTAGAGCAGATCCTTTAATGCCAATTTGGTGTTCCATCCTCTGTAGTAAGATGTGATGATCGATAGTGTCAAAAGCTGCACTAAGATCTAATAAGACTAGTATAGAGATAAGTCCCGCATCAGATGCAGTGAGGAGGTCATTTGTAACTTTTACCAATGCCGTTTCTGTGCTGTGATGCTTTCTAAAACCTGACTGAAACTCTTCAAATAGACTATTATACTGAAGAAAGCCACATAGTTGTTTCGCTACTGCTTTCTCTAGAATCTTTGAAAGAAAGGGGAGGTTGGATATTGGTCTATAGTTGGCTAAAACTTCTGGGTCTAGGGTAGGTTTTTTTAGGAGCGGTTTAATTACAGCTACTTTAAATGACTGGGGCACATAACCTGTTACAAGGGATAGATTGATAATGTTTAGTAGTGGATTTCTAATTAGGGGTAAAACCTCTTTGAGCAACCTAGTAGGTATGGGGTCTAGTATACAGGTTGATGATTTAGATGAAGATAATGTTGTCGTTAGTTCCTTAAGGTCAATTGGATGGAAGCTTTCCAAACACACATCAGGACTAATAACAGCCTCTATAATTCCTGTTGCTGAACTGGAATCTGTGGAGTGTAGGATATTTTCTCTGATAAGTCTAATTTTATTATTGAAGAAGTTCATAAAATCATTACAGGTGAGGGCTCTAGGAATGCATGGTTCAATAGAATGATGGCTCTCAGTCAGCCTGGCTACAGTGCTGAAAAGGATCCTGGGCTTATTCTTGTTTTCTTCTATCAACGCTGAATAGTAGTCTTTTCTTGCTCGGCGAAGGGCCTTCCTGTATACTTTAAGGCTATCCTGCCAGGCCATGTGTGGCTCTTCCAGTTTAGTGGAACGCCATTTCTTTTCAAGTTTATGAGTTTTCTGTTTTAACTTGCGAGTGTTAAGATTATACCACGGAGCTAGTCTCTTTACTGGTTTTGTTTTCTTTTTAACTGGGGCAATGGAATCGAGTGAAGCACGTAGAGAGCCGGCAGTGAAATCGGCAAGGTGATCAAGCTGGGAGGGGCTAAATTTAAGATATGACTCCTCTGTTATTTTGGGATATGGCACTGAAATTAATGCAGAGGGAATAATTTCTTTAAAATTTTCAACAGTGTCCTCAGATATGCATCTGCTATAATAACTAGTGACTCTTGGTTTATAGTTGATGAGCAGAAATTCAAATGTTAGAAGATAATGATCTGATAAAAGCAGATTTTGCGCAGAGACATTTAAATGCTCAATTTCAATGCCATATGTCAGAACAAGATCAAGGGTGTGATTAAAAGTGTGTGTTGATTCTTGTACACACTGACAGAAGCCGAATGAATCTAATAGTGAGAGAAATGCCGTACCAAGGCTGTCGTTTTCAATGTCTACATGGATATTAAAGTCACCTACAATAATGACTTTATCTGTTTTGAGGACCAAAGCTGAGAGAAACTCTGAAAATTCAGATAAAAATTCAGTGTAGGGTCCAGGTGCTCGATACACTATAACAAACATAATTGGAGTTTTCATGGTTGGATCGGAAATGCTAAGAATGAGATTTTCAAATGAACTAAATTTTTGTTTGGGCTTAGGGTTTATTAATAGGGCAGAATTGAAAATGGCTGCAACTCCACCACCTCTGCCAGTGTCTCTGGGAATGTGTGTGTTAATGTGACTGGGAGGAGTGGATTCATTAAGACTTACATATTCGTCTTGGCACAGCCAAGTTTCAGTAAGGCAGAATAAATCAATATTGTTATCTGATATAAGCTCATTTATTAATACACCTTTAGATGATAGGGATCTGATATTCAAGAGTCCACATTTAAGTCTCTTTACTTTGTAAACTGCCTCATTAGTGGTGTTGATTTTTATTAAGTTCCTATGTGAACTCTTATTTGATTTAGTGAATTTAGTGAATTTATGTGGACGGGGGACAGACACAGTCTCTATGGGGTTGTAGGTGGATGACTCTAAAGGAAGCGCAGAGAAGCGTGTAAGACTGCAACTCTGCTTCCTGGCCTCAACTCTGAATTGTCAATTTGGCTGACTAATAAATCTGGCCATATTTCTAGAAATGAGAGCAGCTCCATCCCAAGTAGGATGGATGCCGTCTCTCCTCATTAGACCAGGTCTTCCCCAGAAAGTTTGCCAATTATCAATGAAACCCACGTCGTTTGCTGGACACCACCTCGACAGCCAGCGGTTGAACGACGACATGCGGCTAAACATATCGTCACTGGTCAGGTTAGGCAGGGGACCAGAGAAAACTACGGAGTCCGACAGTGTTTTGGCAAAAGCACACACCGACTCAACATTAACTTTAGTGACTTCCGACCGGCGTAGCCGAACGTCATTACCGCCGACATGAATTACAATCTTACTGTATTTACGTTTACTTTTTGCCAGCAGCTTTAAATTTGATTCCACGTCGCCCGCTCTGGCCCCAGGAATACATTTGACTATGGCCGCTGGTGTGGAAAATGTCACGTTTCGCAAAATAGAGCTGCCAATTACTAGAGTTGGTTTCTCAGCGGGTGCGTCACTGAGTGGGGAAAATCTGTTGGAAACGTGAACGGGTGGGTGGTGAACCGTGGGCTTCTGCTTAGGACTATGCTTCCTTCGAACAGTCACCCAACTTCCCTGGTTTCCCGACTGCTCGGGAGCTGCTCTCAGTCGACCCGCACCGGCTAATGGGGGCTGGCTAGCTAGCGAAGCTACTGGTTTGGTTTGCAAGGTGCGGATCGTAGCCTCCAAATCACTAAGCCTCGCCTCCAACGCAGCAAATAAACTACACTTAGTACAGGTACCATTATCACTAAATGAGGCAGAGGAATAACTAAACATGTGACACACTGAGCAAGAGAGAGGAGAACGAGAGGGAGAAGCCATTGCTGTGCGCCAGGTACAATACCTGAGTTGGTTAGCGCGACACAGAACGGTTGGAAGAGTAGCGATAAATTCACTAAAATGAGAGCAGGCTAAAGGGTGCTTAAGTACAGGGTTTACACTTTCAATACACAGCAGTTAAACAATTAATGTCGTTAAAACCCTCTCAGATAGTTAGCAAGGTACAGCAAGACGACCAGACACAAACAACAGGAAGTGACGCAATACGCTTACCGCCGTAACACCGAAGTTAGAGTTCAGTTAGTTTTGTTAGCTCATTTTATGATGATACAATTGTATATCATTACACTACTGAATGACTTTTAGTTTAGTAGTCTAGCTACAACATCATCATTCTCTAACCACATAAATTTGGGTGTATTTGTCTAATTTTTCAAAATAAAAAGGACTTCCATGCAATGGCTGTTTGCTTTAGTGGACACAGGACTAAAAATTATTGTTGAAAAACTGAAAAGGGGTGGGATGGTGGTTGATTAACTCTGTCACCTCACAGCAAGAAGGTCATGGGTTTGATTTCCAGGTTAGTGCTTTTCTGTGTGGAATTTGCATGTTCTCCCCGGCGTCTGCATGGATTTTCTCCCGGTACCACAGTCCAAAAAAAATGCAAGGGGGGGTTAGGTTAATTTGTTACTCTAAATCATCTGTACATATGAATGTGAGTGTGAGTAGTTGTATGTCTCTAGATGCCATCCCTGCGATGAACTGACAACTTATCCATTGTGTACCCTGCTTTTACCCGATGATGATAGGCTAGGCTCCAGCCCCCCACAACCCTGCATAGGATAAGTGGTAAGAAAAGGATGGATGGAAGTAAAATCAATAAGCAGCATGTCTCAGAATCCTTGTCTTCCCAATTATGTACAGCACATACATTTTCCAGAAGACAAGCTGTCATCCGATTCAGTGGAATTACCACAATAATTATCAATCAAGGGTCACTTAATTGAAAGTTCTGATGACTTTTGTGTAAATCTACATAATCGGGTCTAATGAGTGCTAAAATAATAGAGAGCTTTATCAGCAACAATTTCATGATAATGGGAAAAATGTCATCTGCTAATGAAGAACATGTGACATGTTTGCATGTACAGAAGTAACAGTGTACATTAAAGATGCTGCCAGTTTGACAGGAGAGAGGACTCAAGCTGAAGACTTGAACGAGTTGCACTCTGCCTCCAAGCCCCTCTCAATAATCTTCTTCTATTCGCCCTGTACTTTGCTCTTCATTTGTGTTGAAGATGGACCTCAGAGGTGGAGAACAGTCCTGTCTATCATCACTGAAAATCTGTCAGGGTCATCAAACATTTCCACCACATTAAAAAACAAACATACAAACAAACCTAGAAATTAGAACTTTTAAGGAGACTTAGGGATGAAAGCATGCTACCACTGTCAAATTATTAACTTTACTTTGAGAAAGTAACAGAAACATCAGGACCGGACACATCACAAACTGTTCCATGCATGGCCAAGGCAAACTATTTTATTTCCAGTTAAAGTTAAATATAGGCACAATAAACATGTAATTAGTTCAGGAAAACATTCGTGTTGATCTGTGTTTACAGACATAAAACAAAATACTGCTGTCTTAATTAAAGATATGAGTGGCACATACCCCTCTTACTGCTTTGTAACTTTGTAAACTATGTTATGGCATGCATTTGCTTTGATTGATTCATAAACTGTACTCATGCTCATAAGTACAGTGGGATATGACTGCTGCATCTCATTCAGAGGTTATCAATGAGATGTGGGGTGACATGAATGTTTGCATTTGATGCTCTGAAAATGACAATCGACTGTCCCCTGATGGGCAGCGTCTGTAATAACCACAAGTAATTGGTCTTCATAGACTGAGCATTAGTGAGATATTGGTGAGGTAAGTGTGCACAGAGCCATTTTGCCTTGCTGCCATCTTGTGAGCCATACAGAAGTATCTGCTGCTGCACCTTTAAAATGGCTCCTTTTTCAAGCTGTGAGACTCCTAAACTCATCCCCACACAACCCTGAAAGTAGTTTATTTTTATGATTGGACATTTAGTTTATTTCTGGGAGTATGAGAAATCTATCTAAATTTAATTTCATAGTCTTGATTTTTGCATCATCTATAATCAATATCTAATATCAATATCCAATGTCATTATTCACTCATTAAACTAGTGTGTCCTTTGACCTTGTCAAATCCAAGGGCATATAAACACTAATGTTGAGGGAGGAAAGCTAGCAGTAAAATGTAGTAAAAAAAAATGTAGACCAACATAAACAGAAATAGCTTGTGCAGTAAATATGATATACACAGAAAAGAGAGAGGACATAATGCTCCTTTTAGGTATTTCTAACAGTTTCCAACAGTAGAAAGTAGGTGTCATGGTCATGGGGTTTTTGTTTTTAGAGTCTCTTGTTAGTTTTGTGATTTATTGTTTATGTTTCTAGTATCTTGTAATGATTTTGTATTATTTCTTGATGTTTTTGAGTTCGTCATTTGTTTAATGTTTTACTTTGGTCTTTTACTACTCTTTGTATTTGAGTGTTCATTTGTTCCTTATGTTTGAGTTCTATGTCAAATTCCTCATGTTTACCTGTATTTGTTTCTTGTGCTTGTGTTTCTTATTTTATTGCGAATTTTCTGTCCCTCCTTGTGTCTCATCCTGCTTTAAGTTTCCCTCCTGCAATGACCTTAATTTGTTATTTGTTTCATTGGTGTTTCATTGTCTGCCCGACCCTCATGTGTCCAATTATCTCCACCTTCCTTATGTATTTAAGTCCTTGCGCTCCCTGTGTCCTTTGTTAGATGATCGTGCATGTTCACTCCTGCCTTCATTCCTGTCCCTTGCTCCCTTGTGTTTCTTGAGTTTTTTGTGTCAATGGAGTTCTGGTATCTGGACTCTGGATTGTGTTTTGTATTTTGGATTACTGCCTATGCCCTTTTTGGATTTTGTTTGTTGGTTGGACTGATTTCCCAGTTTTGAATTCTGCCTGCCATTAGACTGAGTTTTCACTTTTCCCTTAATGAAGTATTTGTACTGACATTTGACTTATCTGTGGTCTGCATTTGGGCCCTAAACTCTGCCTTCGGTGTTTCCTGGTCAAACGAATGGGTTTCGAGTGTTCAAGTGTTGACTTGCCAGTATATACAGTTAATCCTTTTTTTTTTTTTTTTTTATTTTAATCCATAAATAACGCGAAAGCATCCAAGACCTGAACAACCAATGTCATCTTGTAGAATGTGAATACTCTCTACGATCATCAGTCATCCAGTTCAATATAAACATGATTAAAAATCTTTATGAGAACAAGTCTACAAATATTTTTGTATTAACTAACGACTTAACACAGACGAACAAAGAAAATAAGGTTGCAGGTGATCTGCCATGATTTGTTTTTTTTTTTTATGGTTTTATGTTTTTTGATTTATTAGTAATTTATTTGTCAAACTATTTCCTCCAGCCACGTTTCTGTTGATTCCCTCTGCCTACCACAGTTCCTCCATATCCTTTATCTTAACCTTTTACCAGTTAAAACAAGTCAAGAAGAAGGACATCCAGAAGTAGCAACATGTCACCCCTTTACTGCTTTTACCACTTTAAACATTTTGTGTACAATCCTTCCATATGTTTTGAAGATTTAACAGGCTTCACTCCTGATGAAGCTGTCCCCAGTCAGCCACACCTTGGCTAGATGGATGTCTCATAGTGTGGGCTATGAAAAAGAGAACAGAAACAGCATTCCTTGTAGGTCTTTTAGGTAAAATCATTGAAAAAGCTGTCTGTCAACAACTAAACAGCTTCTTGGCCCTAAACAAAAGTTCTTATGCATACCAGTCAGGGTTTCAACCACACCACAACACTGAGACTGCTCTTGTCAAAGTGTTTAATGACATCCACCTCAACACAGACAGTGACAGAATTTCAGTCTTATTGCTACTGGATATCAGTGCTGCATTTGACACAATTGACCACAACATATTTCTAGAAAGGCAAAATAACTTGGTAGGAACAAGTTATTTCGTGCTTTCAAACGAAAAATCCAACATCTGTCCTCAAAGCTGCAGCACGATGATTTTGGGAACTTCAAAAACCTCACGTCAGAGCTTGAGAGGCAACAGAAGGATTGTGCACAAATTGACAGTGCACGCTACACAGAGCTGATTGACAAGTGTCTGACAGAATTTTCACAAATGCTTTCAAGACTTTGCCTTACTGGAGCCAGTCGCTACATTTATGTGCTACCCATTTCGGGAAGATGTTGATGTTGATTCACTTGCATCAAAAATAGCATCACTGTTTCCCCTGAACTCGTCAGGAGTGGAGGATAAGATTTTGACACTACAAGCTGACATTCAGCTGAAGTCCAGGGCTCACGGGCAGTTCTATTCACAGAGGAAAAGAACCCAAACATGAGGAAATGTGCTACCTCCTTGACTGCACCATTTGGCTCAACTTACTTATGAGTGTCAGCCTTTTCCCACATGAAGAATATTAAGTCCAAATACCGTTCCACCATGACTGATGATCATGTGGAAGCCTGCTTGAGACTGGCTACCAGCATCTATTATCCGGACTATGCATCCCTGGCTGATTCCATACAGTGCAAGTCATAAGGTACTTAAGGTACGACCAAATATGTACAGTTGTATTATGCCATATGGGTACATGCAGTTATGCAATGTAGGTAGATCATTTTGACTTGGTCATTGTAAAAGCTGAAAAAGTGTGGGCACCTCTTGTTTAGACGGTACTTTTGGCACTGTTACTACCT
>KV751388.1:2335377-2346935 GCA_001698575.1 Mola mola | reverse complement strand
AATATTTCTTCCATTTCATGTGGGCTTCAAATCTAAAATGATTCAACATTATTATCCATTACTTTCTAATTTAGTCATGCACAGCACACTGCCAACAGAGACACTCACAGTTTAGATATATAAATTCACACCCATCTCAAAAATGGAGCTGCAAAGATAAACTGTTATATTGCCTCAAAGGGTATGCAACTCTCTTTCATCCAGAATGAATGTAACTGACAAGACTTGATTGGCACACCCCAGTGCATTGTTGAGGTGGTCTACAATGTCAATGACAATTGTCCCTCTGAGGTCCTTTTGTGTGCTTTCAGGGTTCTGTAGCCCCCTCTAAATTCAACTTCCTCTGCTATTTCCAGCCCCAAATCCCTGCAGGGCGGATAAGATGGATTGTTGCAGGGTTGTTAAATGACTGACAGGCCTTTGGCATAGGTCCAGCTGGAGTGTGAAGCCACTAGATGACTTATGGAGGCCTTTGGGGGAGGATGGGGTCTTAATGTTTATTACATTAGATTATATGTGGTTGTGGTATGTTAGGTTTCCAAAAAAGTCTAACAAAAGCACTTAGACTCTTAAGGAAGATTTTGAGGTTGAGGCTGCCCTAAGTGGAAGCAGCAGCATGATAAACCCCCCAATGGAGTCTGTTGATGACTAATAATGAGAGAGATCAAAAGGCTTCTCAGTGTGATGAATCTCTAAAGCATGGACAGAGTTAGGGAAGTGGAATGGCATGCATGAACTGACTAAAGACAGAGACGGAGACACTTAATTTAAAAATGCTGCTGTGCTGTGGGATAAATGGGACCATTTGATAAAAACAATTGATATTATCTTATTTGATGCCTTCAGATAATGACAGCAGGAAATTGTGGATGATGAGATTGGGCGAGATATAATGTACAGGTCAAACGAGCAAAGGATTCATTTTTTTGCCATAAATTAATTGTGCTCACAAGATGGTTGGCTTTGCTTAACTAGTCATGTTTCTTCCCTTGTCTGTTGTAACACTGTCACTTTATTCTCAAATCTCAACAATTGTGGGAGAGTAATGTTATCATAGCCAACTGAAAATAATGGTTAAAACTGCAAGATAACACCCAAGATTTTGTATATGCTATCCTTCTTAGTATAAATGTGTCCTCTACCATTATTTCCTACAGCACAAGTACCTTGGTGTGTTCAAATGGTTCAACATCTATTGCAATATCGAGTTCATAATAAAACCTAAATTTAACACACTGAGCAGTTACCACATTACCGTGACCTTGGTTTAGCTGAGGTAATTCCACATTTGGAGGTGTTGAAGCACCTCTTCTCCCAATACTTAACATTAGTATCAGAGTACTCAGGAGACAAGAGCTCAAAACAATAAGTGACCTTGAGGTGATTTCTGGGAATCATTCTCACCATTTCCTTTCAGCTTCCATTTCATGTTCTGTAGAAGAACAGTACTTCCATTATGGCATGCAACCATTTATGTATTTGCATTTGAATTCGTCTGACCCAGTGGTTCCCAGATATTTTCTGCAAGGCCCTCCCTTCATTGATAACACCTCAACACACACATAAACATCTTTTGCATCCAAACTGCACTGGAATTTATTTGACACATTGTAAATAATACAAAACTGCAACTCCCTGTTTTTAAAAAAAAAGTAAATAAATAGAAAACACATTAATTAAAAGTAAATACATATTAAAGTAACAAACCACCCTTATAGTAGAATTATCAAAAGTCAGTGTATCATGTTTCTTTTTTCTTTGTTTATTTGCTTTTATGCATCATAGTCTTATATTTTTTTTAATGAAACTGGACGGTAAGCGTATTGCGTCACTTCCTGTTGTTTGTGTCTGGTCGTCTTGCTCTACCTTGCTAATTATCTGAGAGGGTTTTAACGACATTAATTGTTTAACTGCTGTGTATTGAAAGTGTAAACCCTGTACTTAAGCACCCTTTAGCCCGCTCTCATTTTAGTGAATTTATCGCTACTCTTCCAACCGCTCTGTGTCGCGCTAACCAACTCAGGTATTGTACCTGGCGCACAGCAATGGCTTCTCCCTCTCGTTCTCCTCTCTCTTGCTCAGTGTGTCACATGTTTAGTTATTCCTCTGCCTCATTTAGTGATAATGGTACCTGTACTAAGTGTAGTTTATTTGCTGCGTTGGAGGGGAAGCTTAGTGATTTGGAGGCTACGATCCGCACCTTGCAAACCAAACCAGTAGCTTCGCTAGCTAGCCAGCCCCCATTAGCCGGCGCAGGTCGACTGAGAGCAGCTCCCGAGCAGTCGGGAAACCAGGGAAGTTGGGTGACTGTTCGAAGGAAGCATAATCCTAAGCAGAAGCCCACGGTTCACCACCCACCCGTTCACGTTTCCAACAGATTTTCCCCACTCAGTGACGCACCCACTGAGAAACCAACTCTAGTAATTGGCAGCTCTATTTTGCGAAACGTGACATTTTCCACACCAGCGGCCATAGTCAAATGTATTCCTGGGGCCAGAGCGGGCGACGTGGAATCAAATTTAAAGCTGCTGGCAAAAAGTAAACGTAAATACAGTAAGATTGTAATTCATGTCGGCGGTAATGACGTTCGGCTACGCCAGTCGGAAGTCACTAAAGTTAATGTTGAGTCGGTGTGTGCTTTTGCCAAAACACTGTCGGACTCCGTAGTTTTCTCTGGTCCCCTGCCTAACCTGACCAGTGACGATATGTTTAGCCGCATGTCGTCGTTCAACCGCTGGCTGTCGAGGTGGTGTCCAGCAAACGACGTGGGTTTCATTGATAATTGGCAAACTTTCTGGGGAAGACCTGGTCTAATGAGGAGAGACGGCATCCATCCTACTTGGGATGGAGCTGCTCTCATTTCTAGAAATATGGCCAGATTTATTAGTCAGCCAAATTGACAATTCAGAGTTGAGGCCAGGAAGCAGAGTTGCAGTCTTACACGCTTCTCTGCGCTTCCTTTAGAGTCATCCACCTACAACCCCATAGAGACTGTGTCTGTCCCCCGTCCACATAAATTCACTAAATTCACTAAATCAAATAAGAGTTCACATAGGAACTTAATAAAAATCAACACCACTAATGAGGCAGTTTACAAAGTAAAGAGACTTAAATGTGGACTCTTGAATATCAGATCCCTATCATCTAAAGGTGTATTAATAAATGAGCTTATATCAGATAACAATATTGATTTATTCTGCCTTACTGAAACTTGGCTGTGCCAAGACGAATATGTAAGTCTTAATGAATCCACTCCTCCCAGTCACATTAACACACACATTCCCAGAGACACTGGCAGAGGTGGTGGAGTTGCAGCCATTTTCAATTCTGCCCTATTAATAAACCCTAAGCCCAAACAAAAATTTAGTTCATTTGAAAATCTCATTCTTAGCATTTCCGATCCAACCATGAAAACTCCAATTATGTTTGTTATAGTGTATCGAGCACCTGGACCCTACACTGAATTTTTATCTGAATTTTCAGAGTTTCTCTCAGCTTTGGTCCTCAAAACAGATAAAGTCATTATTGTAGGTGACTTTAATATCCATGTAGACATTGAAAACGACAGCCTTGGTACGGCATTTCTCTCACTATTAGATTCATTCGGCTTCTGTCAGTGTGTACAAGAATCAACACACACTTTTAATCACACCCTTGATCTTGTTCTGACATATGGCATTGAAATTGAGCATTTAAATGTCTCTGCGCAAAATCTGCTTTTATCAGATCATTATCTTCTAACATTTGAATTTCTGCTCATCAACTATAAACCAAGAGTCACTAGTTATTATAGCAGATGCATATCTGAGGACACTGTTGAAAATTTTAAAGAAATTATTCCCTCTGCATTAATTTCAGTGCCATATCCCAAAATAACAGAGGAGTCATATCTTAAATTTAGCCCCTCCCAGCTTGATCACCTTGCCGATTTCACTGCCGGCTCTCTACGTGCTTCACTCGATTCCATTGCCCCAGTTAAAAAGAAAACAAAACCAGTAAAGAGACTAGCTCCGTGGTATAATCTTAACACTCGCAAGTTAAAACAGAAAACTCATAAACTTGAAAAGAAATGGCGTTCCACTAAACTGGAAGAGCCACACATGGCCTGGCAGGATAGCCTTAAAGTATACAGGAAGGCCCTTCGCCGAGCAAGAAAAGACTACTATTCAGCGTTGATAGAAGAAAACAAGAATAAGCCCAGGATCCTTTTCAGCACTGTAGCCAGGCTGACTGAGAGCCATCATTCTATTGAACCATGCATTCCTAGAGCCCTCACCTGTAATGATTTTATGAACTTCTTCAATAATAAAATTAGACTTATCAGAGAAAATATCCTACACTCCACAGATTCCAGTTCAGCAACAGGAATTATAGAGGCTGTTATTAGTCCTGATGTGTGTTTGGAAAGCTTCCATCCAATTGACCTTAAGGAACTAACAACAACATTATCTTCATCTAAATCATCAACCTGTATACTACACCCAATACCTACTAGGTTGCTCAAAGAGGTTTTACCTTTGTAACAGGTTATGTGCCCCAGTCATTTAAAGTAGCTGTAATTAAACCGCTCCTAAAAAAACCTACCCTAGACCCAGAAGTTTTAGCCAACTATAGACCAATATCCAACCTCCCCTTTCTTTCAAAGATTCTAGAGAAAGCAGTAGCGAAACAACTATGTGGCTTTCTTCAGTATAATAGTCTATTTGAAGAGTTTCAGTCAGGTTTTAGAAAGCATCACAGCACAGAAACGGCATTGGTAAAAGTTACAAATGACCTCCTCACTGCATCTGATGCAGGACTTATCTCTATACTAGTCTTATTAGATCTTAGTGCAGCTTTTGACACTATCGATCATCACATCTTACTACAGAGGATGGAACACCAAATTGGCATTAAAGGATCTGCTCTAAGATGGTTTAAGTCCTACCTATCTGATAGATATAATTTTGTTCATGTTAATGATGAATCATCAAGATATGACAAGGTTAGTCATGGAGTCCCACAAGGTTCTGTGCTTGGACCATTACTATTTACTCTATATATGCTTCCTGTAGGTAAAATTATTAGAAAGCACGCCATACATTTTCACTGTTATGCAGATGACACACAACTATACTTATCAATGAAGCCAGATGAAACCCATCAGTTAGCTAATCTACAGTCATGTCTTAAGGACATTAAAAACTGGATGTTTCATAACTTTTTAATGTTAAACTCTGACAAAACTGAAGTCATTGTGCTGGGCCCCAAACACATTAGAGACTCATTATCCAGCAACATAGTTAATCTGGATGGCATTGCCTTGGCCTCCAGCACCACTGTCAGAAACCTGGGTGTTATCTTTGACCAGGAGCTGTCTTTTAAATCACATGTTAAACAGATTTCAAGGACCGCCTTCTTTCACCTCCGTAACATTGCTAAAATCCGGCACATCCTGTCTCAACAAGATGCAGAAAAACTAGTTCATGCGTTTGTTACTTCCAGGCTGGACTACTGTAATTCTTTATTTTCAGGTTGCCCTAACAAAATTTTAAAAACTCTTCAGTTAATCCAAAATGCAGCAGCGCGTGTACTGACTAGAACTAATATCAGAGACCATATTTCCCCCATACTGGCTTCTCTGCACTGGCTCCCAGTTAAATTCAGAATAGAATTTAAAATCCTTGTTCTCACCTACAAAGCTATTCATGGTCAGTCACCATCTTATCTTGAACAGCTCATAGTACCCTATCGCCCATCCAGAACCTTACGCTCCCAGGATGCAGGGTTATTGGTGATCCCAAGAATTTCCAAAAGTAGAATGGGAGGCAGAGCTTTCAGCTATCAAGCTCCTCTCCTGTGGAACTATCTTCCAGTCTTGGTACGGGAGGCAGACACACTCTCTGATTTTAAGAGTAGGCTTAAAACCTTCCTTTTTGATAAAGCTTATAGTTAAGGCTGGCCTATCTAGCCCTTAGTTATGCTGCTATAGGCTTAGGTTGCTGGGGGAACACTCCATGATTCACTGAGCTTTCTTCTCTCCCCCCTCTGACTCCGACTCCTTCTCTGCTCCTGTAAATGTCCATATCCTTACACTAACTTTACTTCTTCCCCGGAGTCGTTGTGCTTTACCATCCTGCAGGTTTTTCTAGGTCGCGGTGGGAGGTGCTGCTGTGGTCCTGCCTGATGCCTCCTGGCCACATTAGGAAAGGAGATCCTGTGACTTGGATCCTGTGACTTGGATCCTAGGCTGTATTTCCAAGTGCAAATTGGGATCCACAGATCACAATGGCTTCTGGATCAATAGACTACACCTGCTTCTCGATCACTACCCTTCACATATCCCTGGATTTACCGATTCTACATACGCTTGGACTCAGCAACACCCAGATCTTCCCACATGGAGTACAATGACTCCTGGACCAACAGAGTCCACCTGCGTCTGGATCACTAGACTTTCCATACATCCGGACTCATAGAATCCACAGACTCTGGGACTCATGGATGTTTTATGCATTCTAAATGAACTGTTGTTATCATGTTTTTGTGTTCTGGACAAGTGACATTTATTGCACGTCTGTCCGTCCCAGGAAGAAGGATCCTCCTCTGTGGTTCTTCCTGAGGTTTCTTATTTTCCCTGTTTAGGGTTTTTTAAGTTTTTCCTCACCCGGTACGAGGGTCTAAGGGCAGAGGATGTCACATTTGTACAGTTTGTCAAAGCCCAGTGAGATAATGTGTAAATTGTGATTTCGGGCTATACAAATAAAATTTGATTTGATTTGATTTGATCATACATTGCTTTCAACATATTCCAACATATCTCAATGACTTTAAAATTGGCTTTAAAAAACGTGTATAGCTCCCTGAGAGAAGATTAAAAAAAAAAAAAAAAAAAGATAAAATAAATAAAACTTGAATGTTTTGCTCCGCAATTATTATTCTTTTGAAGGAGCAACATGCTTACTGTATTAAATCATAACATGACCTCAATATATTGTCAGACATAAAGGAATTGTGCTATGTTAAAATGCAACAGCCAGTATTCTCCTGCTCCTTAAGTTTTGTTTCCAGTCCAGAATGGTCCGTTTTTATTTTGACCGGAGCATGTAAGCAGTTTTAAGGCACTGTCACATCCCCTGGACAAGGGGAGACAGCTCTCTTATGTTTTGAATTTGGACTACAGTACCTATTTTAAATGTTTAGTGTCAGGGTTACATATTGCTTCTTTTATTCCCACATCTTTTCAGTGGCTGATGTGGGCATGCTTTAGATCCTCCCAAATCAGATGCGAGACTGCCACACTGTCCCTTGCCATGCCTAACCTGTAAAAGCTCTGAGCACCTCCTCACCCATACCCAACTTTGGGAACTGTTAACCTATAGGCCTTGGATACCCACACACAGATTACAGTGTACACTCAATACACCAACACTTTGTTCTCCCCTCTCTCTCTCTCTTTCTTTCTTGCTTCATCATTTCTACTCTCATTTCCTCACCATGTAAAGATGTGTATTTTCCATCTCTTGATCTGCAAGTCAGATTTAAGCCATTAGCCTCTGGCCCAATGGACTAATCATATTCCAAAAATATTTAAAGAGGCCGGAAATCTGCTGGAGGTTGCCTTATCTAAAGGCCTGGCGATAATCATCTTAACCAGGACCATTAGGATTTTAATTACCTCTCTTTGATTCCCTAGCTCAGAAGCTCGATTATTTCATGTCTTGCGGTACATTCCAGATTATTCAGGTTTTGAGGATTAGCTCTACCCTGATAATTCAGTCCATGTCAAAATGCAGATTAATCCATGAAGAGGTGTTCAAATTTTAAATCTCAGGATGCCTTTTCTTCAGCCAATCACACTGATATTTCTGACATGTTTATCAGAGATGCCACTAGCTGCTGATGAATAGTGAATCAATCAGTGAATCTTAAAGTAAATTTGATAATCATCCTTTTTAAACAGGTTTGTCATTTTTTAAAATTTTTTTTCTCTTGATTCTTGTAACAAGTTAAACCTTTTATAGTCATTTGAAACCCTTCCTGCTTAATATTTCTCTGAAGTGAAAGCTCTGCTCCTCTCTTCACCCATGTGTCCGGAACATATGGCAGCAGACTAGTTGAAATGATAACACTGTCAATCATTGACCTGGGGCATATCCTGGTTCCAGTATCAATAGGTCCAATAACTGCTCGGGTTCAGATTGGGCAGGCCATTCCACCTAATCATATCCCTCCAGATCACACTGCCATTGCCAATTTTAGGGTTGAATCTAGTCCAGGCACCATCCAGCAACTGTCCCAAGGAGTTCAAAATGGATGGGTATTCTGAAATGCTGTTAGTCAAGATACAAGCAATGATCAAAAACACAAGGAACTCACATGGAAGGTACACAGGACTGCTCACTAGAAAGAAAAGACGCTCTAGCACAGGAGTAAAGGAACAGAGAGTTTAAATACACAAGGAATGGGTAGACATTATTTTATTATATAATTACACACAGGTGAAACACATTAGGGTGGAGAGGCAATCACATACACCTGAGGGCCAAGACTTGACAGGACATGGGGAATAAGACACAAACAAAACTTCAAAGTAACTTCACAGAAAGACCCTAAGAGACAGCCACTTAACACTCGACAACAGAAGGATTAGTGACTTTTGACACAGGATCGATAAATCTCAGGGATAACTTACGTGCATCGGTACGTAAGGACAAATCTTGGGTTGAAAGGCAACCCTTCTGACCAGGACGGTAGACAGGTTCAGCTTGGGTCCTCTTATCTGCCACCTTCTTGTAGGCTGCCGAGGACCTGATGAGAGTTGACCTGGCTCTGGAACACATCCGGCGACAGTGACAGACCATAGCAGCTCCTGAGGGACGTTTTTGTCCTGTTCTGTCTCTTCCGAGGAGGGTAAACCAGAAAAAAAGTCCCGGGAGATGTCCGAACAGGGGCGCTGCACATCCACCCGCGAGAACGGAGTTGGCCAATCGATTATGGCCTGGATCTTCTTTTGGTCCATCCCCACTTGACCATCTGATACAAAACACCCCATGAAAGAAACTGGGCTTTTATGTAGATCACACTTCTCTGCTCTCTCGGAAATCCCAGCCTGGGGAGATTTTCTGTCCAAAAAACAGTGCTCAACACAGTTCTTTACCCATTCTAAAACCCTTCCCATGGATCAACCTATATGTGGGTTATGCTTTAGCAGCCATGGGAGGCCTAGAACAAGTGGGTGGTGGACAGACTCGAGAAGAAGAAAGTTTACTCTCTCCTGATGACCGTCGTCAAACACTAGTGTCACTGGGGACGTCTGGTGTGTAACCTTACGCATCATTTTCCGTCTAGGGCTGATGTAGACAAAGGTTGAGAAAGCTTTACCCGGGACAACTGAAGTCTCTTGGCAACTTAAAAGTCCATCAAATTAATGTCTGCTCCGGAGTCTACCAATGCTTGGAGGACTAAGGAATCAGAATCTTATTGGAAAATTACTTTAGTTAGAGGTCTGTTATACCTTCCAAGTAGTTTGATTTGACTCACCAAAGACGACGAGGCCATGTTAGGTGTCGGAGACCTAACCGGGCAGGAGGTGATGAAGTGTCCCAACTGTGCACAGTAAATGCACCTTCCTTCCTTCACTCTCCGCTGTCATTCCAGTGGAGTGAAGCAGGTCCGGCCGATTTGCATCGTTTCTGGTAGTTCACTGGATTGTTCAGGTCTATCAAATAATTTGTTAGAGGGACCAAGAAAAAAAAACTTGCCGCTGGGGAACTGGAGGATAAACTTGCTGCTGGGAAACGGGAGCAAATCGGAATTGATCCTGCTGAGGCCGAGGTCTCTTACGTTTACTAAGTCTCTTATCTATCTTCGAGGCAAAATTAATCAATGCCTCAAGAGCCGCTGGTAGATTAAGTAGAATCAAATGGTCCTTGAGAGTCTCTGACAAGCCATTCAGGAATTCGTCCATTAGAGCAGGTTGATTGCAACCGCTATCAGCGGCTATTGTGCGGAATTCAACGACGTAATCGATTACTGACCATTTGCCTTGCCTCAAATATACCAGTGCTTTGGCAGCTTCCTTGCTCGGAGTTGTCGACTGGAATATTTGCATAAATATTCTCAGAATTCTGGCAAGGAATAACACACGGCTGATTGGCGTCTCCACTCAGCTGTAGCCCAAGATCTGGCTCGACCAGTCAAATAAGAAATTATAAATGCAATCTTGGCTTGGTCTGAAGAAAAATTGGAAGTATTGAACTCAAAATGTAGTTCGCATTGGGATATAAAGGGAATACCCAGACTCTCCAGAAAAACGTTCAGGGCTAGATAGGTGGAGAGAGGGGATTCAATAAGGCAGAGGCACTGATCAAAAATGATCAAAAATACTGATCAAAAACACAAGGAACTCAGAAGGAGGGTACGCTGGACTGCTCACTAAGAAAGACAACAAGAGCACAGGAGGAAAGGAACACAGGGTTTAAATATACAAGAAGGGGTAGACAACTAGACACAGGTGAGACACATTAGGTTCTGAGAGGCAATCACGCACACCCGAGGGACAAGACTTGACAGGACCTGGGGAATAAGACACAAACAAAACTTCAAAGTAAAACAGGAAACACCGAATGACCCTTACAGACAGACACTTAACACTACGGTACCCTGACAGTCGGGGAGCTATTAGTGAGCCCACAATTGCCCTCCACCTCTTAGAGGTGGAGGGCAAGAACTTCAGCAAAGAGAAGGTAGATTCCAGAACTCAAATTGTGCATTGAGATGAGTTTGAATATATCTAGCTAGTACTTCTCCACCCCCTGCACAAACTCAGCTTCCTTCACCAGAAGAAAGGGTTTGCTGCTGGTTCTTACCATATCGACAGATTGGCATTCATGCATTGTGGCTGCTTTTTGCCGGTAGTGGTGTGTCAGTGCTGTTGCTGGTACAGTGAAAAGGGGTAGTCTGATGGCAACTGCACTAATTGTTGTGCTTATGCATCATTAAATGCTACATCCATGATCCAGCCAGCCAACTTATCCGGCCACTGATGCAGCTTTGATACTACCTTCAGAAGCAGATCAGAGGTGCATCAAAACCAACCCTTCAAGCCACCTCAGTACCTGGACACAGATGGCAAGGTGGGGAAAGACACACAAAAGACGCCTTGAAAAGACAGCGTGCAAGTGGCTTTTGACTTTTTCCTGAACCACAAAACAATAGAACCTTTGGTTCCTTCTGCAGGTGGCTGGCCCACTATGGAGTAGACCCATTGACCAGTTTACCTTGCGAGACCCTTCGAGGGGCAAACTGCCCCTGACAGCATAACCCGAGGGTCATCAGGACACTCAAATTCACCATGATAAGGTGGTAGTACAGGAAAAGAAGAAAAATATGATCTTGAGGTGGCTGGCCCACTATGGAGTAGACCCATTGACCAGTTTACCTTGCGAGACCCTTCGAGGGGCAAACTGCCCCTGACAGCATAACCCGAGGGTCATCAGGACACTCAAATTCACCATGATAAGGTGGTAGTACAGGAAAAGAAGAAAAATATGATCTTGCATATATATATATATATA
>KV751388.1:2283722-2326374 GCA_001698575.1 Mola mola | reverse complement strand
TGTAGTTTTTATTTTGTTTGTTATTGACATTTAGGGATTTTTGTTGTTATTTGACTTTCAGCATCATTTTCTGTCTTTGCCTCAATGGCAGTTCCAACATTGTAAAATCATGTTGTGACCTGTCCTCACCACCTTAAATCCATCAATTTTTGAAAGGAGAAAAACATTTCAGGTATTATTAAAACAAACAATAAAAAAAAAAATCTTAAAGGTTTTAAAAGTCAGCATATCATTATCAAGGTCTACAACTAAGAAATGCCTTCATGAATATAAATACAGAGGGTTTACAACAACATGCAAACTATTGGTAACACTCAAGAAGGGAAAAGCCAGATGAAACTCTCTCAGAAAACATCTAATAAAGTTTCCCAAGCTCTGGAATCTCTGGACAGATAAAATCAAGAGAGACTTGTATCAGAATGATGAGAAGAGGAAAATAAGGAAAAGGAAAGTAACAGCTCATAATCACACAAAGCCTGGACAAGTTGTCAGTTCATCACAGGGATGATATATATAGACAAACAACCATTCACACGGGTGATTTATCTTAACCAATTAACCTAACCCCTTGTTCACATGTAGGTTGGAGAACACAAACTCTACACAGAAAGGCCCAGAAAGGCCCCTCGATTTGATCCAGGAATTGAACCCAGGAACAAACACTGTGAACTCACTGTGTGACTGCCGACAGAATAAGTAAGAGGCATTCTGAGGTGTGTAGGGCAAGACTCTTTGCTCACATTGAGCCAAATTCTACAAAACGGATAGGATGGTGCGTCACGCTGCAGATGTCTATAAACGTACTGTGAAAGCACCTCAAGGCTTTAGGAAGGCAAAGGAATATTCAATGGCCACATCAGTCAGCTGATCTCAACAAAATAGAAAACACGTTTGTCAGTTACTTCAGGCAGTCTTTCAAAGGATTTTCATCCAAACATTAAAAACTATGGTTATATTTACAGTTATGTCAGTTTGTCCAAATGCCGTTGAGCCCCTGAAAATGGAGGTACTCTGCATAATATGGCTATAATTACTAAATTTTAAATGCAATGTTTTTGTGAAGCTGAAAGTTTGCAGCAGTTCCTAAAAAATAAAACCTGTAATGGAGAAGACTATGGCCACAAGAAAGTGTAAAGCCATACAAGGATCAACATAAGCCATAGGCCTGGCTTTTCATAGATGAAGGAAAGTTTGGAAGATTTGCTGGACAGGTAAGATCAGATTTATTTTTTACAGGGTGTTATTATTTTTCTGGAGTATGCATCTGCACTGCTAGGTCTGTGTAGCAGAACATAGTTAACACAGAGGCAATGCAAAGCACAACTGCTGTCTTCTGACAGCAGTAAGGCAATATATGAGCTCTAGGGGAGTGGCTTTGGAGGAAGGCCTGTAGGGAGGGGGTCTTCTTCTTTGGTTAAATACATTCAAAATATATTCTGCTCAAGCAGGCTATTGACTTGGCACAGAAGGTGCTTTGTAATTCTCTCATGTTAGAAATTGGCAGGGAAGAGACAGCCTGTATCAATTACGTTATTGCTGCTAGTATAAAACACATAAAACAAGCTTTTACCAGTTGCACCAGTTTGCCTAAGTCCCGACTTTCTGTTTAATGAAACCACATAGGTTTCATTCGTTGTTGCATTTGTATTTATATCCTGACCCCTTGTGGTTACTGTCGGTAGAATTTATTCTTTAGTGCCCCAGGCACCCACGTAACAAAAGTGGAGACGACGGAAACACCAATAAAGCAGTATCTCAAAGCTTTGTTTTACTTGCAAGGAGAGCAATACAGTGAGTACATAGGTAGGTCAAATTATTCTCTGGAGAGCTCCCTCTTCGGAGCGTCTCTTTATACACACTCATCATGGGAAAAGAGGGAGGACCAAAAATTCTTGGTATTTGACCTTAGCTATCTGTGTGTAGTTTTCACAGTCGCCCATTGTTTGTAAATCACAGTATCACACAGAGATCTACACCATCGGATGGGTTTATGGTAAGGGTAAAACAGTTTATCTAGGCACTACTGCTCACTTTATTGCTTGCTTGTTCTGGCTTCTATCTACTTGTGTGACCAGGTATAAAAGGGAAGTCAACCTTTTTAAACAAACAGTAAATCTTCCGCCTTGTGAGATTATCATGATAACTTCTACAAAGCTCATGCTTTTTTAGCTTGCAGTTTTAGCTGCCTAAGTACAATTATTCTAACAGTTACTATGTAGTACATTGATTTCATGACATAAAACTATGGAAATTATGCCACTACATAGTAAATAATGTTATAATACTATAACTTATTATTTTGTTTTACATAACCACACGTCCCTTGTAACTGCATGCTGAATAAATTCAGCATCTGCACTAAAAGACCAAATAATTAGGCCATTTGGGCACGGCTACACTCATTGAAACGTGTTAATAGTATGTAATAACTTTTCAATCAATTAATCAATAAAGTGCTTCAATTTGTATAGCCTGAAATCACAATTATAACAATTTGCCCCTGAGGGCTTTACAATCTGTACATAACAAAACCCTTTTTCCTCACCCTCGAACCGGGTGAGGAAAAACTCCTAGAACACTCAAGAGGGAAAAAGAAGAAATTTCAAGAAGAATCACAAAGGAGGGATCCTTCTCCCTATGATGGGTAGACGTGCAATAGATGTCACAAGTACAGAGCACAACAATATGACAGTCATTACAGTCTATAGACACCAAAACATAAGAACTGAGTCCAGAAGCATGTTATTAAAGAGCAGAGTCCAGGAACTAGAAGGTGATCCATGTCAGGATTCCTGGCCGTTCTGTCTTTTGCTGGGTAGGATAGGTGAAGTTGATCCGAGACACAAGGTCCCATCTCCACCGGATAGCAGGTCACTAGCAGAACTGTCACGCCCACGTCACCAGGTGGCTGAGAGACAATGAAGAAGAGGGAATCTGGGGAGAAAATCCCGGTGGTGAACACAAATACTGGGACATGACAGAGTAGAGAGTAGAAGAAGTAGGGAGACAACAAGGAAGGGCTCAGTGTATCATGGGAAATCCCCCAGCAGTCCAGACCTATAGCGGCAAGCCCTAACTATAAGCTTTATAAAAATGGAAGCTTCTTAAACACAGAGAGAGTGTCTACCCCACGGACTTGAACTGGGAGCTGGTACCAGAGAATAGAGGCCTGATAGCTGAAAGCCTGCCTCCCAGGCTCTGCCTCCCATTACTCCCAGATTTCATCCAGTGCTATTACGGGTTAAGGAGATGTCATCCAGAGTTACTATGTCATTCATTAATTTACTTCTGAGGAGTGTGGGGCAGTGAACTATATTTTCAGTTTTATCTGAATTGAGCAGCCAAAAATTGCAGGTCATTCACATTTTAATATCTTTAAAACAGGGTCTAAATTTAGCTAGTCTGTTGGTTCCGCTAGGTTTGAAGGATAAATATAGCTAAGTGTCATCTGCATAGCAGTGAAAATTAATATCATGCTTTCTAATAACGTTACCTAGAGGAAGCATATATAAAATGAAAAGAATTGGCCCTAATACTGATCCTTGTTGAACTCCATAGCTAACTTTGGTGTACCTAGATACGTAATTGTTCACATGTAAAAATTAAGTTCTGTCAGATAAATAAGACTACCAATTTAATGCTGCTCCCTTAATACAAATTAAATTGTCTAATCTCTTTATTAGGATCTTGTGGTCGATGGTATCAATGCCACACTAAGATCCAACAGAACAAGTACAGATAGAAGTCTCTCGTCTGATGGAATTAAAAGGTCGTTTGTAACTTTGACTAGTGCAGACTGTGCTATGATGCTTTCGAAAACCTGACTGGAAAACTTAAAATAAGTTATTAGTCTGTAGACAATCACTTAAATGATTTGTTACCACTTGCTCTAGGATCCTTGACATACAGGGAAGGTTAGATTTTGGTCTGTAGTTTAGGAGTAGTGTGTCTTTAAGTAGTTTAGTAGGAATTGGGTCTATAAAACATGTAGCTGGTCTAGAAGAAATAATTGTTGAGATTAGTTGCTCAAGGTCAATTGGTGTAAAACTGTTTAGGTAACTATCTGATGTTGTAGCTGAATCCAAGATCTCTGTGTTCAGAAAAAGGTCTATGCCCGTTGAGAACAGTTGTTTCTGATTTTTCTTTCTAATAAGTAACATTTTTGTAACAAAAATTTCATAAAATCATTACTAGTTTGGCTTATGCGAATATGTGGCTCAACAGAGCTCTGACTCTGAGTCAGCCTGCTTGACATGCTTAATGCTTAACATGCTTAACAATCTTATTTTTAGAGGAGCAATGGATTCTAGAGTTGTTTGTAATGAGTCTGAGATTCTGTCAACAAAGTGGTCAGTTTGGGGAGGACGGGGCTTAACCAAAGGTTCCTTTACTATAGTAGGACAAGGCACTGGATCCAGAGCTAATGGAATCCATTCTATAAATTTAGTTACAGTATCATCTGATAGAGATCTTGAGTAGAAATATTTGCCTGTCATTGTGTTTTTATGAGTTAAAAGTTCAAATGTTATTAAGTAATGATCAGATAAAAAAGGATTATGTGGAAAAACTGTTCAGTGATCAATTTCGATCCAATATGTCAGTACAAGGTCCAGAGTATGATAAAAGCAGTGAGTAGATTTATGCACACACTGACAGAAGCCAATTGAATCTAACAGTAAAATAACTGTTGAACCAAGGCTATCATTTTCAATATCCACATGCAAATTTAATTCACCTACAATGATTACTTTGTCTGTTTTAAGAACTAATCTTCAGAGAAACTCTGAAGATTAGTTCACACAGAAATTCAGCTGGGGGGGGAGGCTGTAAACTGTAACAAACAGTGTTGATTGTACTGTTTTCCAGGCAGGATGAGACAGACTAAGAATCAAGCTTCCAGTGATTTATAGTTTAATATAGGTGTAGGATTAGTTAATAGAGCAGAATTATAAATATCAGCAACTCCACCACCTCTCCTACAAAGCAAAATGCCATTGAATCAACATTGATGTCAGACGATGAAAATAACATTGAAAGTGCTTGTTATGATCAACATTGACACAATACAGAATTTTCACTCATATTTTCAAAGGACCATTTCAGCACGTCTGTATGTTTTAATAGGTCTCATTCAAGCCAAAAATAATCCATTTACTATATTTGGTGCTCTGTAGTTCCACAAGGAGTGTGCCAAAGTAAAGTACTACTGAATGGTAGCAAAAAAGTTTGGAGCGACCCCTGCAGAACTATGAAACCAAAAAAAGTAGTTTATTAGTAATAGATTATTTCTTCTTGAGAACTGCTGCTTAACTTGCATGCTCTATGAACAAAAAAGGATACCATTATTTATTTCAGTTTTTTTCCCCATACAAAATCCTTGCAACAAGGCAATCCTTCAGAATAATAGGATCCCAATTCAACATGAAGAGAAACCCATATTGCTTAACAATGATCCAACCTATCAAAACCACTGTCTCTGGATTAAACTCACAAACGGCTCCAACTCCAAATAATAATTAAAAAAAAGAATACTGCAGTGGGATTGTTCCATTCCTTAGTGACTTAAATGTCCAGTTTGTGGTTTTTAGTGTACTTACTAGATTTTCAGGCAGCCTTAATAATCGATGCATTTTCTTAACTGTGGAATGAGCCATTTATCTATGTAGAATACAGATAAATGGCTTATTCCATGGAAATGAAAATGCGTTAATTCTTATTTATTTGAGATTAAGAAAATAAAATAATTATGAATTAAATTCAA
The DNA here is from genome assembly GCA_001698575.1 of Mola mola. NCBI lineage: Eukaryota > Metazoa > Chordata > Actinopteri > Tetraodontiformes > Molidae > Mola > Mola mola. Next base: position 2,320,613 of record KV751388.1, on the reverse strand, counting down.
TAGTTACCAAATCCATTGTGGTAAAATATTTTGAGATACAGGCTAACCTAACATGCAGTCCTGCATGTTAGGTTAGCTGTGGGCGGTCAAAGCAGCCTTGGAGGAGTGGAAACACTGGCTAGAGGGAGCAGAAGAAACTGTTGTGGTATGGACTGATCATAAAAACCTTGAGTACGTGAAAAACGCTAAAAGACTGAATTCACATCAAGCTAGATGGTCATTATTCTTTTCTAGATTTAATTTCACGTGTCTTACCTACAGTGACCTGAGTCAGACCCTGAACCTCCCTCCTCCATATTACCTGCTACCTGCTTTGTTGGGGCTATAACTTGAAAGGTTGAGCGAGAGGTGAAGGAGGCTATACAGGGGGTGGAAATTCCACCTGTTACACCATCCAACAAGTTGTATGTTCCGTTGTATGTTGTATGTTGTATGTTGTATGTTCAAGTTGTATGTATGCTTAGGGGTCTAGTGATTCATTGGGTTCACACCTCTTTAATTTCATTCCACTATGTTCCGTTTAAAGAAATGTTTTTGGTTACCGGACATTTGGAAGGAGGTTGCCGAATATGTTAGAGCTTGTTGTATGTGTGCCCACAGTAAGACCTCCAAGAGACTTCCAGCGGGTGTCCTTCAGCCGCTTCCTGTGCCACTGCAACCCTGGTCGGACATCTCCTTGGACATTATGACTGGTTTACCACCTTCTGAAGGTAATACAGTCTTGTTAAATGTTGTGGACCGGTCCTCTAACATGGTTAAGTTTATCCCTTTGTCTAAGCTGCTTTCTGCCAAAGAGACGGCAGAGGTAATCTTGAATTCTGTTTTCCATAGGAATATTCTTTCCAACCAGGAGCCCCATTTTGTGGCATAGTTTTGGAGAGCCTTTTGTAAGCTGATTGACTACCATCCTGAGAAAAATGGACAAACTGAGAGGCTGAATCAGGAGTTAGAGACTGATCTTCACTGCCTCACCTCCCGAGATCCCTCAAGTTGGTCAAAATTGCTGTTGTGGGTTGAATACGCACACAACATGCTGCCATTGTCTTTGGCTGGCCTGTTTCCGTTCCAGTGTGTTTGGATACCAACCTCCTCACTTCCCAGAGACAGAACCAGAGGTAAACGTTCTGTCAGCAGCTGCTATGGTCCGTCGCTATTGCTGGGTGTGGTCCAGGGCCAGGGCATCTTTCATCAAGTTGACGGCAGCATATAAAAAGACGGCGGATAGAAGGAGACAAGCAGTGTCTGTCAAAGTTAACTCACAGGTCCTTTCCCAATATCAAATATCATTAATCCATCTGTTCTGAGACTCAAATTACCTCGGAGAAATCTTTCCTGTGTTGCTCTGCATTTGAATCCATCAGTTTCGGTTCATGAAACTTTGGCCCAAATACTGACAATCTCTCCTTTTTTAACAACTTGTTTTTCCCAATATCTCCACCAACTCTAACTGGCCAGTCATAATAGGAGGTGATTTTAACATAGTCATTAACCAATCAATAGATAGATGCAATATCCCAAATCTGGAAATCAACAGGAACAATAAAACAGTCCATGAGTGATCTTGGTCTTGGCGATAGTTAATGACTGCAACGCCCATCTGCAAGAGAATCCTTTTTTTTTTTTCCACTGGTCCACCAATCATATTTATGTATTGACTTCTTTCTCGCAGCAATTCAAAAATATCTAATATCACAGACTCAAAAATCCATCCCATCATCATCAGTGACCATGAATTTGTAACATTCACCTGGAATAATAAATCAATCAATCCACGTAAACCCAACACTAGATGGTGCTTCACCACATCCCTCCTCAAAGACCCAGTATCCAATAGTCTCATTAAAAAGCATGGGGATCCTATCTAAAGATAAATGATTCCTCAAAAACATCTCTATCTATTCTATGGGAAACAGGAGAATGTTTTCACAAACCTACATTCATCAAAAAAAAAACACAGAATAGAGAGGACATTGACTCATTTTTAAACAATATAATTTACCACAACTTAATGAGGAACAAACTGACATATAGATAATTCCAGAAGAATTTAGACAATAACACAGTTTTTATCATTTTGTTTCTATTCACCACCATAATGGATTTGTAAAAAACAGGATATTGAAGAGTAGACCTTCAGTTTTAATGTAATAGATTTCACAAAAATAAAATATTTACTGTTTAATAAGTTTATGTCCAAGGATGTATCAGTGCAAATGAAGGAGGCCATCATTAGGCTGACAAAAAATAAATAAATAATGCACCGGTGAGCTCAACAACATCAAAAAGCCTGGAATACCACGGACGACAATTAAAATGGATGACAGCAGAATCCTTTCCTTAGTGAACAATAACATCTTTACAACATGAGACTAGTCAAGAGGAGAAGGGCGGTATATCATTGTCAAAGTCAAAAACCTGGGTGTTATCTTTGACCAGGAGCTGTCTTTTAACTCACATGTAAAACAGATTTCAAGGACGGCCTTCTTTCACCTCCGTAACATTGCTAAAATCCCGTGCATCCTGTCTCAACAAGATACAGGAAAAACTAGCTCACGCATTTGTTACTTCCAGGCTGGAACACTGTAATTCTTTATTTTCAGGCTGCCCCAATAAGATTTCAAAGAATGTTCAGTTAATCCAGTATGCAGGAGTGCATGTACTGACTAGAAATAAGGTCAGAGACCATATTTATAGATTATATGCTATAGATTTATAGATTCCACAGACTCTGGGACTCATGGATGTTTTATATATTCTAAGTAAACTGTTATTATTATGTTGTTTTGTTCTGTACAAATGACATATATTGCATGTCTGTCCGTCCTACGAAGAAGGATCCCTCCTCTGTGGTTCTTCCTGAGGTTTCTGTTTAGGGTTTTTTTTAAGTTTTTCCCCACCCGATTCGAGCGTCTAAGGGCAGAGGGTGTCACATTTGTAGTTTTTCAAAGCCCAGTGAGATAATGTGTAAATGTGATTTTGAGCTACACAAATACAATTTGATTTGATTTGACTTCCCCCCATACTTGCTTCTCTGCACTGGCTCCCAGTATAGAATTTAAAATCCTTGTCTTCACCTACAAAACTATTTATGGTGAGGCAACATCTTATGGTGATCCCAAGAATCTCAAAACGTAAAATGGGAGGCAGAGCCTTCAGCCTTCAAGCTCCTCTCCTGTGGAACTATCTTCCAGATTCGGTACAGGAGGCAGACACACTCTCTGATTTTAAGAGTAGGCTTAAAACCTTGCTTTTTGTTTAAGGTTATAGTTAGGGTTGGCCTATCTAGCCCTTAGTTATGCTGTTATAGGCTTAGGTTGCTGGGGGAACACTCCAAAATGCACTGAGCTCTCTTCTCTGCCCCCTCTGACTCAGACGCCTTCTCTGCTCCTCTAAATGTCCATATCCTTACACTAACTTTACTTCTTCCCCGGAGTCTTTGTGCTTTATCATCCTGCAGGTCTTTCTAGGTTGTGGTGGAAGCTGCTGCTGTGGTCCTGTCTGACATCTACTGCTCAAACTAGGGCATGAGATCCTGTGACTTGGATCCTAGGCTGGATTGTCTAGCTAGTGGACTACAATGACTTCTGGAACTACATACTATAAAACATACTACCCATATTATATCTGGATTTATAGACTCATTTGAACTCAAACTTTCTTAGTAAACTGTTATTGTCATGTTTTTGTGTTCTGTACAAGTGACATTTATTGCACTTGTGTCCAACCTAGGAAGAAGGATCCCTCCTCTGTGGTTCTTCCTGAGGTTTCTTATTTTCTTATTTTAAGTTTTTCCTCACCCGGTTCGAGGGTCTAAGAGGCAGAGGGCATTACATCCATACAGTTTGTAAAAGCCCAGTGGGATAATGTGTAAATTGTGATTCTGGGCTATACAAATAAAATTTGATTCGATATTATTTGATTTAATGATGGTCGGGATAATGAAACTTTATATTAAACCTTAGATAATAATGCTACTTCCCATAACAGTACTTGACATGCAGCTTTTCAATAAGAAAGTATAATAATAATTATTTCTAGTATTTTATTAATTTGCAGTGACCCTAAAAATGTTCTTACTTTTAAGGCACAACGATAGTTTATTCAGAGAGATGTGGAGATGTTTATTTAGTGAAATCACAATAAACTTTTCTAAACATTTTATTAAAAACAATATTTGAGAATTTAGAAAATTGGTTGTTTGGGAATCATTGCAGAAAAAGTGTAGTGTTCATGTGTCTGCCAACCCTAGGTTAACTATTACTTCTTCTCTGTTACCAATCTGTCCCCTAGAGTGTGATTAAAAGGCCTCCAGTTCCCTTTGAAAAAACAGAGAGGCAGCAAGGTCCTTGAATAGGGTTTTTTTAGTTCTTCAGTTGCTTGTTATAAACATTATTGGAGCAACAGAAGTATTTAACCGTTTGTGATTGGTAGAAGAAATTACTTGATGAGCTATCTAAAAAAAGCTGCACTGCTGCTGTGTTTGAATCGCTGCTTAGGTGTTTCCTCTTTGTCCCAGTTTAGGACAGAGGGATGACAGCCTGGCCTCAACATGTTGTTCTTCTGCTCTCCTATCCCAAGCTGTCAGGCAATGGCAAGCAGCTGAGGAGGGACTAGTGCTCGGGCATTCACTGTGACTGTGGGGTTTAAACAGAGGAAAAAAGAAATAACAAACTGAAGGATATTCATAATGATTTAAAGTAAGCAGTAAAAGAAATAAATAAAGAAATGCAACCTTTCACAGATGCAGTGGTTACAATGGGAACATCAAAACCCTACAGGTCTGAGAAAGGTACCTACGGGCTTCGTCCTATATGCCTTAAAAACAACTGTAGAAAAATTGTGTCATACTCAACCCACATTCAAGTTTGTTTATGCTTCGCATTCTGTCTTTACCTCTGTATCCTTGGAGCTTGCTGCTACTACAGTTTTCTTTAAAGCCTTTGAAAACAGGTAAAACACAGAAAGTTCATCAACATAAAGTAGAATAAAACCTGTCAATAAAGAATTTGTTGTTAAAACTTATATCTAGATTTTTTATTCCTCAGCCACATACCTAATCCTTGAATGACAAAAAAATAAGTATGCAAAAACACTAACCATCATCATTGATGTATTAATTCCTTAGGTTTGTGGGAAGACACAGCAAGAGCACAAGCATCGAGCCAGAACATGACCATAATTAATAACTAGTCCTGGCACCAAAGCTGACTGAGCTGATTTCATCCCACTCTGAGGCTACTGATGGCACATACTCCCTGGAACACAGGTATTACCACAGGTCCACACTTTCTTCCAGCTCGTCTGTCACATCTCCACCACAATGAGGGCTCCTGCCGTAGATGGCCCGATGGTCACGTTTGAAAGGCCACCGTCTTCCTTCTTTAGTAAAAGGTTAAGTTCTTCATTATGTCCTGTGCACACTGAAATACAACCCAAATTATACATTACCGGAATCAAAGATACTTTATTGATCCACAAAGGGAACCTACTTCTAGAACAATAATACTATAGAGTTTTATGATATAAAGAAGACAATAAGGAAAATTCAAATAAAATCTACAAGGGACAAATTTAAAATAACTATAATCAAATTACAGACAAAATATTTATATAAAACTAAAATAATCAAACAGTATAAATAAAAGCAACATGAATATTTTTAAAACAATAGTGGGAATATTGGACCTGGTATTGCACAGAAATATTTAAGTGAATTGATTATTTGAAATCTATTGTAATTAACTCTATAAACAGTCTAGACAGTAAATCAACTCGACAGATTAACATCAGCTTAGCTAAAAACATAACATTAACGTTAGAACGTGTCAATGGTAAAACAGCCATAGTTCACCACAGTCAAGACACTGTAATAGTTTGTTCATATGCGTCTGAAAGACAGTTTTTACAAAAACGTATTGAATGAGACAAACTTACATTTGAGAATTTTGGCCACAAAGCTGTAAAAGATGCAGACAAAGAGAGTTGAAAGCTAAGCTGCTGTTAGGTTTTGCTTCTGTCACTGCTGTCACTCACTAATTGTGCTTTCACACTGACACGGCTCTGTGCTGGTTCTGGTTCCCGCACCAACTTTTGAAATGGCCAGTGCGTTCACACTAAGCACTTTTTAGTTTAGTTTTCCAGGTTCGTTTAGGAACCAAAAAATAGCTGGTTGTTCCTTGCTAACTGTAACGTCTCTGGTGATGTTTCAGTGATGTCTTTAATGGCCGTATCTTATTATCAGGAAGGAGAAATACACAAGCGTTGGTTGCTGCCGCCGTTAAACAAAAACTAGAAGACATGAAACAAACAAAGCAGACGGAGACCAAATCTATATTGAAAAAAGTTGTTTATTGATCTGCAGAGGAAACAAAACGTTTAGTTGCAATATGGATATCCCAGAGTTTCAGAAGAAACTGGAATGCCGCACCCATGGAACTAAGGTGTACGCAGAACTAGTAGACGAGTTAGCAAAGGCTGTGTACACGAAAACACATGCGTCAAGTATAATATTGGGCTGGTGGGCATATTTTAAAAATGCATTGAGCATTCAGTAACACCCTCCAATGGTAATGTCAGCCTTGGGAACTTTGGTTCAGCTTAGACCAGTGTGAACGTCGGCTGGTTTGCTAAAAAGCGCCAAAGTTGTCAGATCCGAGAACAAAACCAGAACGAGAACCATGTTAGTGTGAAAGCAGGCCTTCCTTAACTGTAATGGGAAACGAGGAAACAGAACTACCTAAATCCCGCTTGTGGTCAAAAACATATTATATCCCTAGTGATAAGAACTACCATGAATGGGAAAAGGAGACACCCCGTGCAGCAAACAAGGTCCAAGAAAAAGGGCCAAAGAGGGCTATCTCGCCAGGCCAAGCGTGACTCTTCCAGCTTACTGAAATGCCAGTTTGCCATTTGTTTCATTTAAAGTTTGTGGGTGTCTGTTTTACTTAGCAGGTAATGAGATTATACAATGGAGCTAGTCTCCTGTGCTATTCTATTTTCTTTATGAACGGAGCAATAAAAAGAAGTACAGCCCATAATGAGCAGGAAGAGCTGTCAGCAAGGTGATCAAACTGGGGGAGGCTAAAATTTGAATATGATCCCTCTATTTCATTGAGATATGGGACTGAATTTATTGCAGAGGGAAGGATTTTTTTAAACTTTTCACCAGTGTCCTCAGACATACAACTACTGTAATAACTCAGAAGATAATCAGAATGGAAAATGGCTGCAACTCTACCTCCTCTCCCAATGTCACTAGGAATATTAATATAACTGGGAAAAGTGGATTCATTCAGGCTTACATATACATCTTAACAAAGTGAGGTTTCAGTAAGGCAAAATAAATAAATATTGTAATCTAATATAAATTAATTTATTATTACACCTTTAGATGATAGAGATCTGATGTTCAAGAGTCTACATTTAATTTCCCTAATTTTGTGAACTGTACTTTTCATTGAGGGTGTTAATATTTATTGGGTTCCTGTGTGAATTTCCTTTTCTATTTGATTTACTGAATTCATGATGATGGTGGGCCGACAGAGTTCCAGTGGGGGTTGTAAGGGGGATGACTCTAAAGGAAGCACAGAGAAGCGTGTAAGACTGCAACTCTGCTCCCTGGCCTCAAATCTACATTGTCAGTTTGGCTGATTAATAAATCTTGCCATATTTCTAGAGATAAGGGCAGCTCCTTCTAAAGTAGGATGAACAGGTCTGCAAATTGTTCAATAAAGCCCACACAGTTTGCTGGACACCATGAAAATTAAAATGTGTGTGTCATTTTACAGCAAACAATCCACCAGATTGCAGTATAAAAAACAATCCTGAGATTTTCCTGTGGAGGCCTCGTGTTTTGAGCGTGCTGTTAGAATGATCACATCTGAGCTGCAAACTCAAGCTGAAGATTTAAACTCGAGAGAGAGCATTGCAAGCAACTTTCCAACTTAGAAAAACACTTCAAATTTTCTCTGCCAGTGTGAGAGGCTTGTGCGATAGGAAGATCAACCAATTCCACCCCAGGAAAGAAAGGTTAATTGGACTGTATTGGACTTTTTACTCTTGTTGCCATCAAACCTACAGGATTTTGAGAGAATTTGTGGACTGAGTCACCGGTTTTCTTCAAAATCTTCGGCATCAATAGAAGAATTTAAGTAGCTGGTGAGGGTGGATGTTCTCTTAACTGCTTCAATGTTTTGTTTGTACATAGTATTTAGTTAGTTCTTTTTTTTTAATTATTAGGCTTGCCTGCACTATGTTGTATAACTAATGACAAAACGGACATTAATAAACTTAGCAGCATAGACCTTAACCTGTATTCCTATGAACTTTTCTCCTGATCTGGCTTGGCGCCAGGACATTCTGCATGGGGCTGACAACAACAAAGGAAGATACACAGACTCAAGGCTACGCAAAAGGCCTCGAGGGGGGATGAGCTGGCTTTAGGAACAAACTGTGGCATTGAGCGCACCACATACCACTGCTGAATATCCTATTTGCATATGTCGAGTCACGGGAGAACAAGCTGGAATTCATCCAGCTTGTTCTCCAGGATAAAGTACCACAGACACATACGTGACTGTAAAATCGTATGCCTCAAAGAGACATGGCTGACCAACCTGATTTCAAACCACGCTATTCAGCAGATTTCCTCACGCTTCTGGCACAGATAGAACAAATGAGGGGAGGTGGAGTGTACCTTATTGTGAATGACAACTGGTATGACAAGAATAATGTAGTTCTCTTAAACACTCTATTTCTCCTAACCTGGTGCTCCTGACTTTGAAATGTTGTCCCTTTTAATACCTCGTGAGTTGTCTTTGGTCATCACCAATACTGTCTTTATTCCACCTCAGGCAGGCACAAACACTTCACTAACTAAATTACATGACCTTATTACAATCTGCCAGGCTAACCACTGTTATGCAGCCCTCATCGTGGCTGGGGACTTTAAAAGCTCAAATTTTAAAAAGGTTATTCTGAAGCTTAAACAACACATTGCCGGTCACACCAGAGGAGAGAACAACAAAGCAATGTTTTTGCCTTTGTTGTGGCCATTTTCCTCATGCCAAAATTAAAAAAAGAGAATCCCCTGCAGCCATAGATGTGACATGGTGCACCAGTCAGTCAGAGGCTGCTTTGCAGGGTGCATTGGGAAATAAGACAATGGGACATGTTTTCAATATAAATCAAACGGTGTAATCAACCTGTTAACAGAAGCAGTTGTGGGTTTTTTTTCGGAAAAGTAGTTGTGGATACAACACTGAAAGCCACCATCGTCATCAGCAGACACATCCGTAAAACCTGCACTGATCAGCTGGCAAAGTGTTCACAGAAATATTTAAACTCTCCCTCACTCATTATGTAATCCCCACCTACAAAAATCTGTCCCAAAGAAAGTCCAGCCCAGCAGTATCAATGACTACCATTCCATAGGTCTTACCTCTGTAGTGATGAACTGTTTTGAGACTGATTAAAACTCTCATCACCTCCTCTCTGCCTGCCACCCTGGACCTGCTACAATTTGCAACAACCCACATAGATGCAAAATCCTTTATGTTTCACATGGATACCGAGAGGGGGAGTGTCTTGTTTGTGAACCACAGTTCAGCATTCGATACTATACTCCTCCAGGTTGGTCCCTAAGCTGCATGACCTTTAAATGAATACATTCTTGTATAGATGGGGTTAATTTTCGATAGCGACAAGAAGGCCTACAAGGTGGATGTCATCCACTTGGAGAACTGGTGCCAAGAGAATAGTCTCCTACTGAACGTCAGCAAAACCAAATAACTGGTTGTGGATTTAAGTAGTGTTGGGGCTCAGGTATATTGACCACCATTTATGTTAACAATACAAAGCGACAACTAAGTGATTGAATCTGGCTACCAAAATTAATCAACAGATTACCTCGGGGCACCACCTTTGAAGAAGGGGAAAGACAGCCAATTTAATTAATCAGTGTCATGAAATCTTATTATTTTATAAACATTTTTAATAATTATTTTATTAATTACAATTAATATATCCTCATCACAACTAGTTTAAGTTCTTGACTGTCTACTGGTTGGCAAAAAAAAGAGGCTGTTTTAGAGTCAGACCACATGTTCCGTTGTTACTGGGGGCTCAAGCCATTTGCTGGTTGAGAACCTGCATGTTAATCAAATCAAATTCAAATCAAATCAAATTTTATTTGTATAGCCCAAAATCACAATTTACACATTATCTCACTGGGCTTTGACAAACCATACAGATGTGACATCCTCTGCCATTAGACCCTCGAACCCGATGAGGAAAAACTAAATGAGGATGAGAAAAAATAAAAAAAACCTCAGGAAGAACCACAGAGGAGGGATCCTTCTTCCCAGGAAGGACAGACGTGCAATAGATGTCACTTGTTCAGAACACAACAACATGATAATAACAGTTTACTTAGGAATGTATAAAACATCCATGAGTCCCAGAGTCTGTGGAATCTATAAATCCGGATGCATGGGAAGTCTAGTGATCCAGACGCAGGTGTACTCTGTTGGTTCAGGAGTCATAGTCCATGTAGCAAGATCTGAGTTTTGCTGATGTAATCACTGAGTCCAAAAGTATGTAGAATCTATAAATCCAGGGATATGTGAAGTGTAGTGGTCCAGAAGCAGGTGTAGTCTATTGATCCAGAAGCCATTGTGATCTGTGGGTCCCGATTTGCACTTGGAAATCCAGCCTAGGATCCAAGTCACAGGATCCAAGTCACAGGATCTCCTTTCCTAATTTGACCAGGAGGCATCAGGCAGGACCACAGCAGCAGCTCCCACCGCGACCTAGAAAGACCTGCAGGATGATAAAGCACAAAGACTCCGGGGAAGAAGTAAAGTTAGTGTAAGGATATGGACATTTACAGGAGCAGAGAAGGAGTCGGAGTCAGAGGGGGGAGAGAAGAAAGCTCAGTGAATCATGGAGTGTTCCCCCAGCAACCTAAGCCTATAGCAGCATAACTAAGGGCTAGATAGACCAGCCTTAACTATAAGCTTTATCAAAAAGGAAGGTTTTAAGCCTACTCTTAAAATCAGAGAGTGTGTCTGCCTCCCATACCAAGACTGGAAGATGGAAATTCTTGGGATCACCAATAACCCTGCATCCTGGGAGCGTAAGGTTCTGGATGGGCGATAGGGTACTATGAGCTGTTCAAGATAAGATGGTGACTGACCATGAATAGCTTTGTAGGTGAGAACAAGGATTTTAAATTCTATTCTGAATTTAACTGGGAGCCAGTGCAGAGAAGCCAGTATGGGGGAAATATGGTCTCTGATATTAGTTCTAGTCAGTACACGCGCTGCTGCATTTTGGATTAACTGAAGAGTTTTTAAAATTTTGTTAGGGCAACCTGAAAATAAAGAATTACAGTAGTCCAGCCTGGAAGTAACAAACGCATGAACTAGTTTTTCTGCATCTTGTTGAGACAGGATGTGCCGGATTTTAGCAATGTTACGGAGGTGAAAGAAGGCGGTCCTTGAAATCTGTTTAACATGTGATTTAAAAGACAGCTCCTGGTCAAAGATAACACCCAGGTTTCTGACAGTGGTGCTGGAGGCCAAGGCAATGCCATCCAGATTAACTATGTTGCTGGATAATGAGTCTCTAATGTGTTTGGGGCCCAGCACAATGACTTCAGTTTTGTCAGAGTTTAACATTAAAAAGTTATGAAACATCCAGTTTTTAATGTCCTTAAGACATGACTGTAGATTAGCTAACTGATGGGTTTCATCTGGCTTCATTGATAAGTATAGTTGTGTGTCATCTGCATAACAGTGAAAATGTATGGAGTGCTTTCTAATAATTTTACCTACAGGAAGCATATATAGAGTAAATAGTAATGGTCCAAGCACAGAACCTTGTGGGACTCCATGACTAACCTTGTCATATCTTGATGATTCATCATTAACATGAACAAAATTATATCTATCAGATAGGTAGGACTTAAACCATCTTAGAGCAGATCCTTTAATGCCAATTTGGTGTTCCATCCTCTGTAGTAAGATGTGATGATCGATAGTGTCAAAAGCTGCACTAAGATCTAATAAGACTAGTATAGAGATAAGTCCTGCATCAGATGCAGTGAGGAGGTCATTTGTAACTTTTACCAATGCCGTTTCTGTGCTGTGATGCTTTCTAAAACCTGACTGAAACTCTTCAAATAGACTATTATACTGAAGAAAGCCACATAGTTGTTTCGCTACTGCTTTCTCTAGAATCTTTGAAAGAAAGGGGAGGTTGGATATTGGTCTATAGTTGGCTAAAACTTCTGGGTCTAGGGTAGGTTTTTTTAGGAGCGGTTTAATTACAGCTACTTTAAATGACTGGGGCACATAACCTGTTACAAGGGATAGATTGATAATGTTTAGTAGTGGATTTCTAATTAGGGGTAAAACCTCTTTGAGCAACCTAGTAGGTATGGGGTCTAGTATACAGGTTGATGATTTAGATGAAGATAATGTTGTCGTTAGTTCCTTAAGGTCAATTGGATGGAAGCTTTCCAAACACACATCAGGACTAATAACAGCCTCTATAATTCCTGTTGCTGAACTGGAATCTGTGGAGTGTAGGATATTTTCTCTGATAAGTCTAATTTTATTATTGAAGAAGTTCATAAAATCATTACAGGTGAGGGCTCTAGGAATGCATGGTTCAATAGAATGATGGCTCTCAGTCAGCCTGGCTACAGTGCTGAAAAGGATCCTGGGCTTATTCTTGTTTTCTTCTATCAACGCTGAATAGTAGTCTTTTCTTGCTCGGCGAAGGGCCTTCCTGTATACTTTAAGGCTATCCTGCCAGGCCATGTGTGGCTCTTCCAGTTTAGTGGAACGCCATTTCTTTTCAAGTTTATGAGTTTTCTGTTTTAACTTGCGAGTGTTAAGATTATACCACGGAGCTAGTCTCTTTACTGGTTTTGTTTTCTTTTTAACTGGGGCAATGGAATCGAGTGAAGCACGTAGAGAGCCGGCAGTGAAATCGGCAAGGTGATCAAGCTGGGAGGGGCTAAATTTAAGATATGACTCCTCTGTTATTTTGGGATATGGCACTGAAATTAATGCAGAGGGAATAATTTCTTTAAAATTTTCAACAGTGTCCTCAGATATGCATCTGCTATAATAACTAGTGACTCTTGGTTTATAGTTGATGAGCAGAAATTCAAATGTTAGAAGATAATGATCTGATAAAAGCAGATTTTGCGCAGAGACATTTAAATGCTCAATTTCAATGCCATATGTCAGAACAAGATCAAGGGTGTGATTAAAAGTGTGTGTTGATTCTTGTACACACTGACAGAAGCCGAATGAATCTAATAGTGAGAGAAATGCCGTACCAAGGCTGTCGTTTTCAATGTCTACATGGATATTAAAGTCACCTACAATAATGACTTTATCTGTTTTGAGGACCAAAGCTGAGAGAAACTCTGAAAATTCAGATAAAAATTCAGTGTAGGGTCCAGGTGCTCGATACACTATAACAAACATAATTGGAGTTTTCATGGTTGGATCGGAAATGCTAAGAATGAGATTTTCAAATGAACAAAATTTTTTTTGGGCTTAGGGTTTATTAATAGGGCAGAATTGAAAATGGCTGCAACTCCACCACCTCTGCCAGTGTCTCTGGGAATGTGTGTGTTAATGTGACTGGGAGGAGTGGATTCATTAAGACTTACATATTCGTCTTGGCACAGCCAAGTTTCAGTAAGGCAGAATAAATCAATATTGTTATCTGATATAAGCTCATTTATTAATACACCTTTAGATGATAGGGATCTGATATTCAAGAGTCCACATTTAAGTCTCTTTACTTTGTAAACTGCCTCATTAGTGGTGTTGATTTTTATTAAGTTCCTATGTGAACTCTTATTTGATTTAGTGAATTTAGTGAATTTATGTGGACGGGGGACAGTCACAGTCTCTATGGGGTTGTAGGTGGATGACTCTAAAGGAAGCGCGGAGAAGCGTGTAAGACTGCAACTCTGCTTCCTGGCCTCGACTCTGAATTGTCAATTTGGCTGACTAATAAATCTGGCCATATTTCTAGAAATGAGAGCAGCTCCATCCCAAGTAGGATGGATGCCGTCTCTCCTCATTAGACCAGGTCTTCCCCAGAAAGTTTGCCAATTATCAATGAAACCCACGTCGTTTGCTGGACACCACCTCGACAGCCAGCGGTTGAACGACGACATGCGGCTAAACATATCGTCACTGGTCAGTGTAGGCAGGGGACCAGAGAAAACTATGGAGTCCGACAGTGTTTTGGCAAAAGCACACACCGACTCAACATTAAACACTGTTTTTACACTGCAGACTCCAGATAAAAGACTGCTACAAACCACCTTCAGAAGTTTTCTAACGATTTTCAGCCTCATCACTAATTGGGATAACAGGGAATACAAGGAGTTTACGCGGGACTTTGTGGACTACTCCCAGTATAACCACTTCCAGATAAATGCTGGGAAAACACATTCACTCCATCTGCACCGGTGAACATCATGGGAATGGAAATAGTGGACTCTTACATGTACCTGGGTGTTCATCTGAACAATAAAGTAGACTGGACTCATAACATTGCTAAAGACTCTATCTGGTGAGGAGGCTGTGTTCTTTTGGACTATATGGGGCACGCTTAAAGACTTTCTATGACTCTGTGGTGGCATCAGCCATCTTTTATGGAGCAGTATGCTGAGGCAGTGGCCTCTCAGCCGCAGACAGAAAGAGACAGAATAAGCTGGTGAGGAGGGCCAGCTCTGTGTTAGGATTGCCCTCTGGACAAAGTGGAGGAGATAATAAACAGGAGGATGGCAGCCAAGCTATCATCTGCCATAAAGAATAGTTCTCACCCCATGCAGGACATTCTGACAGGACTGGTCAGCTTCTTTAGTGACAGGCTGCTGCATCCTCACTATGTGAAGGAGCAATACTGCCGGCCTTTCCTTGCTGATGTAGTCAGACTACATAATAACAACACTGCACACAGTTGACCCCTCCCATAAACACTCAACAATACACAACAATCACTTACAACTTAATGTTCAGTCACAAGGTATAAGCTGTTTTCACACCAACATTGTGCAATACATCTTGTAAAGACAGAGTGCAATATTGTGTCCACTGACTTTTTCTACCCGAACTGCTCCTATTTCACTGTGCCATACGCACTTATCCAACTCATAAACTTCTAAGATATAATGTATATATAAAGGTTGATCTTACCTTGTCTTAGCTTTATCTTAGCATTACATATGTCTTCTTGTCCTATGCTAAAACTGCTTGTGTAACAAGCATCATTTAGTGTGACACACACTCATGCTCAGCCCTTCATACAAAATCTCAGACAAAGACAGGTGCCATGTTTTCTGCATGTCCCTCTTTTTGTATTTCCTTTCACCATGTCTCACCTGACAGGTGTAACGCTATTATGGTTTTGAGGACTGACTTTGACGTTTAGCATGAATTTGTTAAAGAGAAAAACAAAAAGAAAAAGAAACAAACAATTAAACAAAGAAAAAAAAACAATTAGCTTCGTACAGATTAGTCAATTTAATACCATCAACCTTGTTCAGCACCACATCCATTGTTTGAAAGTTAGAAAGTAAAATAATTAAGTGTAACTTTAGAATATATCTGATGCCATGTCAAAGTTTTTGTGATTTTTTCTTTCAAGAAGCAACAGAGGGACTTGTCACACTCAGCATACATTACAAAATGAAAAATATGGGCTAATCAATAACGGAATTTGTTCAGATGAAGAACAAGTTTGAAAATGTTGCATTCACATTGAGAATTTATGTAAAGGCTGTGGTGGCAGCAAAGGTTTTGTGACTGAAAAATGCTTCAACCTTATTAAAGGAACAGACAACACACTGTGGTGCATTGCATATTGTTCTACTAAGAGTAAAGAAGAAAATTGATTCCTCATCACTATTTCCTCATATACAAGCTATTGGGTGTAGGTTATTTTTAATGAAAATACCCCCCAAAAAATGGGTGGGGGTCACAAAATGATTTCCCTAGGGAGATTAAGAAATCCTGCGACAGAGAGTTTAGATTTGGTGGGCTATAATGAAACTGCAATATCTTTTTACTTCTTCTGACTTCTGACATTGCTAGGTTGCTGCACTTGACAGGGATGAAGCCAGATTCTTGGGTTTCTCTCATCCAGTGAACCACTGTCTAGGGTCTAGAATTTGGTGGCGAAAGAATCCTATGAGAAATTTGACCCAACAGGCCTCTCGCATGAACAGCCAGGAATGTGCTGAGGAGGCCTTTTCACATTTAACATTTACTACAAGTTAAACATCTACTTCAACATAAAATAAAAGGAAGATTAGAGTTTCATATTTCTTGTTTTCTCATTTTAACGATCATTAAAATTTGACCCTTTGGTTTATTGATGTGTGATGTGATGTTTGTTCATCTTTGTCAGAAGTGATAATTCTGTGGTCAACTTTCAGATGTTTATAGTAGGGTATATTGATTGTTACTTTAATTAATTTAATTAATTTAACAGTCATATACTCTTCACATCTCCACATCTGTTTTTCTACATATTCCCCATTCATTTACTCTCTGAAGGACAAAAAACAAAGTTTGCTATACAAAAAAATCACTGTTTCCTCCCTGCCAGCCCTGAAGACTCCAAGTAAACTAACAATCACTTTGTGCTGTTTTCTTTATTTGTGGATGTTGAGGTGGGGGGTTTAAACGGATAGGGGGAAGGTCAGAGTCCATCTGTTGTCCTGTCCCTCCAAGCTCTTATCTGTCTCTGTCAGTGTCCACTGACTGACATCCTCTTTCAGCAGTCAGGTCCTAGCAGTCATGCCGCAACACCACCACCTGATACACAGCAAACACAACAACAACAAAATAAACATGGGGATGCAGCCATCCATTTTTCCATTCCTCCCTCCATCTATCCATGATTCCTTCAAGCCATGGCACCCTCAGCTTACTGACTGACTTTGCCCTGGTTACCCTTTACCATCGGCAAAACAAACAGCTGCCTTTTATTGTTTGGGAGGAAAGTCAGGCTATACTCCAGGCAAGTCGTCAGAGTCCAGTCGATTGTGGCTTGGTTTTTTTTGACAACCATACTGCACTAGAGAGCCATTAGTATTCAATACTTGGAGTACGGTCTTGAGCCAGATGATGATGAAGATGAAGTGCCCCCTTCAGACCTCACCTTCCATGTTCCTAGTATGCTCTTATGATCATTAACTGGAAGTTTAATAACATTGAAGGAAACACTATGAAATGATTTGAAAATTTGATTTGGTAATTTTGATAATGTTAGCACATCAAATCAAATCAAACCAAATTTTATTTGTATTGCCCAAAAATCACAAGTTACACGTTGTCTCACTGGGCTTTCACAAACTGTAGAGATATGACACCCTCTGCCTTTAGACCCTCGAACCGGGTGAGGAAAAAATCCTAAACAGGGAAAATAAGAAACCTCAGGAAGAACCACAGAGGAGGTATCCTTCTTCCTAGGATGGATAGACGTGCAATAGATGTCACTTGTACAGAACACAACAATATGACAATAACAGATTAGTGAGAATGTATGAGTTCAAGAGACTACAAATCCAGCATATGTATGGCCATTTAAAGAGCCATACACTGGAATTTTCAAATAATTTATGTAGTACTGGCTATTTCTTTATTTAACCATTTATAGCTAAATATTTAAACAATTAATCAACTTTAGCTGAAAAGTTAGTGGTTCACCTAATATTTTATCAAATTATTAACTGTTGGATTTTAATTTGAACTTTTTCAACTGTTTATTCCTTTAGCAAGAAAAAGTAAAATAAATCTAAAAAAACTTTAGTACTAAAAACTGTTAATATATTATTAATCAATTATTAACATTTTATCAATCCCGACCACATGCACTGCTCATTCGAGATGGGGAAGCAGATGAATCATTGTAAATAAGTACACTTGAAGGGTTTATCGGAATATCAATCAAATGGCTAACTTTAAATCTGGTACCTGCAAAAATATTTAACTGTTACATGTATACCAAAGTATGAATTAATATTAATACACTCAAAAAATTGAACAGTGTGAGTTATTGAATTTAATAAAGTCATTGATGCCCAATTTTATTAATATTATCTTATCCACTCAGTCCAATTCAGCTCGTTTCACATATAACACAAACATGTTTAAACCCACAGAAATCACTTGATTTAATTCAATGCAACAATGTCGAATGAAACATGCAAGCATAGCATTTTGGATGGGGGGTTAGACCAAAGAATATTCATATTGGTGATGCTGTTTCCCCCCTTTAATGTTACATTGCTTGTCAGCAACATTTGATGTTGTGACTAAAAGGTGTCCTTGGGCCTAATGTGCCCATTATCAATTTGGCAGGCAGTTAACATTTGTTTAATATAATGTATTACAATGTTGTTTTGTGTGCTTAATTTTCAGGATCCATTAATGTAGAAGCATAAGGAGTGTGCTGCAGAAGAAACTACCACATCTGAGTTACTGAAGTACTACCGGATAAAACACCATGGACACCTGAATCCATGCACATATTCAAATTGCACATGCACATTCAAAACTTGGAATGCACTTCGAAGTCACGCATGGCAATCACATCTTGATCATCGCAGAGATCAGCAAATCAAACAGCCTTTAGCTGCCCTCATTGTTCATGCAGTGACACTGCTTCATTGAGAGATTTTTTTACTTATGTTACCAGCCCTTCAAAAAGACATGAAACCACCTTTTGTGTGTTTAATATTTGTTTTTTTCAACCAAATATTTATGGAATATATCACAGTCACAATAACAGACTGCACAGGACTTTTACACATGATGATTTGAAAGCTGGAATAGTTTAGTTGTTAAATTGTTATACCACACTAAATGGTTGGAGATATATGCTTGACAGAGAGTGCTGAGTTACTTTCAGATGCTGAATGTGAAGATGATGCATCAGAGGCAACAGTTGACTTGCTAAATTTCTAGATTTAGAGATTTTCTAGATTCTAGATTCTAGAAAATGTTAGATTTAATTTCTAGAACAGAAATGCCAAGCTCTGCTATCGATGAACTGCTAAAGGACTTGCATTATTTGATTGGTTCAGCCCTGGGGCCTGCATCTAAAAACTTTATTGCTGATTTCCTCAATTATCATAATTTGAAAGTTGACAAATCGCATAAATGAGTTGCTTTTTCTGTTTTGTGTTGGGACCCATACTTAGGATCACTCACCTCACATTGAAACTAAACAACATGACGTATAATTCTGGGTAAACCCCAAACCATGTTTTTTCACACCTCAGCGAGATTCCACCCTATGACTCACATGATTGGTCAGTTGGTTCCAGGCAGTACCTAGACAAATCCAGTTGTCCTCCTTCGTATTTTCCTCTTTCTTCAACCAGCATGGAGCTGCAAAGCCCTTCCCCTCTGCCCCAGAGATATCTCCTCCTAGAAGCCACAAGGGCCTGCTGAGAATCAAACAAGCTTTTCCTTAGCCATCAGCTATAGCAGAACCTGCAGGCTAACCTTTGAGTAACATGAGTCTCTGAAAGTTAAGGTTAACTGCTAACTTTGCACAGAACAAGGAGTAACAAGTTTCTTCCACTCTGCATAGGATTGCACAGCAAGAACTCAACCTTCCACTGGAATACCAACCCCTCCAGTCTGGATATTCTCCCATGGACAAGAGACAACAGCATTCCCTTTCATGCTATGGACTGGTAATGTTGACCTGGGCCTAGTATATCAGAGCTTGACTAATCACAGAACTGATTTTAACTCTTGTTAGTATTTGATTTTGCTTTGTTGAATTGTGTTGTTGTTATTTTAGTCAGATTATTGATAGGTGGATTAGCTATCCTTCAACATGGAGGTTAGTTAGCTTCACACAGACTCAGGGTCTTGCATGCAATTAACAATCCTTTTTTTAACCTAGCACCACATCCTGGTTTAATATATGCAGGGTCTCAACCAGCAAATGGTCTGATCCTCCTCAAAGTAACATGTAGTCTGATCCATAAACACACAGAGACATATATGTATATACATAAACTGATGTGCATCCTAGATTAGGCATTGTATGTTTATGTCTTGTTCATTGATGAATAGATACTTTTGGATAAACATGCTGTGTTGAATGTTGTACAAGAGTGAACTTTGCTAACCTCTACACTGTCAAGAGGTCCAAAGCCTTAAAATAGCTGTTGATGCAGGGCTGACATATAGAGACATACAACCATCCTCACTCACATTTAAAGTAACCCATTAGCCTAACCCCCTGTTTGCATGTTTTTTGACTTTGGGAGGAAGCCAGAGTACCCAGAGAGAACCCACACAATCACAGGGAGAACATGTTAACTTCACAAAGAAAGCCCCTGAACTGGGAATCAAACCCAGAACCTTCTTACTGTAAGGCAACATTTTTTTTTATTTTTCTATGAATTATGGCAATTAGTCTGCAATTTTTTTTTAATTTCAAAGGAATCAATTGTTAATTAAACATATTCATTAGAGGCAGGGTGATAAATCGGTGGGACAGTTAAACATTCTTATAAGCTATATATAACTGCTTATAAATGTTAACCAGAATATTTTACCAGTTTTAAACCAACAGCTCCTTATTTTATCAGGTGTATCCTATTGTCAAAATTGGATGTCAACAATGGAAAACAGCATGGAGACCTTGAATCAGGAGAAACTCTCTCACCTTGCTGTCTTGTGATTGTTAAATCTTATTTTAAAATGAAGACAATATCTTGATATCTGTGACTTCTATCTCCTCCTGTGGCCAGGTTATAATACACAATGGTTATCTGATCACCAACAGGGTATAGTTGATGGCTTGGATCTTGTTTTCCAGAAATTAAATTTTTTTCACCAGGGCATAGGTGATGGCTTGGATCTTGTTTTCCAGAAATTAAATTTTTTTCAAAATCAGATTTTATTGCCAGGTATGTGTAAACACACTAGGAATTTGACTCAGGTGTTTCTGTCTTGGACATGTGAAGGAAAGGAAAGAAGGAAAGTTTTGACAGTCTTGTGTCTCTTTGAAGCTCGGGTCCTCTACCAGAGGCCTGGGAGCTTGAGGGTCCTGCGCAGGATCATAGCTGTTCCTAGGCTTGTGCTCTTCTGGACAGAGATCTCAGGTGTTATTCCTGTGATTTGTTGGAGCCACTCTCCCAGCTTGGGGGTTACAGCCCCAAGTGCTCTTATCACCACTGGTACCACTGATGCCTCTACTCCCCACATGTTTTCCAGCTCCTCTTTCAGCTCCTTGGCATTTTTCGAGCTTCTCATGTTCCTCCTTCTCGATGTTGCTATCACTTGGGATTGCAACTTCTGCCACTACCACCTTCTTATCCTGCTTGTTGACCACCACTATATCCAGTTGATTAGCCACCACCATCTTTTCGGTCAGGATCTGGAAGTCCCACAGGATCTTAGCTCGGTCATTCTCAATCACCTTAGGAGGTGTTGCCCATTTTGATCCTGGAACCTCCAGCCCATACCCTGCACAGATGTTTCTGTATAATATGCCGGCCACTTGGTCATGACACTCCAAGTATAACCTACCGGCCTGCATCTTGCACTCTGCTGTTATATGCTACACTGTCTCAGGGGCATCTTTGCACAGTCTGCACCTTGGGTCCTGTCTGGTGAAGTAGACCAGACAGGTCCCTGAGCTGATCTGACCTGGCTAATCCTGTTGATCTTATATAGCTCCAAGCATTCCAGTATCCATGTATGTAGCATTGAGTCCTAGGCTTTCTTGTAGTCAATCCAGGCAGCGCACAGGGTGGTCTTCCTGGTCTTACAGTCTCTAGAGACTGCCCTGGCCACAAGTAGGTGGTGTTTGGCTCCTCTGTCACTGCTCTGTCACTACCACACCCTTTTCTGGGCCCTGCTCATGTATTGAGCCACATGACTACTCATCTTGGCCGCAATTATGTCAGGAGCTTCCATGTCATGCAGAGAGAGATTATTGGCCGGTAGTTGGATGGAATCGTTCCCTCTGTCGGTCTTTCAGATCAGTACCGTCTGAACTTGTGTCAACCACTCTGAGCGGGTCCCTTCTTTCAGCACCTGGTTCACCTGTGCTGCCAGACATGCATGGAGTGAAGTTAGCTTCTTTAGCCAGTAGCTGTTGACCATGTCACGGCCTGGAGCTGTCCATCTCTTCATCCTTGAGACTCTTTCTCGGATGTTTGCAAATGTGATGTCTACTGGGTTTTGTTCTAGGATATGGCTGTGGACTTCTCTCAGGTCCACCAACCGCTGAGCAAGGGTTTTACGTGATGCCTCTTTCTCCCATACGCAACTTCCAGTACAATTCAGTCTCACTCTTGGCTGGGTCGGTCCTTGTCTCATTCTGGATGTCCTAGTTCCTCACTTCATCTCTAAGGCTGATTCCAGCCACCCTGCGAATGAAACTCATTTCGGCCGCTTGTATTCGCGATCTCTTTTGGTCATTGCCCAGAGCTCATGGCCACACATGAGAGTTGTGACATAGATTGACTGGTAAATTAAAAGCCTGACCTTCTGGCTCAACTTTTACTTCATCATGAAGGATCAGTTTAGCGTCTGCATCAGTACCGACGCCACCCCAATCCATCTGTCAATCTCCCGCTCCAATTTTCCCTCACTCGTGAACAAGAACTCCTTCACTTTGGGAAGCAACGCTTACTCAACCTGAAGTGGGCAATCCACCCTTTTCCGGCTGAGAACCCTGGCCTCAGATTTAGAGGTGCTGTTCCTCATCCCAGCTGCTTTACACTCGGCTGCAAACCGTCCCACCATTCAAAAAAACAGAGATGGAATCCGTAGGCCACTGATCTTGACCCCCCTCTGTTGCTTGACTGTGCCTTGAAATTCTGTCTGTACAAATTATGAACAAAACCGGTGACAACAGGCAGCCTTGGCGGAGACCAGCCCTAACTGGGACCGAATCTGACATACTACCGGCAATGCGAACCAAGCTCTTGCTCTGACAATACAGAGATCGAATGGCCCCAAACAAAACGCCATCTACCCCATAGCATCCCCCACAGGATACCTTGATTGACACAGTCATACGACTTCTGCAGATCCACAAAACACATGTAGACTGGTCGGGCAAACTCCCATGCCCCCTCCAGTACCCTTGCGAGGGTATAGAGCTTGTCCAGCGTTCCACAGCCAGAACAAAAACCACATAGCTCCTCTCTAATTGGACTCTCCTCTTGAGAACTCTCGAGAAGACTTTCCCAGGGACGTTGAGATGTATGATCACCCGGTAGTTGGAACACATCCCCCTTCTTAAAAAAGGGACCCGCCATCCCTCTCTGCCCGTCCAAAGGCACTGTCCCCAATGTCCAAGCAATGTTGCAGAGTTGTGTCAGCCAGGACAGCCCTACAAAATCCAGAGCCTTGAAGAACTCGGGGCGTGCAGCTGGGGAGTTGTTTAACAGCCTCAGTGACCTTGACCCTAGTTATGAAAAAGCCCACCCCAGAGTCCTCTGGCTTTGCTTCCCCCACAGAATGCGTGTTGGTGGGATTAAGGAGATCATCAAAGTATTCCGTCCACCGCCGAACTATACACTCAGATAAAGTCAGCAGTTCCCCTCTAACACTGAAAACCGCATGGACGGGGTTCTGCTTTCCCCTCTTGAGCCACCAGAAAGTTTTCCAGAATTTCTTCTGTGCTGACAGGAAGTCTTGTTCCATGGCCTCACCAAACTCCTCCTATACCCGGGTCTTTTTCTGCAGATTGCTTGGCCTGCCAGTAGCTATCTGCTACCTCAGGAGTCCCACAAGCAAGTCATGCCCTATAGGTCTCCTTCTTCAGTTGTTCCCCACTACCTCCGGGATGTGGTTGAAACTCTGCTGGGGATGGGAGTTTAAGACCATTTTGACAGGGTCCTCAGCCAGACGTTCCCAGCAAACCCTCACTATGGGCCTGCCTGTACTGTCTGGCATCCTCCCCTACGGCCTGATCCAATTCACCACCAGGTGGTGATCAGTTGACAGCTCTGCTCCTCTCTTTACCCAAGTGTCCAGCACATAGGGTTGTAGATCATATGATACGACTACAAAGTCGAACATTGACTGTCGACCTAGGGTGTCCTGGTGCCAGGTGCAATTATGGACACTCTGATGGCTGAACATGGTGTCAGTTATGAACAAACTGTGACTAGCACAGAAATTCAATAACTGAACACCACTCTGGTTCAGATCAAGCAGGCCATTCCTCCCAATCACACCCTTCTGGGTCTTGCTGTCATTTGCCACATGAGCACTGAAGTCTCCCAGTAGGACAATGGAGTCCTCAGTAAGGGCATTTTCCAGCAGCTGTTCCAAAGACCACAAAAAGGATGAGTACTCTGAACTGCTATTTGGCACATAGGTGCAAACCACAGTCAAACCATTGTTCCCCAAAACAAGCAACCCTTTCGTCCACCGGGGTAAACTCCAACATACTGACTGAGAACTGGGGAGCTATTAATAAGCCCACACCTGCTCACCGCCTTTCACCTGGGACATGTTACATCTGGGTATATAGTTATATTTTTTTAATTTTTATTTTAGGCACTAACAGGACATAACTATAATGTCAGTCTGTCATTTTTAGAGCACATTTGAAAGAAGTAAACAGTGGTGAGTTGCTGTTAAATTTCATACTACTGTACTAGTCAGTGGGGAATCTTTTTTTATTATTGACAGTGGTAGCCCATCAGGAGAGTTAGGTTTAAGGTAGAAAAGTAAGATTATCATATGGTTCCACTGAATTCTTGATATTATAATCATGATTATAATTTCAATTCAATATAACTGCTGCTAGGCAAAATATGTGTTTTGCGTATGTCAGGATCTGCTAGGGTAAAGTGTCTGTCTGTTAGGGTCATTCGGTGTTTCCTGTTTGTACTTTGAAGTTCTGTTTGTGTCTTACTCCCCATGTCCTGTCAAGTGTTGTCCCTCAGGTGTGTGCGATTACTCCCTCTCCCTAATGTGTCTCACCTGTGTCCAATTGTCTACCTCTCCTTCGTGTATTTAACCCCCGTGTTCCCTTCCTCCTGGGCCAGATTGTATTATCTACCTAGCAAGCATTCCAGCACTTATTCCTTGTAAGTCTCCTTGCGTCCAATCTGTATTCCGTGTTTCAATTACCGAGTTTGCGTTATCCTTATTTGTACCTTCGCATAATTGAATTCCTGGTTTTGACCTTCATTATTAAAACCACTACAGATTTAGAAAGCTCCCTGTGTGTCTCTGCATTATTGAATCCCCCAGACCTGGTACCTGATAGCGTAGGCCTATTCTTTCACTGGATCTGGATATTATGCATTTCCATATTACTTGTTCTTCAAAACACAGCATAGTGTCCACAGTATATACTTCATATAGCTGAAGCAGATGAGCACAGCAGAGACAATGCAGATTAATTTTGTCAGTCAAATTACCTGCTCCACTCTCAGCTTACAGAAAAAAAATTGCAGTATAAAGTATGTCTGTAATAATGCCTCCTCTAAAATCCATAGTTCCAGAGTTCGCTTGGTCTGGGAGTGTATTTTCAGTTGCACGGGCTCTACTGAAGAATCATAGAAATATTATGGCAATATTAAAGAAATACTACAGGCAGCAGTCTCCTCCACTCTGTAGAGGATACAATATAGGGTGCAATATGAAATAAAATTGAATATTTATAGTTCATAGTTTAGAGCAAGGTATTCAAATAAAATCTGCGAGGTTCAGATAGAAATAAAATCTTCAAGCAAAGGTCCAGACGTGGGTGTCACAATATAAGATTTTGTTGTCACTATTATTGTCTGAGGAAATACTTCAATTTCATGGTTTTCACTATTATACTATAGAAAGAAGGATAAACACACAATCAATGTTTAAAGTAATGGTCAATCAATCAATCAATCAATCAAGTTTAATTTGTGCAGCCCAAAATCACAAATACCAGTTTCCCTCTGAGGGCTTTACAATCTGTACATAACATTACCCTCTACCCTTCGACCCTGGAACTGGGTAAGGAAAACCTCCAAAAACCCTAGACAAAGAAGGAAAAGAAGTCACCTCAGGAATAACCCAAGAGGAGGGATCCTTCTCCCTAGGATGGGTAGACGTCCAATAGATGTCACAAGTACAGAGCACAACAATATGAAAGTCATTACAGTCTATGGATATGAAAACATGAGAACTGAATCCAGAAACATGTTGCTAAAGAGCAGAGTCCAGGAACCAGGCAGTGATCCAGGTCAGGATTCCAGGCCACTCTTTTGCTGGGTAGGATAGGTGAAGTTGATCATGATCCCAGACACAAGGTCACATCTCCAACGGGTAGCAGGTCGTTAGCAGAACCGTTACACCAGAGGCAGAGGGACTCCGGGGAGAAACTCCCCAGGGTGAAGTTAATAACACAAATACTGGGACATAACAGAGTAGAGAGTAGAAGAAGTAGGGAGACAGCGAGGTAGAGAAATAGAGGGGCTCGGTGTATCATGGGAAATTCCCCAGAAGTCTAGACGTATTGCAGCATAACTATGGGCTGCCAGCCCTAACTATAAGCTTTATCAAAAAGGAAGGTTTTAAGCCTACTCTTAAAAACAGAGAGGGTGTCTGCCCCATGGACTTGAACAGGGAGCTGGTTCCAGAAAATTGGGGCCTGATAGCTAAAGGCTCTGCCTCCCAGATTACTTTTACAGATCCTAGGAACTACCAGCAAGCCTGCATTTTGGGACTGCAACTTTCTAATTGGGTGATAAGGCACTATAACTTCTTTAAGATACAGAGGTTCCTGACCTTTTAGAACTTTGTAGTTGAGGGGAAGAACTTTAAACTTAAACTTAAAGGCAGATATAGAGATTTGTTTTATGTGTGAGTCAAAAGATAGATCCACATCAAAGACAACTCCCAGATTTATCACAGTGCTATTAGAGATGTCATCCAGAGTTACTATGTCATTCAATAATTTACTTCTGAGGTGTGTGTTCTGAGGTGAGAACAATAATTTCAGTTTTATCTAAATTGAGCAGCAAAACTTGCAGAAGGTGTGAAAGGCGTGAAATTTAGCTAGTCTGTTTGTTTCGTTAGGTTTGAAGGATAAATATAGCTGGGTATCATCTGCATAGTAGTGGAAATTAATATCATACTTTCTGATATTGTTACCTAGAGGAAGAATATATAAAATGAAAAGAAATACTGATCCTTGTCAAACTCCATAGCTAACTTTGGTGTACATAGAAGAGTTATTGTCCACATGTACAAATTGAGTTCTGTCAGATAAATACGAATTAAACCAATTTAATGCTGCTCCCTTAATACCAATTAAGTTGTCTAATCTCTCTATTAGGTTCTGATGGTCAATGGTGTCAAACGGCACACTAAGATTCAACAGAACAAGTGCAGATAGAAGTCCCTCGTCTGATGCAATTAAAAGGTCGTTTGTAACTTTGACCAGTGCAGACTCTGTGCTATGATGCTTTCTCAAACCTGACTGGAAAACTTAAAATAAGTTATGTTTGTAGAAAATCACATAACTGATTTGTTACCACTTGCTCTAGGATCTTAAACATACAGGGAAGATTAGACATTGGCCTGTATTTTGGAGGTAGTGTGTCTTTAAGTAGTTTAGTTGGAATTGGGTGTACAATACATGTAGCTGGTTTAGATGAAATAATTGTTGAGATTAGTTGCTCAAGGTCAATTGGTGTAAAACTGTTCAGGTAACTATCTGATGTTGTAGCTGACTCCAAGATCGCTGTTTTCAGAGTAAAGTCTGTGCCAGTTGAGAATAGTTGTTTCCCAATTTTCTCTATAATTAGTACATTTTTTGTATTGTACTAGTTAGGCTTATGGCTAGTTAGGCAATATGTGGCTCAACAGAGCTCTGACTTTGTGTGCCTGGCTACAGTGCTGAGGAGAAACTTGGGATTGTTCTTATTGTTCTCTATTAATGCTGAGTATGAGGCTGCTTTAGCAGTGCGAAGGGCCTTCCTCTATGTTTCACAGCTATCATACATCATACAAAGCCATTACCTTGGTGTTACCTGGGGTTGTGGACACTGCAGCATAATTGTAAAAAATTTCAGATTCCACTTAATGATGTGCCACATTCGTTTTATTACCATACACAAAATGCAAATCTTAACAGTACATTAACTGCAATTGAATATTAAACGAATGCATAGAAAAGCTGGCCTTCCTGGCTCGACCAAAACACTGTGATTTACAGGTGATGCCAGTAATATCAAACAATATTAGATGAACATTTGTTATTGTCATACATCAGACAGGGCAGATAAAGGGAGCCAAACTAGAAAAAGGGAGCCAAACAGATTCTACTGGTTTCCACGCTAAAGCAGATAAAACACATTATAAAATGAATTTATTCTGTCTATACTGAGAAGCAGACAGGCATAAAATCCCAAAGACTCTACATTCATTTTAAAATATATATATCAACATTCGTGTTGGATACAAAATATTAGTGTGCGCTCCAAGCTTCTGACCACTTCTGAACACTTTGCTTGTGCATATCTATTCCTAAATACTCTTTGAGACTGAAACAAAAACTGGCTCACAAACAAGAACCAGATATTAAAAAACGTAGGGGAAAACATATTTGCTTGACCTGACCAGAGTCAAAAAAATATCAAACAGTGCAAAAAACTGACAGCAATTCACACAAAACAGTGCTGGTGGAGTTAACACCAGCATCTAAAAGTATGTATTTCTAACTTATATGAAGTCTAACCTGTAAAAGTGCAGCATAAAAACCAGAAACTGACTGAAACTGAAACAGACTTTACATGGAGCTCCATCAAATTATCTACCTTGAATGACATCTGTGTGACTATTAGGCATGAAAACTGACCTTGAGATCATGTACCTTTGGGGAAACTTTTTTGCTTCCATCTTCCTGCTCCAGGAAGATCTTCTGAAAGACCTCACAGGACATTTAAACTTGCGGCCTGTATGCGCTATACATTTGCACAGAATCAGATATTTGTGAGAGTGAGCCCAGCCGTTCAACAGTAACAGCTGAGCTGGCCACTTAAAGAAATAATCATCATTGAGACCTAGCTGTCTCTGCTTAAAATGGCGCTCACACGTGACAAACCTGTGAGCAATAATACTTACCTACAGGCCGACACTAGCCACAGGCCGAGGTTATGGAGTTGGCTAATCTTAAGGTACTTGCAAGTTATTGTAAGCTTATTAGTTGTATAACTCAATTCGGTTACGGAGCTCCCAACACACAACAGTATCATCATTTAACATGAAAAGCGTCTGAGCAATTCTGTTTTTCAACAAAAATAAGCAAGAAGCAAAGAAAAACTTTATTCTTGCCTTACTGATACAATAGTCTGTAAATGCCATTCATATCAGACCGGTATAAACCAGCCTTGTTGTTGCAAAATGTTCCCACAATGCACTACAGGGGGCGCAAATGGCTTATGGGTACTATAGTGTTTGGTGTTGAATGGAAAAGAATAAAGATCGCAAGGTTTGTTTTGTTGAGATTCTGAATATAAGAACATTGTCTTGCATTACTTTATTAGTATTGTTGAGAAAAAAAAATATTTTTGTTTCTAACAAACTCAAATTGATTGGAAACTAGACTTATTTGTGTGAACATACAAACTTGTAGTTTTATTGTTAATGTCAAAAATTCAAATTATGTTAAAGTTCTAACTCCTCAGATTCATTTTTTTCAGTGTACTGCTCAATATTCATTGCATGCAAGTGAACCAGAGTGAGGATGACAGTATAAGGTCTGTAGTATCGTATAGTACTACATTTCTACTAGCTTTAATAATTAACAGTAGAGACCTTGAAAACTCAAAAATTTTGGTTAAAATACCTTGCGTTAATGATACTAACTGGTGTAGCCATGTAGCTAACTTGTGGTGAAGCTGCTGCTTCCCACTTTGGCTCTGCTGTCAGTTGTCCAATCACAGCCTTCATGAGCCTTGAAAATCTTAACTTTCTCTGTGTTTAGGATAATTCTAAGGAAAATAACCTTGCAGTCGAATGTCTCTCCCCTGCAAGCTGAAAAAATGGTGACGATAAACAATACAAAGTACAATAATTTGATTTGGTAATTGAATTTTATTTGTTCTTCCTATGCAAGTTAATAAACGCATTTCAAGTGCCCACAGACAGGAGAGGGGGTCAGCGGAATATCCATGGCTGCAACTTCACTGTGGTTTGTCCTCATTGATGGTGGGATGGATTGTTAAGTTGTTACATAGACTGTTCACTTAATATAATTCATACTATTTATAATATAAACTACCTTTATATATTATCTATAACATAAACTACATAAACCATGTCTAAAGAAAGAATTCTGTTCTGCACAGGACTTGTTGGAACAGTCCCTTTCTGCACATTCTGAGATTTGTGATATGCAAGTGGGTTGATTTGGGGGTAGAGGAATAGGAGGGGTTTAGGGGCTGAGAGACATCATTTGGTTCATTAAATGGGCACCATTTTTCCTGTTTAAATGACAGGCTCACAACTTCCCCAGAGGGCCCATTAGCAACTCCTGGCATCTCAGGAGTTTCATGTCATGTGGAGCAAGTTTATACCCTCTGAGGTCTTCCTCCCCTGCTTTTTATGTTGCCTTCTCACATGCTTCCCCAGCTTCACATGCTGCCTCCTCTCAGACAGGAAGTCAGTGATCCATTGCAGGTGGGATCTGGTACACTCAGCTGGGAAAGCTTGTCCTGAAGCAGAGCCAGTACAAGTGTATTGAATGCAGAGTCGAAGTCCACAAACAGAGTCCAGGCATAAGTTCCTGGGGAGTCCAGGTGCGTGAGGATGTAGTGAATGGCCATCTTGACAGCATCATCTACGGCTCTATTAGCTCTGAAGGCGAACTGCATGGGTCCAGGAGAGGGTTGGTGATATCCTTTAACTGTGCAAGGACGAGCCGCTCAAATGACTTCGTCACCACCGGGGTCATGGCTGTAGTCATTAAATTCTGTGGCCCTTGTCTTTTTGGTGATTAGAATGATAATGGAGGACTTGAAGCAGACTGGTATGTTGCATATCTCCAGTGAGGTGTTAAAAATGTCTATCAACACTGGACACAGCTGATCAGCACAGTGCTTTGAGGGGGATGGGGAAATGAAAACAGGTCCGGCTGTGGGGGTTCTGACTCTTAAACAGTCTATTTACATCCCTCTCATGAATGGTGAGACGTTTGGAGGTGGTGGAGGTGGAGGAGGCCTTTGATGTGGCATGTGCTGAGAAGAAGGAGGTGGAGGTGGCAGACCAGAGGTGGGGACATGTGATGGGATTTGAGAGGTGAAGGTTCTTCACAGAGTGGAGGACTACAGTTTTGTAGTTGGTGATTTTCCTGAGTCCTTTCCAGACAGATGCAGAGTCATTGGCTGAGGCCTCCGGGTACCCAACTCTCCTCTCCCCTCCGGGGTTAGGAGGGGGGTTCAATGTCTCCTACATGGAGCCTGTCAGCATACAACTGTTCGGCCTCTCTCACAGCCTTCTTGAAGGTGTACTTAGACTCTTTAAATCTGTCATTTTCTCCACTCTTAAATGCCTCTTCCTTCTTATGCCTCAACTGTCAGAGTTTTTGAGTGAACCAGAGGTTGAAGTTGTTGTAGTTCATGCTGTTCCTTGATGTCACATCTTTTGTGTACTCATCCAGACTATTGGTAGCAGTCCCAAACATATCCCAATCAGTGCAGTCCAAACATGCCAGGAGAACCCCTATTGCTTCACTGTTCCACTTCTTCACATTCCTCACCACAGGTTTACTGAGTTTCTTCTCTGTCTGTATGAGGGGATGAGATAGACCATCAAGTGGTCAGAATGGCCCAGTGCAGCCCAGGGAACGGCATGATAGGCGTCCTTAATAATGGTGTAACAGTGATCCCGAGTTCTCTCCTCTTTGGTCAGGCACTTAATAAACTGTCTGTATTTGGGGAGCTCATGGGAAAGATAAACTTTGGTAAAGTCACCAAGGACATTAACTAAGGAGTCCGGGTTGGTCTGCTCCATACACAGTATGATGTCTGCCAGAAGGAATGAAACAAACTCACAGGGGAGTAAAAGGGTTTACAGTTTATGAAAAATGACTCCAGATCAGGATAGCAGTGAAGGATAATCACTGTCACATCGTTACACCACGCAAGAGATTCTTCCACCTTTAGTCTTGCAGAAAAGTTCAGTTTTACGAAACGCTGTGAAAAACTTGGATGTCTGTTCGCTGCAGCTGAGAGTCCAGTATCGATCCACCCAGCCATGTCTCTGTGAAGCACAAAATGGCAGATGATGAGAAATCCTTATTTTTCCCCAACAGTAGCTGAAGCTTGTCCATTTTGTTGGCGGGTGAATGCACAATAGAGAGAAATATTCCAGGCAACGTTGTGCGGTGAGCACGTGGACGAAGGTGCACAAGCGCACCAGCCTGTTTCACTCTTCTGCCGCGCCTCACTACGTGCAAAGGTGAGAGCACCTCTGACCAAAAAGTCCAATGAAACAGCCATAGGGATGAGAAATGTGGGGCACAAGTCCGCTGGAGTTTTTCCCTTGATGTTCATAAGCTCTTCACTGGTGTAACTATCACGGATAACACACATATTTAATAAAACAAGACCCAACAATACACACCGAGACACACACTGTTACACTCTGTAGCCAGAGAAAGAGGACTTTCTAGACTAGTAGTGCAGAGTTCCTCCTGCCATAGGTAGCTAGCCTATGAGAGGCCCAATGGGGTCTTTCCCTCCTGTGAGCTGTCTTTCCAGGCTTTTACCAGGTCTTCCCATGGTTTCCAGTTGCTCTATTCCAAGCAGTCACTGAATGAATCTAGATGATCAGTTATGCAAATAATGTTAATAACACTAAATATTGTTACTTTGTTACACGTGTTATGTAGTTCATTTAAAATGTAACTATTTACAACTAAAGTGCATGAGTGGAGTACAACTACTTTTTACAATTGACATACTATAAATTGTAAAAACAGTCTGAATATTTCCAACTATTTACACAAGTACAATAATGAAATGACTTACAGTTTAAAAAATATATCAAACAAGTCATCCCAGACATGGACATGGAGGCCACCTTGTATGATGTCCCACTTGGATAGGCAATGACGTAGGCAATTACGTAGTAATGGTAGTAATTGTATTTCATCCAATGACTTTGAAAACGTTCAATGCGAGAATGAATCCAGAAGGTTTCCGACTCTCCTGGAGGTAACATCAGCAGCAAGGTCTGAGTCCCCCTCCCCCTCATCTTCCTTTACAGCCACCTGCTTCCCTGTTATAGAGAACAGATAGATCATGAACTCAACAGAGCGGTGGAACTGGTCTATAGAGTGGGTAAAATCACAGAGAGTTTGCACTTTGATGGACGGAGCGATTCCATCTTTGTGGAATACATGCATACTTTTTTGAAAGGTAAGCAGGAAGCTTCAGGGTACCCTACTAAGGCGACCGATCAGGAAAGCCATGAAAAATATATCAGGGACTATCAGACTAATCAATCCGGCCAAAAGACAGGTGTCTTAATTGTGTCTCAACAGCTTTTGGGGAAAGTTTGCTCAACAAAGTAATCTGTGTCAGACCTCTCTAACAGCGAACCAGAGGAATTCTTTAGCTACCTGTTTTAAGATAAGTTTATTGTCACCTACGCTACTTTCGTAAACCAAAAGGTGGCTATGGTTCAATGGACGTACAACAATCGCTGCGTCGTACCCCTCAGCAAGGTAAATAATATATTTATCGCTGCATTCACCACCGCCTATGGGCGATTAAAGCTGTACAGTTATTTGCAACAGAGACTAGTGCTCTACTATGACACAGACAGTGTGATCTACATGGTGAAAGAGGGGGAGGTTGAATTAGAGTTGGGAAACTATCTGGGACAGCTGACGGATGAGTTGGAGGGTGACAATATTCCGGAATTTGCACCGGCCTGTCCTTAAAGTTACGTCTATCAAACTAGAAATTAAAAAAAAAAAAAAGGTAGTGTTGCATGTGAAAGGCATCACTCAGACACAGGAATGTTGTGAGAGGGTTAACTTTGACAGCGTCAAACAGCTGGTAGAAGGATATATTCAAAAGACAGTGAGGGCAAGGAGGTGACTCCAGCTCCTGAACACCAAATTACCTGTGATAAAAAGAGTTTTACTCTGAAAAATGTCTCTGTTCAGAAAAGGTTTAGAGTGGTGTATGACAGGAGACTCTTCTTGCCGTAGGGTCGCACTTTGCCTTTTGGTTACTAAAACCAGAAAAAACAAACATGAAAAAAAAAAACGGTGAATATGTGATGAATGTACATTTTTGTATTACTTTATTTTTTATTGATGATTTTATATTGATGAATGTACTTTTTTTTTTTTTGCCTCCACACTATCTGATGAATGTAACTACCTCTGTTCAGTCTGACCTGTAAAATAAAAAACTTAAACTTGTAAACGGACTGCCTGAATCTTTCTTGTAGAAAAAAAAGAAGAAAAAAGCTATTCCCTCCATACACTCATCCACCCTCCATTCACTGCCAGAGAGATAGGCAATAAGAAGGAGGAGGAGGAGGGGAGACGGTGCAGGGTGTGATTGCAAACACCAGAAAAGTGTGATAAAAAGGGTTTACTCTTAAAATCTCTCAGTTTAGAGAAAAACACTTTAGAGTGCTGTATGACTTTTTTATTTTTGGTGTTTATAAAAAAAAAGAAAACATGACACATTTAATGCAGGAAATTGAGTTTGATCCTGGACTACAACTGCCTTTTCATATCTCATTGTAGGACGCTGATGTGGAAAAACTTAGAAAAATAAAAGAATTAACTTTATGAAGGGACTGCCTGAATCTTTTGAAGATGAAAACCTGTATCCCCTGGATCGATGTCCTTTGATTATTCTGGACGATGTCACTTTTCAAGCAAACAATCGTTTTGAAGTGTTACGGATTTTACACGTTGCAGATTTCACAAAACATGATGTTTTTCATCAAGGTAAATACAGTCGTACAATCAGTCTAAACTGTAATTACCTAGTGTAATTACGAGAAACCCCTCCTGGAACCGCCACCTTACCGTAGTGGAGGGGTTTGGGTGCCCTAATGATCCTAGGAGCTATGTTGTCGGGGGCTGTTTGCCCCTGGTAGGGTCACCCAAGGCAAATTGGTCTTAGGTGAGGGGCCAGACAAAGCGCGGTTCGAAGACTTATATGATGGTGAATAATACCAAGGACTTGTGTACCCTGCCCGGAGGGATACCGGGACCCCGCCCTGGAGCCAGGCCTGGGGAAGGGGTCCGTAGGCGAGCGCCTGGTGGCCGGGCCTTTTTCCATGGGGTCCGGTCGGGCTCAGCCCGAAAAGGAAACATGGGTCCGTCCTCATGTGGGCCCACCACCCACAGGAGGAACCATAGAGGTCCGGTGCTATGTGGATCGGGTGGTAGTCAAAGGCAGGGGCCTTGGCGGTCCGATCCCCGGTTGCTGAAGCTGGCTATCGGAACATGGAATGTTACCTCTCTGATGGGGAAGGAACCTGAGCTTGTGCGTGAGGTTGAGAGATACCGGCTAGATATAGTCGGCCTAACCTCAACGCACAGTTCGGGTTCTGGAACCAGTCTTCTTGAGAGGGGTTGGACTTTGTTCTATGCTGGAGTTGTCCCAGGTGGGAGGCGGAGAGCAGGCGTGGGCTTATTAATAG
The DNA here is from genome assembly GCA_001698575.1 of Mola mola. Classification (NCBI taxonomy): domain Eukaryota; kingdom Metazoa; phylum Chordata; class Actinopteri; order Tetraodontiformes; family Molidae; genus Mola; species Mola mola. The sequence goes on along the minus strand of KV751388.1, from coordinate 2,284,908 downwards.
CTCCCCGGCTCTCAGCCAATGTGTTGGAGTTTACCCCCGTGGACGAAAGGGTTGCTTCCCTGCGCCTTCGGGTTGGGGAACGGGACCTGACTGTGGTTTGTGCCTATGCGCCAAATAGCAGTTCAGAGTACCCACCCTTTTTGGAGTCCTTGGAAAAGGTACTGGAGAGTCCCCCTACTGGGGACTCCATCGTCCTACTGGGAGACATCAACGCTCATGTGGGCAATGACAGCGAGACCTGGAGGGGTGTGATTGGGAGGAACGGACTGCCCGATCTGAACCCGAGTGGTGTTCAGTTATTGGATTTCTGTGCTAGTCACAGTTTGTCCATAACTAACACCATGTTCAGCCATAAGAGTGTCCATAAGTGCACTTGGCACCAGGACACCCTAGGTCGACAGTCAATGATTGACTTTGTAGTCGTATCATCTGATCTGCGACCGTATGTGCTGGACACTCGGGTAAAGAGAGGAGCAGAGCTGTCAACTGATCACCACCTGGTGGTGAGTTGGATCAGGTGGCGGGGGAAGAAGCCGGACAGACCAGGTAGGCCCAAGCGAATAGTGAGGGTCTGCTGGGAACGTCTGGCTGAGGACCCTGTGAAAATGGTCTTCAACTCCCACCTCCGGAGGAGCTTCAACCACATCCCGGAGGTAGTGGGGAGCATGGAGTCTGAGTGGGCCATGTTCCGCGCTGCCATTGTCGAGGCGGCTGCTCGAAGCTGTGGTAGCAAGGTCGCTGGTGCTAGTCGTGGCGGTAATCCCAGGACCCGCTGGTGGACACCAGAGGTGAAAGGGGCCGTCAAGCTGAAGAAGGAGACTTACAGGTCATGGTTGGCCTGTGGGACTCCCGAGGCAGCAGACAGCTACCGGCAGGCCAAGCGATCTGCGGCTCGGGTGGTCACTGAGGCAAAAACCCGGGTGTGGGAGGAGTTTGGTGAGGCCATGGAACAAGACTTCCAGTCGGCGCCGAAGAAATTCTGGCAAACTGTTCGGCGACTCAGGAGGGGAAAGCGGAACCCCGTCCACACGGTCTTCGGTGTGGGAGGGGAGTTGCTGACCTCAACTGAGTCTATAGTTCGGCGGTGGAAGGAATACTTCGAAGATCTCCTCAATCCCACCAACACGCATTCTGAAGAAGAGGCAGAGCCGGAGGACTTTGGGCTGGGCCCTCCCATCACTGGGGT
>KV751388.1:2263655-2282275 GCA_001698575.1 Mola mola | reverse complement strand
CTTGGGAACGTCTTGGTGTCCCCCCGGAGGAGTTGGTGGAAGTGGCTGGGGAGAGGAGCGTCTGGATGTCCCTGCTCAGGCTGTTACCCCCGCGACCCGGACCCGGATAAGCGGCAGAAAACGAAACGAAACGAAACGAAATTACGAGAAAGATTGCAAATGAGCACATTAACTAATCAGATCTTCCCACAACAAAAAGCTTTCTTTATGGACAGTTTTGAAGATGCTACTAATGAGCGTCACTAGTATTTAATCGTCGACCTCACTGTGTACAACTTTTGTCCAGTCCTCCTGCGGAATCATAGCCTATAACAATATCCAGTCAATGTCCCAATTTACTCATGCGGTGATCGTGGTGTTCGGTGTCGCACAGCCTCTCATAACGTATTCCAGAGGCTCTATTAGTCGGCGGATGTTCATATGTACCTCCTCTTCATCTCCCTACGGTTTTGTATCGATAATACACCCATGTTCATTCACTGAAAAAAATATCAGAAGCTTTTTTCAATATCTGATTGTTGTAAAACGTTTCATTCAGTCTTCTCTTGAGCCTGTTGATAGTTCTTCCGCTATCCTTGCTACTTTTGAGGCTGTCGAGGATACCCTCTAAAACCCTGCGAACCCTAGCATCAGAAATGTGGAGTTTTCTCAAGTGAAGGATCTGTGGGATGGTTGGGATAAACCACAGGGTCCAGAGTCTTTTTCTCACCTCCTCAAAGTGTTGAAGAAAGTAATATTTAGCCCAATTGTGCAGACAGTCATGTTCCAACTGCTCGGGGGTGTCCACTTGACACCCGTAGCAGGTCTCGGTTCTGTAGCTACGCAGAATTTTCTCCAGTAGATGCAGCAACACGGTTTTCACTGTGCTGACAAACACCTGGGTTAGACAACCGTTCATCTCGGGAGTCAGAGCCCCGACTGGCGAGTCGACTGAGGAGGAGCAACACGAAGAAGCGGAGAAAGATGCGTGAGTGACGTGGGTGCTGGTGTAGGAAGCTCTCAAGGGTGACGATGTTGAGTTGCCTATAGGTGACAGAGAAGGAGGAAAACTGCAAAGCATTGTCCCAAAAGACAATAGTTTCACTCTGGGGTCCTGAGCAGCGGTGAAGGAGAGCGGTTGAACAGAGTTTCTGGATAGCCTAACGGGGTAGGACGCAAGGGTTGGTAGGTAGGCGATGAGTCGCATGGTGAGGAGGAGGTCGGTTGGAGGTATTGAGGGGAAAACCAGTATTTTATTCAGTCCCATAAAAGAGGAGGAGGAGGAGGTGGAGCGACGTTGTCAAGGAGGCGTGGTTTTAGGCAAACAAATTTTTTTTCAGCGTCAGAATGTGCCTGGAGGTGCGACATCTCTGGAACAGCTCTGTAAACATGACCACTTTCTCTTCCATCATTTGCAGAGAGGCATATCTGAAATACCCCGCAGAATTAAAGCGCTCCAGCACAAACACTTTGTCATGACTTTCTCCACGCCTCACAGCCTGATGGCTGGCTCGTATAAAACCAAAGGCCGGTAGCGGAGCCACTTGTCTCCCAAATAATACTGGACACAATAGTACTTTTCACTAGCTGATGGTTGATAGCTGTCTCCTCTGTCTCTTCTTCTGCGGATAATCTGCACTGTATGTCTGGGGATGCTGGCACGGCGGCCTCCTGTTGTGCTTCACTTACATATGACGCTTTTGGGTGGTTTAAAGCCACCAGGGATAACACCACTCAGTCATCTGTTAGCGCAGCTTTGATGGTGTTTTGTCTGAAACTCTCCCCCTTCCTCCAGACTGTAGAAAGCAAGATCATGGGTGTTAAAGATGTAGCCCGAGGTGCCTCCGCTGGGTAAAGCCCATTCGGCTTGAAGAGGAGCATTAAAGTGTGTCTGGATGCGACATAAAGACAAACAAAGTTTCTAAGGAGCGTCGTCTGTTCTTGGATTCTGATAGATCATCACACATGTTTTGTATGCCATTGGTCCTCTCTTTTTTGTTCTCCCCGGGGTTTCCTGGAGCACTTTTGTTTGTCTTTGCCGCAGTACAACTCCACCTCTGTTTTACTCATGAAGCATGCTGATTGGTCAGCATTCCTTCTCAGGAAGGTTGATCTTGAAAAAGAAATGGAAATTTTAAATTAAACGGTTCACACAAGCGGCCTAAATATATGGATCAGAATACATGGGCAGTCTACCGTTTTCTATGCTTTTCGTGGTCAGATGTTGAGCGTGAAATACTTTCAGGGGGCAATGGAAAAAAGTTACAGAGGGACTCTTCATTTTTTAAGAAGGGGGGTGTGTAAGACACAAGAATTTGGGAACGGGACGCATTTGCGACGGTCATATATCCATATAACTCCATGACATTATCACTGCATGCTTTACTGCCTCTTTGCCTCAATAGTTATCTTTATGTTTGTTTGACACAGCTCCGGGGGTGGTGGTGGTGGACAAGATGTTTTGAGAGCAGAAAGGTTTTTGGTACAAAAGTTTTCTAGGGGGTAAGGCATCATGTCTTGAACTTTGTCGCTGGCGTTAGAGTAGCGAAAAAGTTCTTTCTTTGTTTTTACAGAATGTAAACACAGGTCACACATACAAAGGCACAACTCTATCGGAGTTGCTTCAGCCTGTTTGGGATCCATCTGTTCTCTATGACTGCCTCGAGGACTGACAGAGAGTGAAGGTGAGGACTCTGTGAAGGAGGACTCACACTGAGAACTTACTGCTGAAGATGTTATGTCCACGAGGGTCAGAAACCATACTGAATTAATTTTCGCATCTAAATTTTTTAAGTCATCGCCCCCCATGCCTCATTGGATGAAATTTAATGCCACCTTACCACGTCATCGCTCACGTGTATGGTTTTCAAAGTCACTGTCATTGGATGACATTCAAACCCTGTCTTGCCACGTCATTGGTTACGTATATGCCAACATCCCCCCTCCCCACCCCTCGAACCCAGTGACCCTAATCTTGGTCGAAGGTTGACCTGTCAAAAAAACTTGACGAAAGGTGGATTATATCTCTCTATTATGTCAGACCTGACAAAGCAATTTTAAGCGAGGACCAAGAGGACAATAATACTGTTGGGCTCCACAACTGAGTGATCCTCCCAGCCTCCAACTATTTGCAACCTTTTACAAGTTGGTGCTAAATACATCCCTAGTGGAACCAAGAGCTGCTATTCATCACCAGATATCTGGAAAAGAAGGGTACGCAAAGAGAGATCCTCTGCCTTTTCTCTCACTATGCTTGTCTGAGCTGGAGCCACAGAGCTCTTCCCTCTGCTCTCCTCGGAGCTGGAGCCACAGAGCTCCTGCTGAGGACTTAACAAACTCAAATTTAGCCAGGAGCAGCAAGCAGGTCTGCAGGCTAACCAAAGGGAGTTTCTGTAGAGTTCAGCACAACCGCTAACTGTAAGCATCAGGACTGAACATCAAAAACAACATTCTCCACAAGAATTCCTCACAACAGCCTCAACTCGTACTCATCAACATATCAAACAAGGATCACCTCACCACGAGAACATCTCTCCTCTTTTAAGGACTAGTAAAGTTGACCTGGGCACATCAACTCAGCACAGCACGGTTAAATGCGTAATTGATGAAAGTATTTTGTCTTGCATTGTTGAACAGTATAGTTGTGACTGTAGTAAGGTTATTAATAAGTGAATTAGTCACAATTTCAAATTAATTTTGGGTACCTCGGGGTCTTGCATGTAACTAACCATCTTGTTTCTAACCTTGCACCTGGTCCTCACACATCCACACTGTCTTAACCTTCAGGATCTCAACCAGCAAATGGTCCGAGCTACCGGTAACAAAGGAACATGTTGTCTGACAGTCATAAGCTTCTGCCTTTTGCCTTTGTTTAACATCCATTGGTCTCAGAAGCCATTTTGACTCTCTCTTACACGCGCGCGCACACACACACACACACACACACACACACACACACACACACACACGCACATCCTTATAATAAATGTACAGTATGTAATGGTTTACATCTTAGATTAGGCATTGTATGTTTATTTCTTGTTCATTCTTGAATAAATGCTTTTGCATAAAAATGCTGTGTGTTTAATGTTCCACAAGAGTGAATTTTACCAACCTCTACACTGTCAAAAACTCCAATTAGCTGATTAGTTGATGAGGGAATGTTGATTATAATTTTTATGTTAATTACTTAGCATAATTCCAAATTCATGGTTTAATAAATTTCATGAGAATGTTTAATTAAATTGGCTATCTTTTCCCTTTTTTAAAGGTGGTGCCCTGAGGTAATGTAATGTAAATTAGATCTTACTATTCTAATAATCTATGATAATTATTGATTAATTTTGTTAGCCAAATTCAGCCACTTTGATGTTGCCTTGTAGTTTTGATATAAATGTTGGTCTGTGTGAACAGCCACACTGTCAACATACATCAGCCCCAACCCCCAAGAAGAATTCAAACAAATGTATGACTTTAACAATGACAGCACTGGATCGATGTCTTCGAGCACTGTTCTGTCTAGTATGCTCAAACATTTATTGACATTTGTTGTAATTATCTGTTTCAACTGACAATTAATTTCTGATGGCAAGAGTAGCCACACAAACAGCTGTGCAGACATACCAGGCAAGGACAAATGTGGTAAATAATTCTACCTGCAAGGACCTAAAAAAAAATCAAACTTCATTTTAAATTAATTTTCATTTTGTACAAAAAAAAAAGAAATTGTCACAGCCATTTCCACTGTGTAGGTCTGGCTTCAAGCCTCATATATATTATTTTATTATATTTTTTTTACCAGGAATAACCCTAACCTTCGTGCTGTAAGGTGACAGTGCTAGCCACTGCAACACTATGCCGCCCTATGTTAGTACATGTTAGCCTTTGTGAAAAGGTTGGTCAGTCAGTTTCTACTGGAGGACAAATCATTTAAGTTAATTACATTTAAACAAAACCCCATTTCTTAGCATTTATACATCATCTACCACAGGGCCTTTAGAGTCATATTGTCCACATCAAGCTCCTGTGTTTTAAATGAGTATGAATCAAACTCAAAATAATTTTGTTGCATCAATATGACCTACAAAAGCAGATCAGATAATGAGACAAGCCCGAAATCTGTTGTAGTATGAAGTATCTAGATTGAAGTATGTTTTTAATGCCTGAACCAATGCTGTGGGGTAGTGTCAGATGAAGGGAGTTAACATGCTTAAGACGAACATTCAAGTAAGTTGGCATGACTTCATGATTAAAGACTAATTTTATAATTTTGGGCTGAATCCTGTACAAAAGATGACTGGATTCTGTAATTTTCACAACATTATGCTGGTGCTTCGTCACTACCTCTACATTATGAACTCTAGTATCATTACTTTGCAGACTAATTATTCCTTTCTAGCGGGTGACATGCTGTCAAAAAAATGTATATCCCATAATTTCCACCATCATTCAAAGGAGAAATTTGCCCCAACTCAGCATTCCTCTGGTCTTGATCAGGTTGTTGTTGTTGCACATGCATATTATTGACTGGTCTTTGATATTTAGGAAGCAAGAGTATTCCAACTGTCCATAGTTGTAGTGGGGAGTTACTTTCCATTATTCTCAAGCTGTGGTGGTTCCGTCATTTAACAAATTCATCTGAAGATCAATTTATTATTGGTAGTAACATTACAATTGGTAGCCGTAATGTGAACTGTGCTATCCAAAATTGCAACATTTTCCATAAAGAGGAAAAGGTCTTTGAAGTATGCTGACGCCAACTGTTTAATTCTGCCCACAATCGTTCAATTCTTTGATTATGAACAATACCTCTAACTATAAAACTCCCTCTGTTTAACCGTCTATTCTCTATCATAAACCTTGCAATATCAATATTCTATCAGTATCACCCCTGGCTTGATGTGGGAGTTCAAATAGATCAACAGTACCCATGAAAAGTTGCAAGACTGTTGATGCTCTGTTTTCGGTGCAGCATCTTAGATAGATAATGCAGCGACTATAGCCATCGATTCCTCCACAAAATACAAATCCCCATGGATTTAGCTTGTGGTTTGTATCAATATGCCTGGAAAAAGAAGATTCAGATTTATTATTTTTATTGTTGTTTAGGTTAAAAAAATACATATATTTGGCTCTGTTGGCCTAAAAGAAACATTGTTATAGAATTTAAAATAAATTCTTGTTTTTGTTTAATAATAAAAATGAGCTCATAGACCCTTAAAAATAATATGACACTTGCGATGGAACAATGTTTTTAATATCAATGAAAAAAAAATATATGCCTACCACACTTGGTATGGGACAGACATTGTACATCTGTTGAATTGCCCTCCGTCCTCTCAGGCCTTTTCCCACATGAACTCAGAAACGTTATGCTAACCATTGCTCATAAGTAATAAAAATGTCCCAATAATGGAACTATGATCCTGTAGATGAAGCAGTCCATGTTCTAAAGCATTAATATATTATTGATATGAGCACCTTTTGCAAAAAAAAAATTCCAGTTCAACAAAATATTGATATATTTCAGCTGATGCCATTTGTAAAAAGGTGAACCAGCAGAGTATGGCTTTGATGACAACGGTGCTGAAGAACAACGGAACCAAACATGACAGATACTGAAGATTTCATCTAGCGCTTCATTCCATATATTCGGAGTTTCATTTTATATATTCAGTTTCATTATACACATTCAGCATTTCATTCTATAGACTCAGAGTTTCATTAAATAGATACTGTATATAGTTTACAAAGTAAACATAATTTAAAGTGTGGATATTTACAATTTTGACTGTGTAGTGACTGGCCTGCCAGAAGAAACTGTTCTTATGGCTTTGTGTGTTGATGTACATTGATCTGTAGTGCCTGCCAGAGGGGAGCAGCTCAAACAAGTATGTCCAAGGTGAGATGGATCTGCAGTGAACGCCTCCCGCCCGTTTCCTGGTTCTAGAGTGAATCGAGTGATGGAGTCAGTCCTGACTGTTTGTTGTAGTGGCCTTTTTGATGATGGTGGTGATGTTTGAAATCCACTTCAGGTCCAGGCAAATTAATTTGCATAAATCCCAACAACCTAAAGGCATCAGCAGCGAGCAGCCAGCAGACACGAGATTATTGTTTAAGGTGATGAGGGGCATAACTTGGAAGCTCTTCCTGAAGTCCACGATCATCTCCACTGTTTTAAGTGTGCTCAGCTCCAGGTTGTTCCAGCACGAGTGGAACAGCTGTCTGTATGCAGACTCATTACTGTCTCAGATGAGGCAGATGACTGTTGTATATCAGCAAATTTCAAAAGTTTTACAGATGGGTCCCTTGAAGTGTAGTCATTTGTGTAGAGGGAGAAGAGCAGTGGGAAGAACACACACAGTTGGGGGCACCAGTGTTGATTATCTGGGTGCTGGATGCAATTTTACCCAGCCTCACCTGCTGCCTCCTGTTGGTCAAGAAGCTGCTGAATCACTGACAGGTGGAGTATGGTACTGTTAGCTGGGTGATTTTTTTGTGGAGAATTTAAGGGATGATGGTGTTGAATGCTGAACTGTCTACAAATAGGATTGGTGCGTATGTCCCTCCAGAGTTGGGATGTTGTAGGATGAAGAGCAGGTTTGGGGGTGGGGGTTCTGTGGGGACGCGTAAGAGTTTTACAGGAGGTGCTGGGTGGATTAGGGGCGTGAATGAGGCCTGATTGAACCTGCAGTAGAACATATTCAGGTCATCAGGCAGCTGGTGATTCCTTATAGTGTAGTTCCTGTAGTTGATGATGCTCTACTGGCCTCTCCAGACTGACGCAGGGATGTAAGATGAAAGTCTTTCTTTCAGCTTTTCAGTATAGCTCTTCTTTCCTATCCAGATATACTTAATCAGTGTGTTCCTGGCCTGGTCACTAATTAGAGCATATACCTCCACTGACTGTATATACTTACTGAATATACATACTAAAATGAACATAAAAATGATTTTGGATCATTGCCAAAATGTAATTAATTTATCCTTTAGCCATATGCATGCCAAATTTCATTCAAATCCACACGCATTTTGAATTCTGTTAACATGGACATACAAACTTATAAAGGCAAAAACATACCCTCTTCAATTTTTTTTTTTTTTACTGTTACAAATAAATATCATGGAAGACCAAGTAAATCCTTTCATTGAAATGCAAATACCAGTATAATATACCCCACATATCATAAATACCATTCAAGAATGGCTCAACATGGCAAAGATCTCAAAGCTCACCCAATAGAACCCAAAACACTGAGTATTGTAATTTTTTGTCAATCATATTATTGATTATTGTGTCCTTTTCCTTGCAGAAGTTGGCTCCATATATAATCTGGATCCAGACAGGAACAGCTTTGCTTGTATGTGCTGAAAAGTCTTTCTCCAGTGCTTCTTTAAACCCCAGCCTTAATAAATGTAAAAATAAAAAAAACTGTACTCACTCTTCTTAAAATGTCTTCAGGACAAACAATGATAAAGTAGCCGGGTGGGCTTGTACCTCCAGCCCGATTAATTGGCTGGGCCGCTGGGGCCCCTGGCCAGAGTCTGTGAAAAGTAGCCATTAATGCCTCCCCTTTGACTGTGCCAGGCTATTAGACTGGGTCGGCAGAAACGTTCGCTAATTAATCTACTCTTACTGTTGTAATAGGCTCTTCCTCTGGGAGGGCTGGGCCTTGTAAGCCCCCTAAATATGATTTCTCTCTTACACTGGTAAACAACAGGCCCTTTCATGGGATGGACAGAGATGGGTTTGAAGAATGCAAGCAGAACAGGGAGCAAAAACTATGTCTGAGAGGCCTTGATGTTGTTTACAATAAGTGTATCTCCTGCTGAGGGGGGGACTGAAGTAATTACTCTATATATCACAGGAACTTTAAAAAAAAAAAAAAAGAACCAATGACAGCTACAGTGTCGAATCTGACAATATTTTACTGTTGCTGTCCTTGCATTTTTACAATATTGCAGTTAACAAGTAAATATGAAATGTGATTGCTCAAGAGTGGTCATTGTTTTTAGCACCATTTTGTGCTCCTGATAGGATAACCATTACTGCAAAATTATCCTCACTTATCTAAATTTATTATTCTTAATTACTCATATTTTTCAACATTGCAATACTGACTTAAAGATGGAATGAGTAACATATTTTCAAAATTTTAGTTTTAAAATAAACAGATTAAAAAAAAAAAAAAGAAAGAAACAGCTGAGTTGATGCGAAAGACATTCAGAAATATTTACTGGAATTTTCATGCTAACCAGCCAATTTTGCTCTTCTTCTCTTGGTTGGCCACTGATCAGAGGTTTGATACCAAATCGATGCACTCAGCAAAATATCCAAGCATCCTTGTTATGCAAACGTTTCATACAGAGAACAGATGTTAAATCCAACAATGTGCACTTTACATAGTATATACAGTATATACAATATATTTTCTGTTTTGCAATGAAATTGTTCTGCAATTTGTTGACAAATCAAAAATCATAAATCTCTTCAATAAATGTCCCACATATGATAATGAATACTGAAATTAATTTATGTCATTCAGAAGTAGTACAGCATTGTGTGTTTTCAATCAATGTACACTATTATTATAAGTGGCAAACATTTTGTCTACCTTGTTTTTAAACACAAGGTCGCATATCCACCGGACAACGGGTTGCTAGCAGAACCGTTACTCCCACATTGCCAGGTTGCTGAGAGACAATAAGGCAGAGGGACTTCACCCCGGGGAGAGAAACTCCCCGGAGAAACTGCCCGGGGTGAAGTTACTCACACAAATACTGGGACATGACAGAGTAGAGAGTAGAAGAAGTAGAGAAAGAGTGAGGTAGAGAAAAAGAGGGACTCAGTGTATCATGGGAAATCCCCCAGCAGTCTATACCTATAGCAGCATAACTATGGGCTGGCCTTTGCTAGCCCTAACTATAAGCTTTATCAAAAAGGAAGGTTTTCAGCCTACTCTTAAACCTTCACCTTACTTACAGTTCCTCTCTTACTTAGATTTAGATTATATTCTTTTCTATTGTTTTTATATTGTTTTATGCTGTTTTTTTTATATGAAGCATTTTACAGAGCTGTAACAAAATTTAGTTGCACGGTACAACATATGTTCCGCAATAGCAGAATAGCACTGTTCATTGGAGTGCTTGTTGAGGACATATGCATGTGGCACGATTGTGGATGATGCCATGGGCAGTGTCATAAAGTTCTACCTCTTGTTTCATGCTGTCTCCTGGAAGAGAGCTTTCTAGAGTTTTCTACTTCTTTGTCAGCTTTGTGTTTTCCTCCTCTATTCACTCTGCCAGCTTTTCCTTTAATGCAAACATTCAATTGTCTGCCCTGCTTCTGCAATCAGGTGCATCTGGTATTTCATTTGCTCATGACCCAGCTCAAGACTTTATCCTGACATCCAGTCATTGCTGGATTGTTTTCTGTTGTGTCAGCCTGGGACATAATTGTTTTTTTTTTTTTTGAAAGAACAATTTATTTGAAATACTTTCTCAGATTTGTTCTCTGTCCACACAGTCCAGCCTGCCAGTCACACCATACTTCAAATGCCAGCCAGCTAGCCAAACCCCAAGAATCCAGCACCTCTCCTACCTTGGACCTCACCTCCCCTTCTTCCAGCTCCAGCACATCCCCTCATATTTCACCCTTCAACCTACAAATATTTAGTGAATTATACTGTGTCTGTCTCCACAGTTCATTCTGCAGAAAACCTAACATTTTGGATATGTTGGGCCCTTTCTTAGATTTGGTGATCCCAAAAGCTTATGTTAGAATAGAATAGAATGCCTTGATTGTCATTGTACGAACTGCACAACAAAATGTAAAATGCTACATCTGAAAACAAGTGCAAAATGGCCTTGAATTTTATTGGGGGAGATGATGGGAGTGCAGTCCTCTCTGTACAAAGTATAAAGGAGAGGGCTCAGCAATCAACCCTGTGGGGAGCCAATGCTGAGTGATGGTAGAGGAACTGGGGGCCAATCTTAAATGTTTGTGGGTGGTCTATGAGGAAGCCTCTTATCTAGACACAGACGAATGGGGGGAAGTCCAGGTTATACAGCTTGTCCATTAGTATACCTAAGATGATGGTTTTGAATGCTGAACTATAGTCTATTAAGAGCATTCTACGTTTTTCAGTGCAGTGTGGAGGACTGTATTGATGGCATTTTCTGTGGATCTGTTTGCTCTATAGTCGAGCCTAAGGGGATCAAAGCTAAAAGGAGGATGGCTTTGATTTGCTCTGCAAAAGGATTCTCAAAGCATTTCAACGGACTTGAAGTCTATTGGTCTGTAGTCATTTAGATTATTAACAGATACATTTTTGGGGACAGGGATAATAGCAGCAGAATGTATGCAGGATGGGATGGTGGCCTATGTCGGGGAGACTTTGGAGATCTTTGTGAAGACCCTTGAGAGATGGTACCCACAAGCCTTTAGTACTTTACCAAGTACTCCATCCGGTCCTGCTGGTTTTCTTGGATTTGGGGTCTTCATCATGTCTCACCTGGCGTTCCTGTAGTGCGAGCATGTGGGTTGAGGTAGAAAGTGGGGGCAATGTGACTGTGTGCAGCATTACTGTCTCAAAACGGGCAAAGAAATGTTTAAGTTCCTCTGCCAGTAATGTGTCTGCGCTAGCAGTCATAGGTGGTTTGCTCCTGTATTTGGTGATCTGCTTAAGTCCCTGCCACACCTGCCATTGGTTATTATGAGTCACATGGTCTTTTTTTTTTCCTCTTGTAGTCCTACTTGACTGCTTTGATACCCCTTCTCAGCTCAGCCCTTGGCGCACCTTACTGGGTCCTGTCTCCAGAAATTAAATACATGTCAAATGTGCTACACAGTTTTACACATTGCATAGCATGGACACACACAATTTTACAAGTGGATTTACTCAACAGTTGTTGAGTAGAGGTACAGAATCATAATTCTACCTCATGAACCTGAATGTAGAGGTTCATAAACATTGTATCACATTGTATTTAGAAAATACTAACCGTGCACATTTAGCTTTAACCATTTTGTCAAATCAGAATCACCTGTTAATTATGTAAAAGTCAACTTTTATATTAAACAATTAGCGTACAGCGTTTAACTACAGAATGATCTCACCTACAAGAAAAACCTTACAGTATCATATTGGCACTGTGCAAACTGAGATGATGATGGAGCACCAAAGCGTTCTCTAAGGTGCTGATCATGCTTCTCTTTTTCTGAATTCTTCATTAAACAAATAAATGATAATCTTTTCTTACCTGTGAGTTTGTATTTTCACTGAGTTGCCTGCACACCTAAATCCTTATTATCTTGCTGACCAGAACCTTTTGGTCAACCTGTAGGGTATGCGCTTACATCTACTGTATTTGTATGCATCTTAAGTCTGGACAGCAGACAGCAGTTAGATACATGTCAGCAGAGTTATGGACTTTTTTTCATGGCCCCATGATGACTTAGACCTTACCATCTTTGCTTCTTTTAAAGTCATAGTTATGTAGCTGCTACTGCTTCACACTGATTGTCTTAGCGTGCGATAGCATAATTAGCTGCCGACTGAGTCCATTTGATACCATTTGGCACCTCCTGCCTGCTTGCAGCCGCTAATGTGTGTGTGTCCACTTCAGTGCTGACACTGCACAGACCTTTGGTGTCAGAGCTGATGGGTCAACCTGCCACAGCTTGATTGATGTAAAGGAGCGGCTGAGAATGTAAGCAAGTGTGGAGTTGACGTGTGAGCTTTGTGTCACACAAAAACACCACATATGCTTATCAACAAATGAAAATACACATGGATAAAAAAAAATCCTAATATATTTAGTTCAGTTAGATACTTTTTCAGTATTAATAGGTCAGGGGCTTCATCAAATCAAATCAGATCAAAATTTGTTTGTATTGCCCAAAATTACAAAATTACACATTGTCTCACAAACTGTACTGATGTGACATCCTCTGCCCATAGACCCTTAAACCGGGTGAGGAAAAACTTAAAAACCCCTAAACAGGGACAATAAGAAACCTCAGGAAAAACCACAGAGGAGGGATCCTTCTTCCTAGGATGGACAGACGTGCAATAGATGTCATTTGTACAGAACACAAAAACATGACAATAACAGATTAATAAGAATGTATGAGTTCAGTCTATAAATCCAGATGTATGGGAAATCTGTTGACCCAGAAGCAGGTGTAGTCTGTAGGTTCAAGAGTCATAATGGTCCATGTATCCAGATTTGTGTGTTCTTTATGAAATCTATAAATCTAAGAGAATGTGGAATATATAAATCCAGAGGGATGTGAAGTCTATTTATACAGAGGCAGGTGTAGTCTATTGGTCCAGGAGTTGTTGTAGTCCATGTGGGTTGCTGATGAAGTCAGTGGGTCCAAATGAATGTGGATTCTGTAAATCCAGGGGTATGTGACGTTTAGGGATCCAGACGCGGGTATAGTCTGTTGATCCAGAATTCAATGTAATCAATGGATCCAGATTTGCGCTGTGCAATCCAACCTAGGATCCAGGTCACAAGATCTCCTGTCCTAATGTGGGCAGTAGGCATCAGGTAGAATCTGTTAGAATAATTGTACTTAGGCAGCTGCAACTGCAAGATAAAAATGCGTGAGCTTTATAGAAATTATTATAATAATACCACAAGGCGGAAGACTTACTGTTTTGTGCAAAAAGGTTGACTCGCCTGAACACCCGGTCAGACGAGGACACAGAAGCCAGGACATGCACTTAATTAAAAAGGCTGAAGTTACTGTTTGAAGTGGGCAGTGATGGAGAGCCTTTGGAAGTCAGCACTCTCAACTGTGACACAGTAGAGCAGGTCAAAGAGAAAATCCTGGCCACCTTCAAGGCCAAGTTTGGATTCCCTTACAGCAAACCCCCTCATGGAGCTGTGTGCCTTGATAAACTGTTTTTTGGCTATGTACCCATCCGATTGTGTAATCTCTATGTGATATGCTGTGAATTGCTTCTGAAGGGAACAAAGGGCGACTGTGAAAACTGCATACAGATAGCCAAGGCCAAATACCAAGAATTTCGGTCTTCCCAGTTTTCGCATGATAAGTGTGTATAAAGAGAGGCTCCGGAGAAATAACTCTCCAGAGAATACTTTGACCTACCTATGTACTCACTGTATTGCTCTCCTTGCAAGTAAAATAAAGCTTTGAGATACTGCTTTATTGGTGTTTCCGTCGTCTCCACCTTTGTTACGTCGGTGCCTGGGGCACTAAAGAATAAATTCTACCGACAGAACCACAGTGGCAGCACCCACCGTGAGCCAGAAAACCTGCAGGAAAATAAAGCCCAAAGACTTAAAATTAAAAAAGAAATAAAGTTAGTATAATTTTTTGCTAGGATATGGACATTTAAAGGAGCAGAGATGGAGTCAGAGTCAGAGGGGGAGGAGAAGAGACAAGCTCAGTGTCTCCCCAGCAACATAAACCTATAGTAGCATAACTAAGGGGCTAGATAGGCCAGCCCTAACTATAAGCTTTATCATAAAGGATAGTTTAGGCTACTCTTAAAACCAGAGAGTCTCTCTGCCTCCCATACTGTGACTGAAAGATAGTTCCACAGGAGAAGAGCTTGATAGCTCAAGGCTCTGCCTCCCATTCTACTTTTGGAGATTGTGTGGATCACAACTAACCCTGCATCCTGGGAGCGTAAGGTTCTGGTTGGGTGAAAGGGTACTATAAGCTCATTAAGATAGGATGGTGCCAGACCATTAATAGCTTTGTAGGTGAGGACAAGGATTCCAAATTCACTCTGCATTTAACAGGGAGCCAGTGCAGAGAAGCCAGTATGGGGGAAACATGGTCTCTGATCCTAGTTCTTGTCAGTACAAGTGTTGTTCCCTTAAAAATGGGGAATATTGGTGAGAGAATGAGGAGAGACCACACAATGCAGCTCTTGTGCTCAGTCATCTGTAATAAATTGATATATAGATAAACACAAACTCAATTACATTCAGTCAACACATTCAACATACCCAATATCAGCATTACAGATATCCTTACAAATAAATCACTTTTATCATTTTCTAAATTACTCCTAATGCCATTTTAACTAAATTATCATATGACTAGTTTTCTTATGAAATGTGTTTTTAACCTTCTCTTAGTCACTCAAATTATATAACTTTTTTAAACTAACCAGTTAACCATAAAATGTATTTTTAAACAATCAACTTATTTCTAATACCACATGAACGATTACATAACAGGATCTGATCACTTATATACAAACACATCAATGTAATGTTAATGGTGAAATGGCAAGACTGTTGAAGCAAACTATTTAACACGGCCGCACCGACACGCGGTCTCCAGGAGCTAGCTTACGTTCATGAGAATTAAATTTTAAGCTTTTTCATCCCTAATTACTAATTATATATATATATGTACAGAGAGAGATAGAGAAATAGTATACAAAAATACATCACTTATTATTATAGAGAGCCTATTATATGTCATTTAGAATTGTTTCTGAAATACAGTTGATCACCTCGGCCAAATGTGGGAAATGGGTAAAGTGACTTCTGCCTATGCTTTGCCTGGAGAGATCCAGCCTGGAATTCATACTGCAGATGATTACTTTGCACTGCACCAGAGTAACTGCATTTCCTTGGAGCTTCAGTGTGACTTCATTAATTTTCTCAAAAAAATCTGCCATGTACATGATGTCACAGCGAATGGATATCAGTTTTTCCTCAAGAGCTGCATCAACCTTCTCCAGGAACTCCACAATGCTGCCAAACAGTTCACAAAAACATGCAAGGCGGTGTCTTTTTGAGAGCCAGCGGCCAGAGAAAGTATGGAAAAGAAGACAATCCAAAGTCTCGTCATTTTCCTGACACAGCTGTCTGAACAGTCTGTCATGGGTCATGGACATACACATGGGTCTTTATTTTGTTAATTGCCTTGACAGCAACATTGAGAGACTCATGGAGAGGTGGACTCTTACATCTGGCGACGAGGTTGTGGGTTGTGGCGGAGCAGGACACAGATGACTGTATGACATTTGAGACCCGCTCCTTCAGCAGGGTTGGGACAACCATGGAGGGGGCACCATCAGTGGCACATTCGAGGATGTTGGTCATTGGAATATTCTTCTCCTGTAGATGTGCATGGAGCACATTAAATATGGTCTGACCCTTGGTGTCTGTTTCCAGATATTTTGAAAACAAAAATTACTCAGCCATCTCCTGACTGTCAGATGACTTATAACAGACATAGGCCATCAGCAGAGCATCGTTGTCAGAGGTGGTGGTCTCATCTAGCTGAAGGCTAAATGGACACTCTCGCAGGATGCTCCTCTGTATCAGTGCCCATTTCATGAATCCAGTGTGCCACAGTGTGATTGCTGAGCGGATTGGAATGTTATATACGATGTTCCAGAATCTGAGAGTGACCTACAGCTAGGAGACTTAGTTCTCATCAAAGTATTCCAGAGGAAAAAGTGGTCTGATCCATGATGGGAAAGTCCCTAAACTGTGTTGCTGACAACTCCCACTGCCAAGAAAATAGAAAAACGCACCTCCTGGAGAAGCAACCAACAGATCCCTGAAATATTTGAGGAAAAAGTGCTTGCTGGAGGTTTGTTCCTTGATACAATCATGTGGACCCATACTAGATTTTTGCTCATGTGTCTTACTGTATTGTATTTTAAGGGCTTCCTTGTTATTACATATCAGATGTTAAATAGACAAAGAAGACAAATTATACATGACAATCACTGGTTAGAGTATGTTACTTTTACTGCAAAAAAACAACTAATGGATCATATGTTATCTGTGCCAGATGAATTAATCCTATTGATACTGTGGGACCAGTTCCATTTAATTCTTTTGACTCATTAATATATTATCAATGGTGGGATGAACAGCATCCTTGTTATCTTGACAACAGCTCTTATGTATCATGCATGTTCAAACAAGTCTACAATGAATAACCGTGCAGGTGACTTACAACCATGTTTGTGCACCTGCGACACTAGTGGCTGTAATGACACTGTGTTCACCTTCTACGATTGTATGCTATATACGGGTTCCAGCCAGTATAATGTCACCCTATGTGAGAATTACAGCCTCACACATCAATTGTTCCAAACAAAACAAAATGACTCCAATTAATATGCAAATCCACATCCTGATTTGTTATTTAAATGCTATCGTGCTAACAGTAGTAATGGAACAAATGTGGGTTGATTTGAAGGAAATTGTAGCGCTATATGACTAGTTAAAAATATTGGGTATCATGTGGGAAAGGAAAGTCCAGTTAATTACTTATGCTAAGGCTGATGGGCATCAACCACCACCTTCAAAACTTGTTAAAAACCAGAATGTACATGTCAAAGACTTGTGGTGGCCGTGTGGTGGAACGAAATTGTTGGCTAAATTACCATCAAACTGAATTGGACTCTGTGCGTATGTTATGATTATTCAAAAGGGAGGTATATTACTTATGTCTGAAGATGACATCACTTCATTGACTCAACGACAGCATCATGTTAGACAGAAGAGGGAGGTACCGAAATTAAGTTTTGATAAAAAATATTGATAGATTATACCGGTGTACCTAAAAAAATAACGAATGAATACAAAGCAAGAAGTGAAATAGGAGCAGGATTTTAAAGTATATTATATATGATAACTATTAATTAGCATACCGCCTGGATCAACTACATTTATTGCAATTCACAGAGATTCATTAATTATAAACATGATGCACTTAAGGGATTAGCCGAACAACTGTCAGCAACATCACGAATGGCTTGGCAGAATAGAATGGCACTTGATATGTTATTAGCTGAAAAAAGTCGTGTTTATGTGATGTTTGGAGATGTTTGTTGTACCTTTATTCCCAAAAACACAGCTCCTGATGGATCAGCGACTCGAGCGTTAGAGGGACTGCGAACCCTTAGAAAACAGCTCGCGGTAAACTCTGGTGTGGACGAGTCACACTGGTATTTTTTGGAATCTCTTCAGGAAGGGGAAAGGAGTCATGATCTTCAATTTCTAACCACTGTGCTGGGTTTTTTTTATGCCTTTTGTGGTTGCTGTCTAATTTCTTGTGCTAGAGCCTTGATTCAAAGAACATTCCAGTCAACGATAGGGCAATTGATGCTTCATGAAATAAAAGTTCAAGAACAGAACTACTCAAATCAAAAATCAAATCAAATCAAATTTTATTTGTATAGCCCAAAATCACAATTTACACATTATCTCACTGGGCTTTGACAAACTGTACAGATGTGACATCCTCTGCCCTTAGACCCTCGAACCGGGTGAGGAAAAACTTAAAAAACACTAAACAGGGAAAATAAGAAACCTCAGGAAGAGCCACAGAGGAGGGATCCTTCTTCCTAGGACGGACAGACGTGCAATAAATGTCACTTGTACAGAACACAAAAACATGATAACAACAGTTCATTTAGAATGCATAAAACATCCATGAGTCCCAGAGTCTGTGGATTCTATGAGTCCGGATGTATAGAAAGTCTAGTGATCCAGACGCAGGTGGACTCTGTTGGTCCAGGAGTCATTGTACTCCATGTAGGAAGATCTGGGTGTTGCTGAGTCCAAGAGTATGTAGAATCTGTAAATCCAGGGATATGTGAAGTGTAGTGATCCAGAAGCAG
>KV751388.1:2242048-2259799 GCA_001698575.1 Mola mola | reverse complement strand
CTCCAAATCACTAAGCCTCGCCTCCAACGCAGCAAATAAACTACACTTAGTACAGGTACCATTATCACTAAATGAGGCAGAGGAATAACTAAACATGTGACACACTGAGCAAGAGAGAGGAGAACGAGAGGGAGAAGCCATTGCTGTGCGCCAGGTACAATACCTGAGTTGGTTAGCACGACACAAAACGGTTGGAAGAGTAGTGATAAATTCACTAAAATGAGAGCGGGCTAAAGGGTGCTTAAGTACAGGGTTTACACTTTCAATACACAGCAATTAAACAATTAATGTCGTTAAAACCCTCTCAGATAGTTAGCAAGGTACAGCAAGACGACCAGACACAAACAACAGGAAGTGACGCAATACGCTTACCGCCGTAACACCGTAGTTTCTGACAAATGAAAAGGAAGAAGACTCACAGTAGGTTACTAAAGTGGGATTCTATATGATGTTAATACTGAAGTTCGTAAGAAGTGGTATTAACGGATGCATTGATGGAAACGTTGTAACTTGCTTTTATGTATACTTTATTCTTTTGATATGTATTGTCATTATCTTCCTTTAGTATATATTATTTTTCATTGTGCTGTGTTATCCATTATGTGATAAAATTGTATAAATAAGGAGGAAATTATAGAAAATTAAGTATGTACTCTCACTAGCTTGTTGTTTAAGACAAAGAAGCTATGTTGTATGGCCATGGCAACCTACATTATATACGATGTTTTTGTAACATTTTGAGATAGCACAAAATACTCCCATTGCCTTGCGGGAGGATGATACATTTCAATACCAGACAGCTAGTGAGGAGCTGTTGCGCTTGCGCTGCTTTTGTTAGTCATATCCAATCAACACATTTGGTGAAAAAAATTTTATTGTACGTGTTTTTAGCCATATGTGGTTATGGTTATGAGGGAATCTGCAAGTTTTCTGGCGCTCTCTGAAAAATGCTGACTGGATCCAAATTTGTTACAATACCTTCAAAATGACCCAAAATGCCAACTTACAACTCATAAAATACAAGGTTCTACACAGAACACACTATACAGGACAAAGGATGTTTAAAATGGGTCACACAAACAAACATCTGATCAGTCTGCACGGTTGGATCACCAGATAGTTATCTGCATGCTCTTTGGTTTTGTACACCTGTCAGCAATTTTTGGCAAAGGGTTTGTGAAGACCTAACAACATGTTTAGTCCTTGCCTCCCCTCCACTTTGTCTGCTGGGTGACCTCACCAATATTAATGTGGGAAAAAAAAGTCTTGCAGTTTTAAACATCGCCAAAAAAAACATCCTCATGAACTGGAAATCAAAAGAGAGCTTAATAATACTCTCAATATATGAGCTTTTTAATTACACCACATCTCCATGGAGAGAATGCCTACATGTTCAAAAAATTGAGTGATGGTGGCCATCCAACTTGGCTGGGCTGGCCTCCCAGGTGTGGATGGGGCCTTGGCCCTGGGCCGCTACTGGGGGGTTTGTCGTGCATGGTGGGTCTGGGTCCTCATTCTCTGTCTGCTACCCCCCAATTTTTAATTGCACTGTAGTCATCTACACTACCACATCTACACGCCCATACCTGCAATTCACACACCCTACACTCATTTTGGGCGGGGGGTGGTGGGGCTTTCAACATCCCAGCTGTTGAGACATGGCAAGGCCCATGGCTCAACATAGCAGCATATCTATATAAGGCTTTAGCGAGGATTGTCTTCCCTTCAGGTCAGACTTAAATATCATGTTCAGTTTTACAGTTTCCTTTCTTCTTCCAGTACTTTTCTTTCTTGAATAGGTGTGGCGTTTTGTATTTCACTAAAAATATGACATTTTTTGTACGTCCTGATTTATGGCTAACAGAATTAATGGTTTCTGTGCTTCCTGGTTGGCAGTTTTGTCTGCTCTGCGATTTCCCATGGTAACATCATCTGTTCCTTTATTGTGAGCTGCGCACTTACACGCCGCAACTTTCTCTGGTAATTTAATTGCTTGTAGTCATTTTAATAATCTTTATGTCTTTATGTCTTTATGTTTAACAGGATTTCCTGTGAAGGTAATCGTTCCTCTCTTTTTTTCATTGTTGTGCAAAAACAAAGAAGGTAGCAAAATCATATTGACTGTCAGTATAAATTGTTACTGTTTTATTCTTCCCCAATTTGCAGGCTTCAGTCAAAGCTATAAGTACAGCAGTTTGTGCCGACATATGAGAGGCTCATGGTTCTGCTTTCAATACTGATGTCAAAGTTACCACAGTATATCCTACTTTGTTTCTTCCATCAATATATTTACTGGCTGAAACATTATGGTTCATCCGAACATGATGTCGGAATTTAATAGTGGTGCATCAGTTAAATATTTTCTTGGTAATACTTTTTCATCTACTTCAGCTACGCAGTCATGGGGCATGCCATCATTTTTAGCTGATAAAAGAGTAGCTGCGTAGCCATACATGACAGATGTTTTGCAGGTGACATGTATGAGTGTTTATCTTCCAATAAACGAATCGAAACAATGTGTTACGTTCAAATTTAATGGTCTGTACAACACTAAAGAAGCAGAAGTCTGCACAGCCATTGCTGCTGTGACTACAGCCTGCAGACATACGGGCATAGCTCTACTTACAGTATCAAGTCTGCTGGAGTAGAATGCTATTGGTCTTAATTTGTCTCTATGTTCTGTAGCAATACAGAAGTCATGAATCTATTTTTGAAATCTACTGTCTGCACAAAAACTTTATTCATATCTGGAGGTGCTAACACCCGTGATGAAGCAATAGCTTCTTTTAACCTTGTTAATGATTTTAATCCTCCTGTCCACTGGACTCTTTCTAATGCATAAATCATGTCTTGCAATGGTTGAGCTAATTAGCTATCCATAGTCTGCAGGAATTAAGGGTTCCCTAAAATGACATCATTAATCTTTTTGTTTGTGGCAATGGCAATTGTAAAATTGATTTACAGATCATCCCACATCCCTCAGGTGTCCTTGTGGTTGCCCTACTGTTCTTCAATTTAGGCCTGTTTCCACACTTTTAATCCTGGGTGATAGAAAAAAACTTTTTCATCACCTTTACAAGGTTTCCACAGATATTTGTCAGCATATTCTCCATTTGACACTAACAATCCTATATCTTGTCAGTCTCTGTCTTTTGCTTTTGCAAACTGAAATGAGGAACTTCTCTTTTTAAGAAAATCTGTCCGAGTTTATCATCACCAGTCATAGAAACACCCACATTTCCACTCTTGTCCCAGTAAATGTTATTTAAAACAAGTGAGTAACCTGCATACTTAAAGAACTTGTTCTCATAATAAGGATATTTGCTGGGTGTTTGTTTATAGAATATGATTACATACATATTTCCAAGTTGTTGATCTTTACTGAATGGCTCCAGTCTATTTTTAGCCTCTTAATAAAGATCAGAAGTTACAGATACTGGTCCTGTAATTACTGGATTAACTGGATTACTGGATTGTACCAATAGTATGGAATAGTAGTGCCATATACGAATAAACGATCACTTGGATTTGCAAATTTTACAGGAGTTAATCCCATGTCTGTTGGTTGTAATCCAATTTTTAATTGACACATTCCATCTCTTCTTTATAAATTAAAAGTGTAACATGTTTTTGAAAATAATATTTTTAATTTTGTTGTTAACCCAGAAACTGGGTTCCACAGTTTGGTTTGTTAGAGGTTCAACAACTGTGTTTCCTGTTGCTGATTTGACCATCATTTTTTCTCTTGACATTTGCAAATCTCCTGGCATTTCATTTGCTCTTAACACTGTTCTACAGGACCCGGAATATCATAAAAAAAAATCTATGTTCGTTCCATGCACATTTAAAATCACATAAGGCTTTTCTCCTCCCATGTTTAGTAATATGTCGACATTTCCTAAATTTAGTAAATCTCCTTGGAGCCCCAAAGAATATTGTTCATAATTGCCATCAAAGTCGTCTGAGTCAAATGGGTGTGGGGAGTTGTCAGGTGTCTGTGCTTGACCTGATTTCGTTGCAGGGAGTCATGCCAGTTTTTCATCTTTTTCGCCTTGGTGTCGCCTCTTCCCCTGCCTCCATAGCCTCCTCGTCCACGCCAGCTGCCACATCCTCCTTCGTTTCTTCTCTTAATTGCTGCTACTTTTTCAGCATGTTTAGCATATGAGATTATGTTTAACAGCATGGCATCTTCATATCCTTCATGATGTTTTTTAATTCATCCTTTGATCTCAAGTCTAAAATATCAGGATTTTAACTGCGCATCATATCATGGGTGTGTATGCAGATGCATATGTTGTACTTCCCGCTGAGGCAGCCAATCCTCTTGGTCATAGGGCGGTGGCCATTTGGGCTGACAGAGGTGAGGATTGGAGCCAGGGATCAGTGCAGGGGTTGCCTATTCAGGATTTTGATTCACAAGAGCTCACAACACAAAATTAGTACCATCATTATTCTGTTCTTGTATTTTTTCCATGCTAAAAACCTGCTTTTCTTTTTCGTTTTTCCTTCTTAAACTTTCTAACCACCTATTATTTTCCCTGATTGATTAAGCCAGTTTTGCACATTCTAGTCATTTTAATTTCCTTTGCACTCTTTCACAATACTTTCAAAATTTTTTTACACTCATCAGCTCATCAATGTGCCTTCAAATCTGCATTTTATTTATTTATTTATTGTTACATTTCTTAAGGTGTTGAACACATGAGGAATTGAACATTATTATATTTTTTTGTATTATGTATTTTGAGTACTTTCACTAAGAAAACCTTAGAACCCTACCACCATGTTCAGTAGGTAGTACTACTATTATATATTTTTGTATTTTATTTATTTTTATTTGAGTACTCTAAGAAAACCTTAGAACCCTATGACTATTTTCAGTAGGTATTACTACAAATTTCGCTGCCTAGGTCTAATGCACTGCCCGCAAACGCTGAGTGGAGGGCCACATCACACATCATAAGATTCTTTATACCCTGTTTTTATTACTGAGAAGAGATAACTCTGGTGAACTTATTTTATCTTTTAACAAAGAAACAAACTTCTCACCTCAGTAGCATCCCGATGCCTCACTCTCCCCTCCAGTAAACGCTGGCCACCAGTCGAATTCACGCTGGAGGTCATTCACCCCAGATCTAAACCAGCTGTAGACGGTCTTACAGCATCGACCCTGGCCAGTCAAGGGAAAGACATTGGGATTCTGGCTCGAAGGACAAAAATATGTGGGTGAAAAAAAATATTAATTGCAATGTCTCCCACAAGGCACTGGGAGTATTTTGTGCTATCTCCAAATGTTTCTAAAACATTAGATATTATGTAGGTTTACTTGACCTTCACACAACATAGTTTCTTTATCTTAAACAACAATCTAGTGAGAGTACACATTAATTTTTATATCAAACACATAGACAGCAGACTAATGACATTGGTGAAGGCGTCTGTACAACAACAGGACCACCAATTTCAAAACAATAAATAAGACAAGAAAAATAAAGAATTTTATTTACATTATAAACTTTCATGTCATTTCGTTTTCTGCTGCTTATCCGGGTCCGGTTCATGGGGGCAACAGTCTGAGAAAGGAGATCCAGACGCTCCTTTCCCCTGCCACTTCCACCAACTCCTCCAGGGAGACACCAAGACGTTCCCAAGCCGGCCTAGAGATATAATTTTTCCGGTGTGTCCTTGGTTTGCCCCGGGGTCTCCTCCTCAATGGGCATGCCTGAAACACCTCCCCTGGGAGACGTCCAGGAGACATCCTGACCAGATGCCCGAACCACCTCAACTGGCTCCTCTCAACATGGAGGAGCAGTGGCTCTACTCCGAGCTCCTCCCACCGGATGTCCAAGCTTCTCACCCTATCTCTAAGGCTGAGCCCAGCTACCCTGCGAAGGAAACTCATTTCAGCTGCTTGTATTAGCGATCTCATTCTTTTGAGCTCATGACCATAGGTGAGAGCTGGGACGTAGATTGCCTCGTAAATTGAAAGCTTTGCCATCTGGCTCAGCTCACTCTTCACTACAACAGATCGCTTCAGCGTCCGCATTACTGCCGACGCTGTTCCAATCCGTCTGTCAATCTCCTGCTCAAGTTTCCCCTCACTCTTGAACAAGACCATGAGAAACTTGAACTCCTCCACTTGGAGAAGCAACTCTTCCCTGACCCGGAGTGGGCAATCCAACCTTTCTGGCTGAGAACCATGGCCTCAGATTTAGAGCTGCTGATCCTCATCCCTGCCGCTTCACACTCGGCTGCAAACCGTCCCAGTGAGAGCTGGAGGTCACTGTTCGATGAGGCCAACAGGACCAAGTCATCTGCAAATGGCAGAGACGGAATCCGAGGCCACTGAACTTGACTCCCTCCGCCACTTGGCTGCACCTAGAAATTCTGTCCTTAAGATTATGAACAGAACAGGTGACAAAGGCCCGTAACAAAAGGACATACTGTAACGGGTGTGAGAGCGGACCCAAGAACAGCACAAACCTAGACCGGAACAGTTCAGAACTTTATTGCCAATGTTCAAGAGTCCAAACAGATGACAATCAGGAAGCCTGGTCGGCAAGCACAGTCCAAGTTTTGAATGGGGCAGGAGTCTCCGGAGGGGGAGTCCAGGCAGGCTACAGGCAGACTGGGAGCGGGCATATGCAAAGTCGAAACACAGAAAGCAGATCAGGTTACCAGGGCAGAGACGAGGAAAAGTGGTCAGGGACAGAAGACAGGTCAGGTACCAGGAGATGCGTCCGGAAAAGAGTGCTGGAGAGTAGGGCATGACGCGACGACAATCTGGCTGAGAGTGAGTATGGAGGATCTGGTTAAGAGGAGGCTGGGGGGAACAGGTGAGTCTAATGATCTTGAGTAGGAGAGGCAGGCAGGCAGGTAGAGGGGAAAACCAGGAGTGGACTATCTACATCAACCCCATACTCCCAGAACACTCACCATAGGATACCTTGAGGGACACGGTCATAAGCATTCTCCAGATCTACAAAACACATGTAGACTGGTTTGGCAAGCTCCCATGCCCCCTCAAGTACCTTCGCGAGGGTATAGAGCTGGTCAAGTATTCGACGGCCAGGACGAAGACAAAAAAGTTGAAGACCATTTTCACGGCCTCCTCAGTTAGACGTTCCGAGCAGACCCTCACTATTTGTTTGGGCCCAACTGGTCTGTCCAGTATCCTACCCCACCATCTGATCCAACTCACCACCAGGTGTTGATCAGTTGACAACAATGCTCCTCTCTTTATCCTAGTGTCTAGCACATAATGTCACAGATCAGATGTCACAACTACAAAGTCAATCATTGACTGTCGACCTAGAGTGTCCTGGTGCCAAGTGCACTTATGGAAACTCTTATCCAATCCAATCCAATAACTGAACATAACTCGGCTTCAGATCAGGCAGGCTGTTCCTCCCAATCACACCCCTCCAGGTCTCACTATCCATTGCCCACATGAGCGTTGAAGTCGGACAACGGAGGCCCCAGTAGGGGCCCTTTCCAACACCTGTTCCAAGGACTCCAAAAAGGGTGAGTACTCTGAACTGCTATTTGGCGCATAGGCACAAACCACAGTCAGGACCCGTTTCCCAACCCAAAGGTGCAAGGAAGCAACCCTTTCGTCCACCGGGGTAAACTCCAACACATTGGCTGAGAACTGGCGAGCTGTTAATAAGCCCACACCTGCTCTCCGCCTCTCACCTGGGATAACTCCAGCAAAGAAAACAGTCCAACCCCTCTCAAGAAAACTGGTTCCAGAACCCGAACTGTGCGTTGAAGTTAGACTGACTATATCTAGCTGGTATCTCTCAACTTCTCGCACAAGCTCAGGTTCCTTCCCCACCAGAGAGGTAACATTCCATTTTGCAATAACCAGCTTCAGCAACTGGGGATCAGATTGCCAAGGCCCCTGCCTTTGACTGCCACCGGATCCACATAGCACTGGACCCCTATGGCTGCTCCTGTGGGGGTGGACCCACATGAGGATGGATCAATGTCTCCCTTTCGGGCTGAGCCAGTTTTATGAATTGTGTTTGGGGTCCTGGTACCCATCTGGGCAGGGTGCACAAGTCCTTGGTAGTCATCATCATAGAAGTCTTTTTGATCCGCGCTTTGTCTGGTCCCTCACCTAGGACCAATTTACCTTGGGTGACCCTACCAGGGGCAAACAGCCCCCAACAACATAACTTCTAGGATCATTAGGCCACCTAAACCCCTCCACCACAGTAAGGTGGTGGTTCCTAGAGAGGAAAGTGAAATGTCTTAATAATGTTACAAAATATCTATCTTCATTTGTTAATTTGCTCACTGGATTCACTAAAATGCTGAAAAGAAAGAAAAGACAGTAATTAATTTCTGTAATGAAAACATTGTCTCTGTCTTTCAGATATTAACCGCACCTTGCATACAGCAGCTTTGTTAGGTCGCTCAAGTTACTTTTTGCTTGTAATTAGCATGGAGCCAGATAACATGCATCAGCGATGATCACATGAACATCTGCAGTTGAGAAAACAAGGAAGCATTTTTCAACAGACATGGATGAAATAACAGTTCAGTACATATCTTAATGCATGGCACACATCTCTTTTGTAACTCACTCAATTATGAGGATACAAAAATCATTATCCATGTCTGTAACTTATTGCTATGTGCATTCACTTTGTTAAAATGCAACCACTTCTCTCGTTGGTCCTCCGCAGCTGGGAGACGATGCAGTGCTTTATATTCTCATTACAGTCTAAAGCTGTGCATTTACTGAGAGAATGCTTAGCTCTCAGCTTAGCCATGTCTATCTGCCTGCTAGTCCAGCTGACTGTGTACCACTGTGTTTGCTCATGTGACTACATTGGAAGTAGAGGTTGAAGAATATGCAGACTGAGCCCCATATGCAAAAAGGTGAATCAAATCTGGTCAGCTTGTTGAATCACAAGACTACAGAGCAAGGCACCCCACACACACAAAAGGGGTGGGTGTTCATTTTTCAAATTTCCTGCATTAGTAGGCACATTGAAGACTCACATATGAATACCAAAAAAAATGTGAGTTTTTCATAATATGGCCCTTTTAAAGCTGGTTCTCCAGCTGAACACAACAGCAGCAAAGATTGCCTTTTGATATGAGCTCTTGCTTCGTTATCAGTACTCAACATCGCACAATTGCGCGGTCAAGTCAGAGTCAACTCAATTTTTGTATATCATCAAATTACAACTAAATATCTCAAGACGCTTTTCGAGTATATCTAGATCATACTCTGAAATTTTGACCTAGCAATCCAAGCATGAGAAACCACATTGCAACAGTAGCAAAGAAAAACTGCCTTTTAACAGGCAGAAATCATTGACCACACCTTAGCTCAACATAGCCCTCTGACTTGAAAGGTTAAGTTAGCGAGAGGAGAACAAAAGGAGCTCGGTGTATCATTCGATGTTCCCTGGCAGTGTAAGCCTATAATAGCATAACTAGGGACTAGATATGTATTATATACATTTAAATAAATAAATAAAGTATGTGCGTGTTTGTCTGTGTGTATGCATATAAGAGTGAATCAAAATGGGTGCTTAGGCCAATGGATGTTAAACAAAGGTAAAATGGCGTAAAACTGCTTGAATGTCAGAGCAAATGTTCCTTTGTTACAAGGGGCTTAGACCATTTGCTGGTTGAGACCCTGCATGTTAAGACAGTGTTTAGGGGGTGGTTCCAGGTGAGGAAGAAGACGGTTAGTTGCATGTAATACCCTGAGTCTGTGTCAGCTAACCAACCTTAATTTATAATTAAGACTAATCCACTTATGAAAAACGTTAATACGGTCACAACAATACTGTTCAACAGTACAAGACAAAATACTTTCAACAGTTTAAAGTGCGCAGCTGTGCTGCACTGAGTTGATGTGTCCAGTTAAACTTTACCAGTCCTTAGAAGGGGAGAGATGTTCTCCTGGTGAAGTCATAATTTTTTAATGGAGAGTCCAAGTTGAGGCTCTTGCGAGAAATTCTCATGGAGAATGCTATCCTTGTTGGTCAGTCCTGGTACTTGAGGAAACCTTCCTTGGAGAGTTAGCAGTTTTGCTGAACTCTCCAGTAACTACCTTTGGTTACCCTGCAGGCCTGGTTGCTACTGCTGGCTAGATATGAGCTGGTTGAGTCCTCAGCAGGAGCTCTGTGGCTCCAGCTCTGACATGCGCAGAGAGAGAAAAGAAAAGGGAGAAGGCAGAGGATCTCTCTTTGCTATGCTTGGTCCCCTACCAGATGTCTGGTGATTAATAGCAGCTTTTGGTTTCATCACTGAGGTATTTAGCACCAAGTTGTAAAAAGATTGTAAATCGTTTGTGGGGGCTGGGAGAATCATTCAGTGGTGGGGCCCAACATCCCCCCTTTGGCCTCAGGATGGCACTCAGCGTGATATCATTAGGGGAACAAAAGTCCATGTCCACAACTGAAATCGTCAGTCCATTCCAATTTGTGAAATCTGTGCATTCTACTGACCAACTGGGCAGTAGTTTATGCTACCTAATTTACCTAATTTGCCTAAGTGAAACAGAATAATCACAAATACACAGGAGACGATTACAAAACCTATATCCTGTATATCAAATAAACAGGGTCTCTGTTATTTGAGGGTTAGTCAGAACAGGAATGTTAGTGGTGTTATGTTGTTCGGTGGACACCCTTGAGAGAGACGGTAGCACCTAGACTAATAAAGTCAATAAGTGATGATTCAAGAGTGCTGACTCATCCATTGGACCAAGGGCGCAATCCAAATTGCAGACCGATTAGTTTATCTGATATGAGTGTAGTAAGCTGGTGTTGGAATGTGCATTTGTCTGACCAGGAGCTGATGTAGTTGCAATGTAAAGTTGAACCTTGGTGTCTAGGTCCAATCTTGAATCTTGCTGCTACTGCTACAACGACATGGTAAGAAGGAAACTATATCACAATTGTAAGAAAGGAAAATTGTCAGTACCGTTGTGGCCTTACTTGCTGTCTACAGTTAAGGTAAGCCTTAGAGCTCCTGTGTTTGATTGGTTCAGGGCTATACATTTTATACATTCTAAGTAAACTGTTATTATCATGTTGTTGTGTTTTATGTACAAGTGACATCTATTGCACGTCTGTCTGGCCTAGGAAGAAGGATCCCTCCTCTGTGGTTCTTCCTGAGGTTTCTTATTTTCCCTATTTAGGGTTTTTTAAGTTTTTCCTCACCCGGTTCGAGGGTCTAAGGGCAGAGAATGTCACATCTGTACAGTTTGTCAAAGCCCAGTGAGATAAGTGTGAATTGTGATTTTGGGCCATAAAAATAAAATTTAATTTGATTTGATTTGATTTATACTGCTCCATAAAGCTAGTGGAGGCACACTCAGGGATGCTGTCACTGTCAGATGGGTTATTACCATGTTCTTAACTGTGGTCAGCGATGCTGCTATCATGTCTCTGTGCTGCATCAGTGCTTACATTGGCAGGTATGGTTGTCTTGGAAGAGATAATAGTTTCCCAAGTTATCTGTGTCATCTTCCTTATCTCTCTCACTGGTATTTGTCCTGACTACAACATGGGTGCACAAACAAGCGAAGATTAGGCAGGAACAGGGACCAGAAGGTGTTTTTTTAAATTTTT
This sequence comes from Mola mola, assembly GCA_001698575.1. Lineage (NCBI taxonomy): Eukaryota > Metazoa > Chordata > Actinopteri > Tetraodontiformes > Molidae > Mola > Mola mola. The sequence goes on along the minus strand of KV751388.1, from coordinate 2,248,196 downwards.
TTATTGTAGGCCTGGTGCGTTTCGCCCCTGAAAGTATGCATTTCTCGTACATCTATAGTACTCTTTAGGATTTGGGAGGATCACTCAGTTTTGGGGCCCAACCATCTTAATCTCTTCCAAGAACAAGTTTAACAAGTCTTTTTTCTCACACCTTTTTTGTCATTTTCCCTTTCTTCTGTAACTTTTTGTGAATTTCACATCTGATAATGTGGCACTATTTTTAATAGTTTTTGAGATTTTTACAGGTTTTAATTTCCATCCTATTTTTTGTCATATTCTCCTTATAAATTCCGCTAATCAAGATTTTGAAAATAAGAATGACTTATTATGACAACTTATTTTCCCTTAAGCTTATTTGTGTGAAGTAACTGAAATAAATAATCCTTAGACTGAACTTCTCCTGGACAACTGTATAAGAAAGAGAGAGAGAGACAGAGAGAGATAAGAGAGTAATATTAAAGTTTTGTTCAGTGAAACAGTAATGCTGAAAATACACCAGAGGTGCAGTTGAGAGTTGATGTCACTTCAACACTACACACTCTCGCAATTGTTGAATGTTATTACAACCTCTGTAGTTTTAACACTATACTTCATTACTTTATCAAAATTACAGATTTATAATGTGTCCTTCAGTTAATGCATATCTATTAACTGCCATGACTACCTCATATATATTATTACTAAATTGTTCACTTTAATATAATGTCATTATTGAGTGATTTCTTTAAAGCAAACCCCTGACTAATCGAGAATTAATTACTTCAGATAACTGAAATTGATATTCCTGGCTTTGGGTACAGCCAGGTGGTGCCCCAAGGTAATAATTTATTATTTTATTTTTTTATGAAATTGTTTTCATTTATGCCACAAAACTTCATCAAAAAAGAAAGTTTGAAGGCTACGCTTAAAGGAAGCGGGGTGGTTCCACAGGACACAAGCTTAAAAACTGAAGGCTCTGCCACCAATCCTATTTTTGGAGATTCTGGGGACCACCAGTAACCCTGCATCTGGAAGTGTAAGGTTCTGGTTGGGTGATAGGGTACTATTAGCTCTATAGGTACGATGGTGTCTGTCCATTTTGGCCTCTGTAGGTCAAGAGAAGGATTTTAAATTAAATTCTGGATTTAAAAGGAATCCAGTAGGCGGGAAATATGATGTCTGTTACTGGTTCTTGTCAGCACGCACGCTGTTGCATTTAGAATTAGTTGGAGAGTCTTTAAAGACTTATCAGGGCAGCCTGAAATAGAGAATTGCAGTAATCCAGCCTGGAAGTTACAAATGTGTGGAGTAATTGTGACACATCTCAGCCCATCAAGTTGGAAAAGAGACCCAAGATTTAGGAGTCTTGAGCTAAAACAACTGAGAACTCTAACTGCGACAACAACTTGAAGTGAGGTAATAAGCAGCAGGTCAACGAGCTGAAGGAGATGCAAAGTAGTGAGGAGGATGATAAGCACCCATTGATGATGAAAGTGAAAATTGATATATTTTAAATGTTAACCAATTTCAATTATTGAATTGTATAAATTTTCTATAGATGTACTAAAGCATAAGATTCCAAGGAAAACCAGCATCTACAAATAGGTACAGGCAACAAGGCACAAACTGCAAGTAAACCAAAAGAAAGAGAAGGATCAGTTACTGAGAATTTAACAAATTACTAGGGAGTCACTCATGAGAGATCTGAACCACAAGGTACAAGTGCAACAGAATAATCTGACAGAATTGTGTAGCTGAGAACAGGCTTTTAGGGAGCAGTGGAAGTGACTAATTGGATCCAGGAGTGCCCATTGGGCTCTGCCCCAGAGAGAGAGCCAGCTATGCCTCCATGCTTCCAGAGAAGGGGGAGGCAATTCATTTCTACAGGGTTTCACATGAAAAATCTGAACTGGAGGGCCGAACCAACGATAACTTGAACTGAATTCTGCTCAATATTAATTTTCTCCAATTGTAAAGAGCAGTAAATTATATATTATGATTAGCTGCTACTGGTAATCATGAATATAAGGATATTCTGTAAATATTTATGTAAATTTATGAATTGTGGTATAGGTCAAACAGAAAAACAATCCAATAAAAGTAATAAACAGTTTAAAACAAACAAACAAAAAAATACATCACTGTTTCATTTCATTTTTAACTTGTTGATCTTCACAAATACTGAAAAGGTGTTTTGTAGTATTTTAAAGATAAGCAACTGATCAACTTTATACAAAAAACAATAATAATAATTTTACTTTTCAGTGAGAAAAATCAGTCTGTAAAAAAGTAATCAGTCTGTCTTGGACTGAACAAGTGCATTTAAATCTGGCCGAATGTTTGAGGTGGCTATGCGAAGGAAAGGCTGAGAGGTGATCATCAGTGATAGACGATCTGTATCTGGATTTGTTGAACTTTATTAATGAGAATGTCTGTTCACATACATAGGTAGATCCAAAGAGGACTAAAATCTTCTGAGCATGCCTCTTCATGTGGAAGTTCTCCTCCTTGAGCGAAGAGTAGAACTAGAGCAGTGGGACTGACCTTAAGTAGTTTGCCAGAAGTGTGTTAGACAGCAGGTCAAAAATGCATTTACCTCCGTGAAAAAATCCCGCCCTGTTGTTGTCACTTTCATTGACTGCCAGCTCCTCCATTATTTTGAAGTCTCCAGTGTCACATGCATCGCAGCTCTGATCCAGAGCCAGGGAAAAGTAGTCAAAGTTAACCGCTCTGTTCTTCAGCTGAAGCTCCAGATTTCCCTCATTACAGTGCGTTGGGAGATGTGAAGTTTCACAAATTCTTCCATTTATTCTGGGCATATTAACGCAGCAGAATCCACCAAACTCTCCTTAATAAACTCTTCGTCATTTACTTTTTCTAGCGATTTAGTGAGATAGGACATAACTTGTCTTAACAGCTGCATCTCTGGGTGTGTAGAGTTTTGTAAAAAGCACTTGTTGAGTTTGCAGCTTGGCTAGCAAAGCATCCGACTCCTTTGCGTGCTCTTCATCAGACAAGTTCTTGTAGTTCTCCTCATGTTTGGTTACGTAGTGGCGCTTCAGATTGTAATCCTTGAACAAGGCGACCTGTGTTCCATAAGCACACGGCTTCACCTTTGACTTCTGGAAAGAAATATTCAGCAGTCCATGTCTTGTTGAAAACGCGGCACTCGGAATCAACTTTGCTTTTTTTAACGTGAGCAAACATTTTTAGGGAATCAGGGGTATCTGGCCAGCATCACTTGTTCACATGCATGCGTAAATAAAAAAAAAAAAAAGTAAGGCTTTTCAAAATAAAAGCAACACAGTTGTATTGCGTGCACAGCATACATACTTGTTCATTTATGTTTATGACTGACATACCGCGGGATGGACAGCGACGCCCAAAGGGCCGGATATGTCCCGTGGGCCGTAAAATACCCAGGTCTGCTCCAGAGGAACCCTGTGTCAGGAACCAGGTCTGGTGGATCCAAAAATGCGGAGTCCACAGGGAGCGCTCTAATTCGATAGTCGTTTTATTTATAATAGTCGAAACCAGGAATTCAAAGATGTGAAGGTAACAGACAAGGATAAGGCAAACTTGGGAATCGAAACACGGAATATAGATCGGACACAAAGAGACTCATAAGTAATAAATGCTGGAATGCTCGCTAAATAGACAAGACAATCTGGCCCAGGAGGAAGGGAACACGGGGGTTAAATACACGAGGGAGAGGTAGACAATTGGACACAGGTGGGACACATTAGGGAGAGGGAATAATCACCCTTCAGCAAACAAAAGAGGGAGGGGGTAAAAGGCAGAACAAGTGGGAAAGAAAAAACAAATTCTAACAATATTTTTTTTTTGTTTTTTTGTTTTTCCATAATATTGCTTTTTATATATACATTTTTAGGTAAATATTCTCAAACGAAAAAAACAAAAATTACAATAAAAGTAAATTACAGGAAAACCATCCTCAATAATTGTGAAGGTAAATGTTGGTCAATGCATTTTTTTTAAATTTCTTTTAATTTATATGTATATACTGTATATATTAGACATTGGATAGACCAAAAAGTTAATTTTAGATGCTGTATAAGGTTGGAATAAGTGTTCAGTTCAATTCTTGGCTCCAATTTCTTCAGAATTATTACATAGAATATTAATTGGCCATCCCAGTCTATTGACCTTGATAAGACTTCTAATGCTGCAGCCTACAGTATACTCTACCATCTGTTTTAGACCGCCCAATGCACAACACAACAAAAAAGGAAGAGTTGTGTAAATATTTGTGAGTACAATGGGAGTAAAGGCAATGAGGTTTGTTGGCCAGAACACATCGTTTCTGCCAATGAAGGAAGACCGTTATGATTGTGAAGACAGTTTCACACAGTACAAGCATTTTATTCACCCAAATTGTGTTTTTGATGCTCAGAAAAAAAAAACCTCTCGGTAGTAACAATAAAAGCTTAGATTTACATGGCACCTTCCACTACACCTAAGGGAATTTTACGAAGAAGATTAACGCTAGACTAACAACTAACAAAAATTGCTATGGTGAACAGATGGTGTCGGAGTTGTTTTTTGAACATGTCCAGAGATGGGGCATTGCAGATGTCTGCAAGGAGAGCATTCCAGGGGTTCGGCACTTTGACACTGAAAGGTCCACATTCTGGGTTTGGAAACAGAGAGCAGGCAAGTGTCTGAGGACTGAGGATGGAGTGCATGGATAAAGGTGGATGCAGGTGAGAAGGAGAATTTTGTCACAGATGTGGAATTTAATTGCGGCCATTGAGGTTGAATTAAGATCCATCCATTCATCCATTTACTACCACATATTATGCAGAGTACTAGAATCATCAGCATTGCTTTAATTTAAGGCACAGGGTTGGGTTGTATTTACCAACAAATATTATCAGAAAAATGAAAACAATAATGGATGGAGACATCAAGTTAACAAGTGAGAACAATGAAAGAAAATTCATCACATGACATTCCACAACATTTGAAGCTCTTTCTATGAACACTAACTAAGCCACTTCCATCACCACTAGTGACCCTGGGTTTGTTGAAATAATCATACAGTGGAGGACAGCTAGCTATAATCATTTACTTGCAGCAGTTAAAAATTATAATTTGAGTGTGCAGACAAAATTATGTTTATAATGAAAATCTTTTTTGATAGAGCAATTAAGGTAATGCATTTCACCTCTTCTTCTCTTCAAAAGAGTGTTAATATCTATGTGTGTGATCAGGGTGTTGGTTCACAGGCCTATGCTTAATGACTGTAGGGATATGTAAAAAAGCACTACAGAATCATCTTCAATCTACTGGAATTTGTCTGACGTGCTCGAAACTGCCTACTATTTATCACGAACAAATTATGTATGTAGTATGTACTGCAGACTTCATAAGGAGCAATAAGGGTGTAAATAAATACAGAAAATAGAAAAATACAAGGAGATAAAAAGGAAAAAGGAAAAGGCCAAACAAAAAAAAACACTGCAGCCACTCTACATAATGACGTGATTCAGTGTGTTTATATTTGTGTGTTCCTATGTTGGTGTGTGCGCATTTGCGTTCATTTTATTAGCCTGTCAAGGAATGTAGTTGAAAGCAGGAGTAGAACGCCACAACAGTGCCACACCGACTTCAGCAAGAGACAGGAAGGAACCAAGCAGCCAGAGCCACCCACAGTGCGTACGGAGGGAAGACAGCCTGCATGCCCCCGCAGCGACTATGTCCCTTCCTAAGTGTTGACGGCAGGGGGGGGGGCACAGCGGGAGGGGCAAGGATCCTGGAGGGCCCATGCAAAGGAGGCCCGAATCCCACCAGGCAAACCCCAGGAGACCGAACCCTAATGGAGCAAGCTACCCACCCTGACGGTACCAACCATGCATCCCGGGTAAGGCATCAAGGAGATGCAGGGTACCCCCGCACAGACAGGAGAGGAATCAACTGGCCCCAGACCCAGCCAGACATGAAGTGCCCCAGACCCAACCTTACATACATGGATAAATATACTGACACACACAAACTGATCCCCAAGGACAGCACAGAAGCGAACCGCGGCACCACCAGTAAGGCTGTGCCAGATGAGCAACCCCGGGGATCCTACTGGACTAAGGAGAACTGGCCGCCAACCAAGGGCCTGAAGCAAATCAGGGGCAAGATCAGCCCCCTCCCCGAG
>KV751388.1:2197326-2225620 GCA_001698575.1 Mola mola | reverse complement strand
CGAATCTCCTGTTACCTGACCTGCCTTCTGCCCCTGACCACGTCTCCTCGTCTTTGCCCCGGTAACCTGACCTGTCTTCTGTCTCTGAACTTTGCATCTGCATGCTCCCTGTCTGCCTGCAGTCTGCCCGGACTTCCTATCCGGAGACTCCGTTCCCATTCTGAACGTAGACTGTGTGTGCCGACCAGGATTCCTGATTGCCGTCCATTTGGACTCGTGAACTTTGTTAATAAAGTCCTGAACTGTGCCGGTCTAGTTCTGTACTGTTCTTGGGTCCACTCTCACACCCGTTACAAGAAGACTGAAAAGACACACAAAAAAATGCAAGGTACTGAAGAGCAAAGTACCAAGGCAGCCATCTGCAGTGCCATCTTGAATAGCAATAGCAGTCAAAGTGCAAAGCTCAACTATCCCTATCGACTGTAGCTTAATTATAAATCATATAATATATGATATAGAACATTATTAGTATTATCAAAATAATGTCTCAATCTTTCACAATTAGATAATGATGAAATGATGAAATCATGCATTTCATATGCAAGATTGTGTTGTCACTTGTCAGTAATTTGAAATGGGGAGTTGCTTACTTATGTTACCAGAGCAATAAGATTGTTGCTTTTGGTGCCACTGTTGTCAAAACAATTAACCCACACCTTGTCAGCCCAGATAAAGCTTAGATTTTGTTTTAAATATGTGTGTATCTTTTTTTATTCTATTTTAATAAGCATGTTTCTTATTTCCGCTCTGAAAAACTCAACATTTTGTATAATAGAAAATTATATATACATGAATGTATGTATATATTGGGTCAGGGTAAATAATTTTCTATTACACAAAAAAACCTACGTATAGTAAGGCAGGTCCTGAGAAGGCAGCTGAATGGTCAGAACAAGTTCCGAGCCATCAACACCTATGCCCTGCCCGTCATCAGATACCCTGCTGGTATAATAACCTGGCCAAAGGAGATAGAAGCCAAAGATATCAAGAAATGGAAGCTTCTCATCATGCATGGAGGGTTTCACCCCAAGACCAGCACCACTAAGCTGTGCACTAAGCGTAAAAGAGGGAGGCCAAGGCTTAGTGAGCGTCAGAGCCACTATCCAAGATGAAACAACAAAGATCTAGGACTACATTAGGAAGATGACCCCAGATGACGACCTGTTAAGTGAATGCCTCAGGCAGAAGACACCCAGTGAAGAGAAGGAAGAAGGAGAGAGACCATCATGGAGGGACAAGCCCCTGCACTGGTCTACCACACCAGGCAGGACCCAAAGTGCAGAGTATGCAAAGATGCCCCTGAGACAGTGCAGCACATAACAGCAGGGTGCAAGATGCAGGCAGGTACGGCATCATACCTGGAGCATCATAACCAAGTGGCCGGTATAGTATACAGGAACAACTGTGCTGAGCATGGGCTGGAGGTTCCATGACTAAAGCGGACAACACCTCCAAAGGTGATTGTGAATGACCAAGCTAAGAGCCCATGGGACTTCCAGATCCAGTCCAATAAGATGATGGTGGCTAATCAACAGAATGTCATGGTTGTTGACAAGCAGGATAAGAAGGCGGTAGTGGTAGATGTCGCAATCCCAAGCGATAGCAACATCAGGAAGAAGGAACATGAGAAGCTCGAGAAATACAGAGGGCTAAAAGAGGAGCTGGAAAGGATGTGGGGAGTAAAGGTGTCAGTGTTCCCTATGGTGGATAGGAGCACCCAGGGCTGTAACCCCCAAGCTGAGAGAGTGGCACCAATCCCAGGGGCAACATCGGAGAGCTCTGTCCAGAAGATGGCAATCCTAGGAACAGCTATGATACCGGCAGGACCCTCAGGCTCCCAGGCTTCTGGTAAAGGACCCGAGCTTGGGGGAGACACAAGAGAGAGAGAGATAATTCACCTTTCGTCAAGTTTTTTGGCAGGTCAACTTTTGACCTTGGCTGGGGTCAATTGGTTCAAGGGTGTTGGTTGGCATAAACGCGAGCAATCAAGTAGTAAAGAGGCATTGGATTTCATCCCATGAGAGGTACTTTGAAAAACCATATTCGTATGCAATGACGTAGTAATGGGATTGAAGCAGGCAAGGCGGCGGTTACTTCGAAAATTTTGAATGCAAGAATGAATCCAGAAAGTTTCCTATTGTCCTGGAGGTAACATCAGCAGCAAGGTCTGAGTCCCCCTTCCCCTCCTGCTCCTCCTCCTTTTTAGCCACCTGCCTCCCCTTCACTCTCTGTCAGTCCTTGAACCATAGAGAACAGATGGATCCTGAACAAAGCAGAGCAATGCTGATAGAGTTTTGCGTGAGTATGCGTGACCTGTGTGTACATTCTGTAAAAATATAGACCTCAAGTGCTACTATAACGCCAGTGATGAAGTGCAGGTCATGATCTGGGAAGCTTACTGTAAAGAATAATTTAGAAAACATGTGCTCCCACCACCACCACTACCCCCGTTCACGTGATGAACTGACCATCAATAAAGCATATTGTTTGCTCAAATGTTTTCTTCATCTGCACCTTTTAATAAGAAGAGAAAGTACACGTCCCTCTTTAACATTTTTACTGTTACCCCCACCTGAGAGCATTTCATGCTCACCAACTCACACCAAAATCTTGGACAACGGTAGAGAGCTGTTGTATTCCTGATCCATGTATTTCAGCTGCTTGTGTGAACTGTTGAATTTAAAATATTAATTTTCAAATTTATTGACGCTCAACTTTCATGGTAGAACTGGAATGCTAACCAATAAGTAAGCCTCCTGATGGAGGAGGAGTAAACAGGGGTGGAGTTTTACTCTGGCATAGAGAATAAGAGTACTTAAGGCAACCCTGAAAAAAAAAACTGGGAAAAATGGGAAACACAACACCTGTGATAACCTACCAGGCAACAACAGGTGACGCTCCCACGAAACAATGCTTTTATGTTGAATCCAGACACCCACTCCTCTTCAGGCTGAATGGGCTTTTCCCAGTGGAGACGCCTGGGGCTATGTATTCAAAAACAGCCCCAGTTTACTTTCCTTCTACAGTTTGGAGGAAGGAAAGCGTTTTGGACAAAACACTATCAAAGCTGTGGTAGCATCAGAGGACTGGGCGGTGTTATCCCTGGTGGATTTAAACCACCTCAAAGCATATGTGAGTGAGGGACAAGAGGAGGTCGCCTTGCCAGCACCCCAAGACAAAGCCTCTCTGTCACCTAGCTGTGAACCTTGTGTTGCTGCATCTACTGGAGAAAGTTCTGCACAGATACAAAACTGAGACTTGCTACAGGTGTCAGATGGATGCCACCGGTCAGTTGGAACATGACTGTCTGCATGAGTTGTCCAAATATTACTTTCTTCAGCACTTTGAGGAGGTGAAAAAAACTCTGGACCCTGCAGTTTATCTTGACCATCCAACAGGCCCTTCACTCGAGACACTTTCACGTGTCTGACGTTAGGGTTCGCAGGGTTTTAGAGGGTATCCTTCACAGCCTCGAAAGTAGCAAAGATATCAGGCGAAGAATCAATAGGCTTAAGAGAAGACTGAATGAAAAGTTTTACAAGAATCAGATGTGGTTTTCCACAGCTTCTGAGAATTTCTTCACCGAGTGAACATGGGTATTATCAGTACAAAACCACAGAGAGATGCAGAGGAGGTAAAAACGATCATCTGTCAAATAATAGAGCATCTGGACTGTGTTATTACCGAGAGGCTCTGCGACATTGGCTGGATATTGTCCGGTCTATGATTCCGCAGGAGGACTGGACAAATTTTGTATGCGGTACATTGGAGATTATTGACCGATGTCCAGTGTGTGATACCTTTGTTAATATTTTCATAAACATGAGCGAGAACCACAGTGTGAAACAGTGCCACGTGTTGTCACTGTACGCTTTATTGATGGATTTTATAATTGTGTTATATATAAGTGTTATAGACGAATCCACAATCTGCAAGTAAATATCAAGTACGAACTGAAAAAACTACACAATGTTATCTGTAATACTGTAGGAATCTCTGTGCTGTAAAACATCTTAAATGTAATTGAAGGCAAAAAAAAAATGACTTGCCCGCTGCCTTTTATTTTGTATACTAAAATATCTTGTGTATGTGACTTTGAGCAGTTCTTATTATTTAAAACGATGGCAACAAAAAAAAGCAACAAAGAAAAAGTTTGTAACCAAAGTCTTTGTGACTTTGAGCTGTGAAAGCTGCTATGTGTTTTTTAAAAACAAGTTTTGTATATTTTATCATGTAATTGAAATTCACTGTATTGAAAATATAATGTATAATGCCAACATTTGTAACTAACGTGTATTTCTATCATCTGTATGACTGAGTTGTATTATTCTACCTGTTTTTTGAAAAAAAAAAAGTTTGTAATCAATGTGTATTTTTATCACGTATTCTGCATGTATATGACAGAGTCGTTTGTTTTGTATGCATGTTTTGAAAAAATGTAAGCTGCCGAGTTTGTATTTGTGAATATTATTCAACACTAATGAATTAAATCTATTTAGTATCATTAACCGTCCGTCATTATTTTTTATTTTGTGTGTGTGCGTGTAATAACAACGAAAAAATACAAGTATAAGACAGCGGGCCCACAGAAAATAAACCATTAAAAACTACAAAATAAACCAACATTTAGCAGTAAGGGAGTAAGAAGTAGGTAGAGAAAAAAAATTAAAAACATGGCTGAGAAACGTACGATGAAAAGGGTTTATTATGACCCTGCACATCCGGGTAGTCTGGGTGCTGTGGAACGTCTGCAGAGGGGTGTGATGGAGGAGATGGGGAAAAATGTTAGTTTTTTTTTTTTATCGGAACGGGATGCTTATACTCTACATAAGCCCGTCCGGAAGCATATTATCAGAAACATAGTTTTTGTCCCTAAACCTCTTAACCAATTTCAAGCGGATATTTGTGGCATGCAAGCCCTGGCCGAACACAAGACGGGTTTAACTATTTATTGATGCCCATCGATGTGTTTTCCAAAAAAGGTCCAAAGCTCGAACGGACCTCGCGGGTTTTTAAACAACACCAGGTAATCACGGTTTGGACGGATGGCCATCTGTGTTTACCTTGATGAAAAACATTTCGCTCATGTTTTTGTGATGTCTGTATTGCGTGAAAATTCGTACCACTTCAGGATGATCGCTCGCTTGGCATCGTCCAGAATAATCAAATGATGTCGACCCGGGGGAAACAGGTTTTCGTCTTCAAAAGATTCAGGCAGTCCCCTCAAAAAGTTCGACTTTGTTTTTTTTTTTCTTTCGCAATTCTACGTACAAAGGTTGAAGAAGTCAGAAGTATAAATCCATACAATATTATCCGATTCTTCATTTACCACATGTTCACAGTTTTCCAAGATATGTTTAACAGAATACATTTTTTCCAAATCCACTAGGTACACGAAACGGCAGTTGCAGTCTCGGATCAAACTCAATTCCCTCTATTAAATGCATCATGCTTTTTTTATTTATATATAATAATCCCAAAAAAAGGCATACTACACTCTTAAGTGTTTTTTGGTTTTTTTCCCTAAACTGAGAAATTTTGAGAGTAAACACTTTTTTTTCACACTTTTCTGGTGTTTTCCACCTTGCTCGTCCCCATCTTCCTCCTCCTCCCTCCCTCTGTCTCTCTCTCTCTCTCTCTCTCTGGCAGTGAGTAGAGGGACCAGTTTTTTTTCAAAAAGAAAGATTCAGGCAGTCCGTTTACAAGTTTAATTTTTTTTATTTTACAGTTCAGAGGTAGTTATACTCATCATATATAAGTAGGTAGGTAAAATATGTACATTGATTAATAAAGAAATACAAAAGACATACATTCATCACGTTCACAGTTTTGTTTTGTTTTTGTTTTTTTTTCCTGGTTTCAATAACCAAAAGGCAAAGTGCGACCCTCCGGCAAGAGGCAGACTCATTATCCAGCAACATAGTTAATCTGGATGGCATTGCCTTGGCCTCCAGCACCACTGTCAGAAACCTGGGTGTTATCTTTGACCAGGAGCTGTCTTTTAAATCACATGTTAAACAGATTTCAAGGACCGCCTTCTTTCACCTCCGTAACATTGCTAAAATCCGGCACATCCTGTCTCAACAAGATGCAGAAAAACTAGTTCATGCGTTTGTTTCTTCCAGGCTGGACTACTGTAATTCTTTATTTTCAGGTTGCCCTAACAAAATTTTAAAAACTCTTCAGTTAATCCAAAATGCAGCAGCGCGTGTACTGACTAGAACTAATATCAGAGACCATATTTCCCCCATACTGGCTTCTCTGCACTGGCTCCCAGTTAAATTCAGAATAGAATTTAAAATCCTTGTTCTCACCTACAAAGCTATTCATGGTCAGTCACCATCTTATCTTGAACAGCTCATAGTACCCTATCGCCCATCCAGAACCTTACGCTCCCAGGATGCAGGGTTATTGGTGATCCCAAGAATTTCCAAAAGTAGAATGGGAGGCAGAGCTTTCAGCTATCAAGGTCCTCTCCTGTGGAACTATCTTCCAGTCTTGGTACGGGAGGCAGACACACTCTCTGATTTTAAGAGTAGGCTTAAAACCTTCCTTTTTGATAAAGCTTATAGTTAAGGCTGGCCTATCTAGCCCTTAGTTATGCTGCTATAGGCTTAGGTTGCTGGGGGAACACTCCATGATTCACTGAGCTTTCTTCTCTCCCCCCTCTGACTCCGACTCCTTCTCTGCTCCTGTAAATGTCCATATCCTTACACTAACTTTACTTCTTCCCCGGAGTCGTTGTGCTTTACCATCCTGCAGGTTTTTCTAGGTCGCGGTGGGAGGTGCTGCTGTGGTCCTGCCTGATGCCCCCTGGCCACATTAGGAAAGGAGATCCTGTGACTTGGATCCTAGGCTGGATTTCCAAGTGCAAATCGGGACCCACAGATCACAATGGCTTCTGGATCAATAGACTACACCTGCTTCTGGACCACTACACCTCACATATCCATGGATTTACAGATTCTACATACTCTTGGACTCAGCAACACCCAGATCTTCCTACATGGAGTACAATGACTCCTGGACCAACAGAGTCCACCTGCGTCTGGATCACTAGACTTTCCATGCATCCGGACTCATAGAATCCACAGACTCTGGGACTCATGGATGTTTTATGCATTCTAAATGAACTGTTGTTATCATGTTTTTGTGTTCTGTACAAGTGACATTTATTGCACGTCTGTCCGTCCTAGGAAGAAGGATCCCTCCGCTGTGGCTCTTCCTGAGGTTTCTTATTTTCCCTGTTTAGGGTTTTTTAAGTTTTTCCTCACCCGGTTCGAGGGTCTAAGGGCAGAGGATGTCACATCTGTACAATTTGTCAAAGCCCAGTGAGATAATGTGTAAATTGTGATTTCGGGCTATACAAATAAAATTTGATTTGATTTGATTTGATTTGATCTCTTGTCGTACACCACTGTAAACCTTTTCTGAACAGAGACATTTTTCTAAGTAAAATCCTTTTTATCACGGGTAATTTGGCGTTATTGAGCCCTCTACTTGCTGTTTGACGCTGTCAAAGTTAACCCTCTCACAGTATTCCTGCGTTTGAGTGATACCTTTCACGTGCAACACTATTTTTTTTTTATTTCTAGTTTGATAGGTGTAACTTTTAGGACCGGTCAAAGCTCTACCCTCATCGTTGTGACTGCACGGGCCCTCTTAGAAATTCATTTAGGAGCAGGTACAACACAGTGTAAACACTAGTTTGTCGTGCATGGTTTTGTAACGCAGAATGGGGAAATAAAAGCCACAGGGTGGGTAAACGACAGCTCTGAATAATGCAAATTAATTTTCAGGACTGTCAAAATCTCTGTACTGGATGATGGGGTGTCCTAGATAATTACAGAAGGATAATTACAATTGACATAGGGATACAAAGATGTCACATCTACATACCGGACACTCTCCGACGAGCCTGCGGCTGAAACAAGACAGACACCCATGATAAAAACACCCGAGGTACTCCCACATTATCGCCATCTATCAAAGCGTAATCATCTAGAAAGTAGGGCCCTACTTTCTTTTCTACCTGTTTTAACGCATGCTGGATAAACATGTTTTGACTGTGGGAAACCCACTCTAACCACTGTTTGCTGGCGCTGGAGAAAGTTTAAAACTGGTGCCTGTAGTCGTCAGAGGCTGATATGGTTAGAGTGTTGCGGGGTAAAAAGTTGGTGAGAAATACTTTGATACAGGCCGCTGCGATGGTGACACAGCTGAAAGGCTCGACCTCCGTCTCAGCGATGTACTCTTTTCTGAAAGGCGTGGAAGCTGTGGAGAGAACAGGCACATCGTTTTGACAGTAACAGCGCTTCCTCCCTAAAATTGCCCAACAGACTGAATCATACCCCCCCAGGACCTTTCCCTGTTCCTGCGGAGTCATACGCTCTATGCCATATGCATGCAGGGTGGATAGAGACCCACATAGTTTATAGTTCTCTCTGGGCTGAAATAATGGGGGCAATAACCCTTGAGTTTAACGCTTTAGGCATAGCAGATAAGCACGTGGTAACAGACTGTTGGTCTGAGTCAGATGACTCAGACAGATGATGAATCTGTTTCAGTCATCAATTTCACCCCGCATATTTTACATTTCTGCCTCACGCACACGTATGATTTAATGCCATCTGTAATAGTCATGTAATATAATTTTTACATGTTAGACATTTTTTACATATTTGACAGAGGCTGACGTCTCTGTCGACCCTAGCTCTGTATTGAGGCACACAGTGTTTGATGAGACAGTCAAGGGAATGACACACTCTGTGGCAATCATTACACACTTGAGGCTCAGGCGCCTCCAGGCTACAGGCAGGATCCTGACAAACAGAACAATAACCTTTGCAACAATGAGCGTGACGACTGTAATAGCCTTTGGAACACTAGTTGCAAACATATCTACATCCCAGAAAACCTTTGAGATTTTTGATGCCATAGTAGTGAGTTTTAAACGGAAAGAAAAATAACATATAAATAACATAGTCACTGCCACCAGTGTATGATTGTTTGTGTAAATGGGTGAATGCTGTAAAAGCGCTTTGATTGTTCAACAATGATTAGAAAAGTGCTATATAAATACAGGACATTTACATGTAAATTATCACTAACTTTATTTAATAATAGTGTATTTTATCTTAATCACAAGCGGCTCATATTAAGTCTTGAATTTATTACTGTAACTACATACACGTGAGGAATGTTTGACAATGATGGGTGAAGTGGAAAAAGTCAACTGTAAAGAAATACCAAAGGTAACAAGCTCAAAACTTTCTGTACGCTGTTGAAAAACAATGGGACTGTTTCTGCATCCCATTGATTATCACATAGGAGTGCATGCTCAGCAGCTTTTTGAGAATCTTTCATATTAAATATTTACATGTTTATTACACTATTAAAAATGGATGTGTTAACACGATTGTTTTGTTGGAAGCCCAAGAACAAACCAGAGTATTCTTAAGTCTTCAGATATAATCTTTATTTTCTGGTCACATATAAAGTAAGGCAGTGCTGGGCTCGGAGTGACGGAGCTCTCGCAGGATCTCAGTCAGAGCGAGCCCCGATTGTTAGAAACATTGTACATTTATCTTCTTGGGCTGGGCTCTGCCCTGTACAGAGGTTGGACTTTCACGTAACCGAATATAATTGGCCAGTTACCCGGACATGGACAGGCCAACCACTGTCCATGCCTTGTCTTTGGAATGTATTATACAAGATGTGTGAGTGTTGACTG
This sequence comes from Mola mola, assembly GCA_001698575.1. Classification (NCBI taxonomy): domain Eukaryota; kingdom Metazoa; phylum Chordata; class Actinopteri; order Tetraodontiformes; family Molidae; genus Mola; species Mola mola. The sequence goes on along the minus strand of KV751388.1, from coordinate 2,215,887 downwards.
GATGTGTCTCGCTGACAAGATAGAGAAGTTACGTCTAGCACTTGTTTTTCTGTTATGCAGAGCTGATTCCAAGTGGTCAAGCTGCTCTATAAATATGAGCTTTACCCTAGATTCAGTGCAAGACAGGAACTACGGCTCAATGGAGAATTACAGGGTAAAACACATTAGGTTAATAGACTGAAAAGCATGCTATATACATAGCCAATTCTAACATTTCCCCCTTTTGACATGATTTTATTATGTCAACAAAACTTGGGTGGGAAACATTATGCCTGTATTGTGTCTCGTCTGTCAGTGACAACCATCTGTGCAGGCCCCCAAACTTCCAGTGGACATCAGCCTTAAGACGTCACACAACCAGGTGGGAGATTTTGATATCCCCCTTTTGGTATAATTCTATTAGTTCAACAAAAGCACATGTCCTAACGCCTAAGCAAAAGTATATCTCCATTGCAGTAAGCAACCTATATGTTTTAAACAGGTCAGAGTTAACAGAAAGTGCACAATTTGGATGTTCCTATGAAGCAATATAAATACGGACAGTGACAGTCTTTACCCATCAACTGAGCAATCACTCCCAATTACTTATTTAGATGTTGTGCAACCACCAGCTAATTAAAAAATGAGGTTTGTACATCCCAGTGCACGTATCTGTATTCTTCTGTTCGGTGAGGGCTACTCTCAGACAATATCCCATAATTCAATTGGAAAAAACTGTTGCCAATTAATGCTGTGTGATGAGCTTAAAATCAGCAATTACTGCCAGCAAGCGATACTTCATGGCACATGCATGTGGAAAACAATAAACATACCGCTAACAACCTTCAAACCAGAAACAAATTATATTCAAACTATGAAAGGAAAACCTATAAGTAGCACCCCCCTACGTGTATGCAAACATATGTATGGTTATGTATTATCATTAGCGTGTATCATGTATTTACATGGGGGTTCAAAGATACATACAACGGTCTTCTTCGTCATCGTCGTCCTGGCTCACTTCACCAGAGGAACTGCTTCACCAAGGTGTTACATTAACTGATAAGGGGGTGGTGCAGGAAACTTATCATTAATAGCCGTAGTAATACATTTCAGTCGGGGTCACAAGGTCAGTGTCAGTAGGAGAGGTTCCTAAGCCAGTCCGAACCTCAGTCAGTGTTCTTTCATTAGGATCCTGTGTCAGTGCACAGTGGGTCTTATGCATCCAATTACTCAGTCTGTCCTCTGCTAACCACACCTTCACATAGTGTGATGTAACCTCAGCTACCTTATATGATCCCTTCCATCTGGGGGAGGACCAGTTAAGTTTGTTGACCTTCCTGAGGACCCAGTTGCCAACCTCAACTGGAGAGGTGTCGTGGTCTTGTTCCTTGGAGAGTATCTGGGTCACCTGTTGAGAGATACTCATCACAGTGTTGTTCAGTTGTTTCACGTATTCACTCATGATCTCATATTGCAACAAAACAGGTGGTGAGTCGCTGGGTGCGGTGGTGAAAGGACAGGGCATTTTTCTTCAGTTCAGGATCTCATGGGGGCTGACATTCATGTTCGCGTTTGGGGTAGACCTCATGTTAAATAACACTATAGGTAATGCTTCAACCCAAGTCAATTTGGTGTCTGCGCAGACCTTAGCCAATCCTTCCTTAATAGTTCTAGTTGTCCTTTCTGCCAGCCCTTGAGAGGCTGGATGGTAGACAGCACCAAACTTGTGTTTGATACCAAACTTTTTCTCCACTTCTCTCAGTTCCTCACAGGTAAAACAGGTACCATTATCAGATCCACCATTTTTCAGTTTTAGTGGGCATAGCTTCAACCCACCTAGAAAATGGTTTAATTTAAAGTAGCTGTAATTAAACCGCTCCTAAAAAAAAAAACCTACCCTAGACCCAGAAGTTCTAGCCAACTATATACCAATATCCAACCTCCCCTTTCTTTCAAAGATTCTAGAGAAAGCAGTAGCGAAACAACTATGTGGCTTTCTTCAGTATAATAGTCTATTTGAAGAGTTTCAGTCAGGTTTTAGAAAGCATCACAGCACAGAAACAGCATTGGCAAAAGTTACAAATGACCTCCTCACTGCATCTGATGCAGGACTTATCTCTATACTAGTCTTATTAGATCTTACTGCAGCTTTTGACACTATTGATCATCACATCTTACTACAGGATCTCCTTTCCTAATGTGGCCAGGGGGCATCAGGCAGGACCACAGCAGCACCTCCCACCGCGACCTAGAAAAACCTGCAGGATGGTAAAGCACAACGACTCCGGGGAAGAAGTAAAGTTAGTGTAAGGATATGGACATTTACAGGAGCAGAGAAGGAGTCGGAGTCAGAGGGGGGAGAGAAGAAAGCTCAGTGAATCATGGAGTGTTCCCCCAGCAACCTAAGCCTATAGCAGCATAACTAAGGGCTAGATAGGCCAGCCTTAACTATAAGCTTTATCAAAAAGGAAGGTTTTAAGCCTACTCTTAAAATCAGAGAGTGTGTCTGCCTCCCGTACCAAGACTGGAAGATAGTTCCACAGGAGAGGAGCTTGATAGCTGAAAGCTCTGCCTCCCATTCTACTTTTGGAAATTCTTGGGATCACCAATAACCCTGCATCCTGGGAGCGTAAGGTTCTGGATGGGCGATAGGGTACTATGAGCTGTTCAAGATAAGATGGTGACTGACCATGAATAGCTTTGTAGGTGAGAACAAGGATTTTAAATTCTATTCTGAATTTAACTGGGAGCCAGTGCAGAGAAGCCAGTATGGGGGAAATATGGTCTCTGATATTAGTTCTAGTCAGTACACGCGCTGCTGCATTTTGGATTAACTGAAGAGTTTTTAAAATTTTGTTAGGGCAACCTGAAAATAAAGAATTACAGTAGTCCAGCCTGGAAGTAACAAACGCATGAACTAGTTTTTCTGCATCTTGTTGAGACAGGATGTGCCGGATTTTAGCAATGTTACGGAGGTGAAAGAAGGCGGTCCTTGAAATCTGTTTAACATGTGATTTAAAAGACAGCTCCTGGTCAAAGATAACACCCAGGTTTCTGACAGTGGTGCTGGAGGCCAAGGCAATGCCATCCAGATTAACTATGTTGCTGGATAATGAGTCTCTAATGTGTTTGGGGCCCAGCACAATGACTTCAGTTTTGTCAGAGTTTAACATTAAAAAGTTATGAAACATCCAGTTTTTAATGTCCTTAAGACATGACTGTAGATTAGCTAACTGATGGGTTTCATCTGGCTTCATTGATAAGTATAGTTGTGTGTCATCTGCATAACAGTGAAAATGTATGGAGTGCTTTCTAATAATTTTACCTACAGGAAGCATATATAGAGTAAATAGTAATGGTCCAAGCACAGAACCTTGTGGGACTCCATGACTAACCTTGTCATATCTTGATGATTCATCATTAACATGAACAAAATTATATCTATCAGATAGGTAGGACTTAAACCATCTTAGAGCAGATCCTTTAATGCCAATTTGGTGTTCCATCCTCTGTAGTAAGATGTGATGATCGATAGTGTCAAAAGCTGCACTAAGATCTAATAAGACTAGTATAGAGATAAGTCCTGCATCAGATGCAGTGAGGAGGTCATTTGTAACTTTTACCAATGCCGTTTCTGTGCTGTGATGCTTTCTAAAACCTGACTGAAACTCTTCAAATAGACTATTATACTGAAGAAAGCCACATAGTTGTTTCGCTACTGCTTTCTCTAGAATCTTTGAAAGAAAGGGGAGGTTGGATATTGGTCTATAGTTGGCTAAAACTTCTGGGTCTAGGGTAGGTTTTTTTAGGAGCGGTTTAATTACAGCTACTTTAAATGACTGGGGCACATAACCTGTTACAAGGGATAGATTGATAATGTTTAGTAGTGGATTTCTAATTAGGGGTAAAACCTCTTTGAGCAACCTAGTAGGTATGGGGTCTAGTATACAGGTTGATGATTTAGATGAAGATAATGTTGTCGTTAGTTCCTTAAGGTCAATTGGATGGAAGCTTTCCAAACACACATCAGGACTAATAACAGCCTCTATAATTCCTGTTGCTGAACTGGAATCTGTGGAGTGTAGGATATTTTCTCTGATAAGTCTAATTTTATTATTGAAGAAGTTCATAAAATCATTACAGGTGAGGGCTCTAGGAATGCATGGTTCAATAGAATGATGGCTCTCAGTCAGCCTGGCTACAGTGCTGAAAAGGATCCTGGGCTTATTCTTGTTTTCTTCTATCAACGCTGAATAGTAGTCTTTTCTTGCTCGGCGAAGGGCCTTCCTGTATACTTTAAGGCTATCCTGCCAGGCCATGTGTGGCTCTTCCAGTTTAGTGGAACGCCATTTCTTTTCAAGTTTATGAGTTTTCTGTTTTAACTTGCGAGTGTTAAGATTATACCACGGAGCTAGTCTCTTTACTGGTTTTGTTTTCTTTTTAACTGGGGCAATGGAATCGAGTGAAGCACGTAGAGAGCCGGCAGTGAAATCGGCAAGGTGATCAAGCTGGGAGGGGCTAAATTTAAGATATGACTCCTCTGTTATTTTGGGATATGGCACTGAAATTAATGCAGAGGGAATAATTTCTTTAAAATTTTCAACAGTGTCCTCAGATATGCATCTGCTATAATAACTAGTGACTCTTGGTTTATAGTTGATGAGCAGAAATTCAAATGTTAGAAGATAATGATCTGATAAAAGCAGATTTTGCGCAGAGACATTTAAATGCTCAATTTCAATGCCATATGTCAGAACAAGATCAAGGGTGTGATTAAAAGTGTGTGTTGATTCTTGTACACACTGACAGAAGCCGAATGAATCTAATAGTGAGAGAAATGCCGTACCAAGGCTGTCGTTTTCAATGTCTACATGGATATTAAAGTCACCTACAATAATGACTTTATCTGTTTTGAGGACCAAAGCTGAGAGAAACTCTGAAAATTCAGATAAGAATTCAGTGTAGGGTCCAGGTGCTCGATACACTATAACAAACATAATTGGAGTTTTCATGGTTGGATCGGAAATGCTAAGAATGAGATTTTCAAATGAACTAAATTTTTGTTTGGGCTTAGGGTTTATTAATAGGGCAGAATTGAAAATGGCTGCAACTCCACCACCTCTGCCAGTGTCTCTGGGAATGTGTGTGTTAATGTGACTGGGAGGAGTGGATTTATTAAGACTTACATATTCGTCTTGGCACAGCCAAGTTTCGGTAAGGCAGAATAAATCAATATTGTTATCTGATATAAGCTCATTTATTAATACACCTTTAGATGATAGGGATCTGATATTCAAGAGTCCACATTTAAGTCTCTTTACTTTGTAAACTGCCTCATTAGTGGTGTTAATTTTTATTAAGTTCCTATGTGAACTCTTGTTATTTGATTTAGTGAATTTAGTGAATTTATGTGGATGGGGGACAAACACAGTCTCTATGGGGTTGTAGGTGGATGACTCTAGAGGAAGCACGGAGAAGGGTGTAAGACTGCAACTCTGCTTCCTGGCCTCAACTCTGAATTGTAAATTGGGTGACTAATAAATCTGGACATATTTCTAGAAATGAGAGCAGCGCCTTCCCAAGTAGGATCGATGCCGTCTCTCCTAATTAGACCAGGTCTTCCCCAGAAAGTTTGCCAATTATAAATGAAACCCACGTCGTTTGCTGGACACCACCTCGACAGCCTTACCTATAGCAACCTGATCTGGTTCAAGCAGGGCATAGTAGAGATCAAGTAGCTGATTTAGGTGTTTAACTGGGGTGCCAGCTGAGGTCACAAAAACTTTTCTTCTCCAGTGACACATGTCCATGTGCACCGCTTGAACTGCGTAAGCCGAATCAGTGTAAATAGTTACAGTTTTCCCTTTCGCCAATTTACACGCCTCCGTTATTGCAACTAGTTCCGCCATTTGAGCTGATGCTGGTTGAGGGACTATCTGCGCCTGTCTTGTCCCCAGTGTTCGTAGCCTCCACATTGGAAGCACTTATTATCTCTGTTTGGTCCTGACTTAGACTTGTTATTGTTTGGTCTGCCTCGCCTCCTATTGTTGAATGAAACACAATACAACACAACTCAGCTGACCGCATCTGCAACGGTAACTTTTCTCGTATGGCTGGCCATAACAAATGAATCAACTGGTGTAGCGGCACATCATCGGGGTCTGTGACAGTAGCACAGCCTCGTTCTACCTCTTGCAACATTCCCAAAGACGTACAGGATGCGAATACATGTCTGAAATCACCTAGAGCAGGAACTAAACCAGCACACGCTTCCAGAAACGCTTTTATCCATGGCGCCCCCCCTTTATTAATGTCAGGTAGTTGAGATTTAATCATTTCCGTGTCTTGTAAGGAGAACGGAGTGTATGTAGTAGAAGTGCGACCCCCAGCGGGGGTTGCTGTCACTAGTGGCATCTGATGGTGTCGGCTGCGAGTATCTAAGCAAGCATGAATTTTGCCGTGATCCGGCTTGCGAGGTGTGACGTGAGGCATGGGTGGATAGTGTGGTGGATCAACTGATACTCTCCGGTCACTGAGCCCGCATTGCTCAAAGGCAGAGGTTAACCCATGTACAGAAGTGCCACCACCGGCAGCTCCAGGGCTATTCATATAGTCAGACTCAGATGGTACAGCCTCTGATCTAGTTTGTAATGTGGGGTGATCGAACATATCAGACGGAGCAGCTGAAACGGATGGCTCTACCTGGATGCTGGTAGTGAAAGGGTTAGTACTCCTTCATGCAATCTCATTCAGAAATTCTTTCGCCTGGTCTTGTGATGCTCTATTCCATGGATACGGAGCTGTTTGCAGCAGACCGTTCTTAACAACCACTAATGGATCCATCTCAGAAGGTGAACTCTGGGTTCTGTTCGGTTGTTCTGAGCTAGCGAGTTCGATTTGAGGCATCTGGTGTTGGATAGCTTCCAACATTGCTCGCGCCTCAGTGTAAGGAGGAGGCGAGACTATGGGTGACAGCTCAGTCTCAGTTGTTTTCGGCGATGATGTTTTGTCTACAGTCTCGGCACACTGTGTCTCAGGAGAAGTTGGGGTCTTAACTGGCATCTGATATATTGGCAGTACAGAGGACAATGTCTGAATAGATAATCTAACGTAACCCATAAAGCATTGACAATTAGTCAAAAATGTTTCTACCTTTTTCACTTCCTTCTCTGCTTTCCCTCTCTGCAGGCTCCCTGCCTCTTGCAGCTTCGCCTTTGCCTGATCCACACTTCCTGTCGCTTGCTTCAAAAACATGCCGAAATCGCTCAATTTTGGTGGAGCGCTTTCACATCCTCTAAACATCCCTTTTTCCTGCATTTCCCTAGTCCAGTCCACAAACCTATCGATTCCCTTCTTCTTTTCCTCCTTCGGAACTTTCTTCTGCCGTCTCATCACTGTTTCTAACAGCACCGACCCCAAGGAGCCGGGTTTGCATTCCAACATGCGACATCTCAAAATATTACACATGCGTTATTCAGAATAAGTGAATGGCGCAGTGCCCGAGTGGGGACCCGATTAAGAAGTTTCTACACGGAGCCTATTACTCTGTGCGCTTAATCGCTGGGGGTCTGCCCAGTCTATCTACTCGTTTTAATTCACCAGCTTCTGTAACAACCTAACTAAAAATCCCCGTTATATCTAATCCAATGCCCCCCAATCACATAACTACTTGAGATCTGTATCAGTGCAGGAATTCTCGATCGGTCTCAACTGCTCGATACACTACTGCATGCACAGTAAATTATCAAAGTAGGAAACCACCCCACATTTATATGAAAAATAACAAACGTATCCCTGTGTCCTTATAGAAAATACTATTTCTACAAAGCATCCGGGAGTCCTCACTCTACAGCGGCATCAGGACTCTTCCTGGCATCGTATGGAACTCTAGCGTCCTATATAACTTTTAGATTTGGCCAATTCGCTCAACTAGGACACTTTCCCTCACGTGAGTCTATGTGTTTATACTTTACATGTGACCATTCAGTTAAAATACAAACCCAGTACTTACTCTACATTTTTTCAATATTTTCAGTGATCAGAGGATAGCGTTTTAATCAGACAATTTAATTTGGTATATCCAATGTGCAGAAATTTCAGATAACAAAGAGGTTTTCTGCTTACCTTTGTTTTAGATGCCTGGAATTGTCTGAGAAAAGCTCTCTTCTGATCGACTCCGGCGGTCCTCAATCAGACGAAGTCTCAGAGTCAGCCAATCCGGGTCACGCCACCAAATTTGTTAACCCGATTGTTCTGTTGGAAGCCCAAGAACAAACCAGAGTATTCCTAAGTCTTCAGATATAATCTTTATTTTCTGGTCACATATAAAGTAAGGCAGGACTGGGCTCGGAGTGACGGAGCTCTCGCAGGATCTCAGTCAAAGCGAGCCCCGATTGTTAGAAACATTGTACATTTATCTTCTTTGGCTGGGCTCTGCCCCGTACAGAGGTTGGACTTTCACGTAACCGAGTATAATTGGCCAGTTACCCGGACATGGACAGGCCAACCACTGTCCATGCCTTGTCCTTGGAATGTATTATACAACATGTGTGAGTGTTGACTGGACGTGTCTCGCTGACAAGATAGAGAAGTTACGTCTAGCACTTGTTTTTCTGCTATGCAGAGCTGATTCCAAATGGTCAAGCTGCTTTATAAATATGAGCTTTACCCTAGATTCAGTGCAAGACAGGAACTACGGCTCTATGGAGAATTACAGGGTAAAACACATTAGGTCAATAGACTGAAAAGCATGCTATATACATAGCCAATTGTTATTATTTGTTGCATGCACACTTAGATAGTTTGCACTACACCTGCTGCTCATCTGCTACAAACCAGTTAGAGCCGGTCTGGCTACACATAGTTGAAGAGTACTGATAACAATCAGGGAAGAGCTCCTCCTCTGCGTAGGAGGAGCCTAGAAGGTATAAAGGGATGTGTAACCTGGATATCGGCCCTTTTCTTCTACTCCATCCTTAAGGTGGGTTGGACAGAGGGCTCAGCACTGACTCTGTATCTACTCTCTGCGTGAAATAAACAAAAGCTATTGTACTCGAAAAGTTGAAGAGTGTTTTATCAACCTTTCCACTAAGGTATAACGATCCTGGGCAGAAGGAGAGGAAACAATTCCTCCTTCAACACAATTCTAACAGATGTAAGATAAAATGTCTTTGTTAATGTTACTCCTGTAACAAAAATTGTGGAAGCATGGAATGACTAGTGTTAATTCTTGACTATTTTCTAAAATTAGTTTTATTTTCCCTTACAAAATGTTATAAGAAGAATAAAGTGTCTTCCGGCATACCTGAATAACCATCCTGGTCCCTACAAACCAAATGTTCAACTACATACAACTTACAGAACATACAGAACATATATAGAGCAGACTTTGAACATTTCAGGAGGAGAAAAAATGTAAGGGTAACTTTATTACAAGTATGTTTTACACATGCAAATAATTTTCTTTGGTGTCACAATGCAAACATTTAACATAAAATATGAATATGTGATTTAAAAAAAACAAAGCCAAAAACAACAAAAAAAAAACGTAAATAAAGTAGAGAAGACACAGGAATGCTATTCATGCACGCTACTGTTCGGGTCCAGGGGAGGGGGGTGGTTGAAAGAGTTTTGTGGAGGCCTTCAAAAGTATTCATGACCCAGCAGCAAAGGGGAAGGAGCTGTTTTTGTAGCGTGAGGTTACGGTCCTAATGGACCTCAGCCTCTTGCCAGAGGGGAGAGTGTGAAGAAGTTTATGTGCGGCGTGTGAGGGATCAGCCACAAACTTTCCTGCATGCCTCAGGGTACTGGCAGCGTATAGATCCTGAAGGGATGGCAGATTGCAACTGATAGCTCTTATTCTGCTCCAACTTGATGTTTTGGCTCTCTCACAGCCTTCTTGAAGGTGTACTTAGGCCCTGTTTAAACGACAAGATTCTGTTTCGCTGACAATCTAGTCTTAAGTGCTTCATTTGAAGGCCTCTGGACTTCTTTTTGGTTATGAAGACGTTTCACCTCTCATCCAAAAGGCTCCTTCAGTTCTAAACATAGGTAGGGAATCCACAGTATTTAACCTCTGGTAGGGTCGTTACACATTGGAGTCGTTCCCCTGAGTCGTTGACCCTCTCAGAGTATGCACATCAGGGTCACAAGTAAGGTGTAGTTCATTAATTAACCATTTTGAGGTGTGACTCATTGATGACCCCCTTCACATTCATGTGAGTTGTTATGATCACAAGATTCAAGATTTGACTCATTAATGAGTCGTTGTCCTGCTCTGCCATCTTGTCAGTCATTAGGGTCACATGAGGCAAGTTTTGAAGGAAGTTTAAAACGTCTAGGAAAGGATGTCAGGACTGCATTGTAAGTGGATGATAATTGGTGTCTTAGACCACCACCCCTGTTTAATGAAGGTCTTTCCATTTTGACATAGATGGCCTCCTACACTCCTCTCTCAAACCATCCGTCTTCTCTGTGAAGAATGCATACGTTATTGTCTTCAAATGAGTGTCCCTTGTCCTTCAGATGTAAATGCACAGCTGAATCTTGTCCTGATGAGCTGGCTCTTCTGTGTTGTGCCATGCGCACGTGGAACTGTTGTTTAGTCTCTTTAGTCTCCCCAATGTACATGTCAGAACACTCCTCACTCACCACATAAAAACATTGCTCAGCTTGTGTTTGGGTATTTTGGCCTTAGGATGGACCAGTCTTTGTCTTAGGGTGTTGATGGGTTTGGAGTGAACAGGGATGTCAAGTTTCTCGGACATTCCCGCCACATATGGGCCATAATATTGCTCAGCTTGTTGTTCTTTACCTCGCCAGGTGTTCCATTGTTTTTTGTTGGTCTCGTTGTTGATTTTGTGAAGGCCCAGTTTGGATAAGCACAGGCTATTAGTGCCCCCTTAAAGTGTGTATGTTCCTTTGTTTTCCTTTTGTATTTGAGGGAACATTTTCTGCCCTGTGACTTAGGGTCCTGATCAACCAAACTTTGTGTTCCAGTAATGGTTGAGTCAAAAAGCAGGTACTGCTTAGTGTATGTAGGTTTCTGTTATATCTCAATGTTGAGGCTCCCATTACCCTCCAGTTGCACAGCACAGTGGTTGTTGTTTCTTTGAGGGTGGACAAGGCTTTTTCGTCCACTTCTTCCATGTAGATGTTGGCCACAATGGGTTACACTGGTGAACCCATAGCACAAACATGCTTTTTTCTGTAGAAGCCCTCATTGTATTTCAAATAGGTGGTCGTAAAGACGTCCAGATGCTTTCAACTGAGGCTCTTAAAAAGCCCGTAGTACCTTTATTCCTTCACTGTTCCACTTCCTCACATTCGTCACCACAGGTTTACTGAGATTTACTCTCTGTGAGGGGATGAGATGGACCATCACGTGATCAGAGTGGCCCAGTGCAACCCAGGGAAGAGCATGATAGGCTTCCTTAACAGTGGTGTAATCCAGAGTTCTCTCCTCTCTGGTCAGGCACTTAATAAACTGTCTGTATTTGGGAAGCTTTTTGGGAAAGACAACATTTGATAAAGTCATAAAGGACAATAACTAAGGAGTCCGGGTTGGTATGCTCCATACACAGAGGGATGTAGACAACGACCACAATGAATGGAAGAAACTCACGGGGGGAGTAGAAGGCTTAACATCTTATGAAAAATGACTCCAGGTCAGGAGAGCATTGCTGTATAATAGCTGTCACATCGTTAGACCATCCACCCAGGAAAAAACAGATTCCTCTACTTTTAGTCTTGCTGTAAAGTTTCGTGTTACAATCTGCTCTGAAAAGTTGGCCTGCCAGCTGCAGTCCAGACTCTGGTATCGATTAACCCAGCCATGTCTCCGTGAAGCACAAGCAGCAAGTAATAAGAAATCCTTATTTTTCCCCAGTAGTAGCTGAAGCTCATCTATTTTGTTGTTGAGTGAATGTACATTAGAGGGAAATAGTCCAGGCAACGGTGTGTGGTGAGCGCACTGACGAAGGCACACAAGTGCAGCGGCCTGTTTTCCTTTTCGGCAGCGCACTACGTGTGCAACTTTGACCAAACAGTCCAATAAAACAGCTGAAGGGACGAGAAATGTGTGAGAAGCAACCCCACAGGAGTTTTCCCCCTGATATTCATAAGCTCTTCACTGGTGTAGGAGAGCTGACAACTATCACAGAACACTTAGGCAGCCGTCCGTGGCGCCATGGAGCACACAAGCACTGATCATGTTACTCCCTTGAACCAAAGTGTTCCCCCAGTCTGTACAAATATATGATGACCAATTTAAAAATAATTATTCATTCAAGTCAAAAAAATTGTTGTCTTTACATTACGAGGTGCGGTGTATCAATAAAAATACTTTAAAATGCTTGTTTTCATCTGTTGGTATTCTCCCTGGATTCTTAAAAATATTTTGGGGAAAAAAAGGAAACCATTTATTAAGTTGCGTAATGATGATCGTCTCCATCCTTTACTGAAGTGCTGTTAGCTTCTTATACAGTTACTGAATAGCTTGTAATTAGCACACAGCCTACAAACATGTATGAGGGATGATCAAAAACTGTAAAATAAACAATACAAATCACTGATTTGTATAGCCCAAAATCACAAATTAAAGTTTGTCACAGAATGCCTTTACAAACTATGCAGATGTGACACCCTCTGCCCTTAGACCTTCGAACCTTGTGAGGAAAAACTTTAAAAAAAAAACCCCGAACAGGGAAAAATAAGAAACCTCAGGAAGAACCACAGAGGAGGGATCCTTCTTCCTCGGAGGGACAGATGTGCAATAGATGTAGATAACATATACAGGTATGCAAGTCCAGGAGTCCAAAAGCATGTGAAAACCATCATAAATCCAGAGGTATGTGTAATCTATTAATCCAGATCGAGCTGATACATGTTAAAAAATATGAGGTTCATAAATCAAAGATATATGTGACATATACTGTATGTAAATCATATTTATAATAGTTATTATAGTTATAATAGTTATTTATAGTATATTGATGTGTAGCAGGTGTAATCTGTTGATCCAGAGGTATAGGTCATGGATCCAGATGGTGCTGGTCTATCCAGACCAAGATCCAAGCTACACAATCCCTTATCCTACACGGAAAAAAACAGCACCAGGTGATCCTGATCACCATTACCCTGAGCCAACAGCCAGCAGAGCACAGACAGATCAACCATGTCAACATTTCAAAAGAACCTACGGATGAGAAAGCAGAGGGACTCTGTAGGTGTAAAATTAGTAACAAGCATTAATTGGATAGGCCTAAGCCTATAGCAGCATAGCTATGTGCAGGCCAGTGCCAGCTCTAACAATAAAGTTTGTCAAAAAGGAAGGTTTTTTCTGCGGTTCTGAAAGCCAGGCAGCGTTTATAAACAGATATGGTTGAAATAACAGTACAGTACATATCTCAATGCATGGTGCCCATTTGTGGGGAATGTGCATGGGACCTTTATCTGAATACAAAACCTTATCTATGTTTGTAACTCAATGCTATTTGCTAATCACCGTTAGCGCTACAGAAAACTTCCCCTACATGTACTGTATATGCAGACTATCTGTACTGACACTGTATTGATAGTCTCTTTTCACCAATTATTGACACAAAACAAACATAGACACACTGATATGTTTATTACAGTTTGAGCATCCAATTTCTTGACACAGCCCTTTCTGGATGGAACAGTTCCCTGGCCTTAAGCATCGGACTAGCTGCAAATCCAGCTTTGTATGGACGTTAGTTGGTAAAACTGTCCATCAAAAAGTGATTAGCACAAACATATAGCTGTTAGCTAAAATGTTTTGTAAATGTAACAACTTCTCTCGTTTGTCCTCTGTGGCTGGAAGGCAATGCTGCGCATTTAGCAAGCTTAGCCCTTAGCTTCGACATGTCAATCTTCCTGCTGCTGCGGTCAACTGTGAATAGCTATGCTTGTTCATGTGATGTGTGCATGTCACTCCAGGAGTCCTGCGCTGATCCCCTTATTACAAAGGGCAATGAATCTGAACAGCTTAGTGAATCACAAGACCATGTAGCAAGCTTGTCTAGGTACCATAGGGGGCTACCGGATCAGCTCGGGTTTCCTATCCATAGGGGACTTCAAACTTTTTGATTTTGCTTCACGTCAGAGAATGGATGCACGTCATTGTGTGTTTGCATAGTAGACTATTAAACTGAGATTGTTCAGAGATTTATTTCAAATATAAACTACACTTAAGAGTTAAATGTTTTTTTTAATATATGTATTTGGAACATAAGTTAATTTTATAGGTGTAGACTTGAAAATTACTTATTTCAAATAATATATGTGTGCAGAATGTATGTTCACATTGTTTATATTGCTTTAATTGATTTGGAGAGGTACTTTTTGTTAAGAGAGTTTGAGAATTTAAGATGCTTCTGTAATACATATTGCCAAATTTAATCATGTCAGGATATAATCATGTTCATCTGTGATGGTTCTTTTCCAAATTCAGGCCCAAATCCAAAGGACCTATTTCTTCATGTCTGTTTATCATTACTAAAGACCATGTGCAGCAAATTTCAAGCAGGAGCCAAATAATGTAAAAAGCTGCCATATATCAGGTCACAGCCGGCACTTTGCAAGAGTACAACTATAAACGTCACATAAAGATATCTAATGAAAGACATTTTTCTCTCCTTCTACATTATATATCACATTGCCCAGCCACATCTCCAGCAGAAGTCACAATTTTGTGACCAGTTATCTTTTTGTGCAAGTTTTTTTTCAGAATGTGAGTGTGTCAGAATTTAATGGTGGTTGTAACTCTGGCCCTTAGCCTTGGTAATCAATGAGCTATTAGCCAATGCAATCTAAAAAAATGTTTGGCTCCCCTAGTGGACATATAGGGTACTTTGCTTCCTTCCAACTTCCATCTCTCGCTTAATAATATCAGTGCAACTGTAAGAGATTTTGAGATGTACTACTTTGACTGGGAGTGAAAGAAGTGGATTGAACTCCTTATTTGAAACCATAATCCGACCAAATTGTGGCATCAATCAGCAGAACCATTAAACCAGTCAAAGGCAAGATCCGGCTGCTCTAACTGGCTGTACCTTTGACTGACAGCTCCAGCAAAGGAGAAAAGGTGACAGAAGAAAGGCTGTTCTAGCTGCTTCACTGCTTACATATCATGTGACATTACTGATACTTCTCATGAATGTTTAGATGCTAGAAGTTATAGAGCCCAGACATACAATCACCTAAAGTGCAACAATGCCAAAATGTGATTTTGTCTCAAACGTCCCTGTAAGTTCACTTTCTTCTTACTGGTCATTGCGTTAGTATTATGAATGCCATTAAACATTCCATTACATCCATTCTGCACAAGTTTATTTAATTAGAAGGGCAATAGTGTCAGAATCCGGTAGTGTTAAGTGTCTGTCTGTTAGGGTCGTTCTGTGTTTCCTGTTTTATTTTGAAATTTTGGTTGCTTCTTAATCCCCATGTCCTGTCAAATCTTCCACCTCAGGTGTGTGTGATTGCTTCTCCTCCCTAATGTGTTCCACCTGTTTCTAATTGTCTACCCCTTCCTTATGTATTTAAACCCTGTGGTCTTGTGCCAGATCAGATTGTCTTTTTGTTACCAGAGAGCAGGCCTGTGTTATTTCCTTGTAAGTACCTCATGTTTGATCCTGTTCTTTCATTGATTGCTGAATTTGCCTGTCTACCTTAACTGTTCCTTTGCTTGTTAGTTTGAGCTCCCAGTGTCAGCCAACTTTCTGATTAAAATGGCTTTGATTAAGAACTTCGTTTGTGTCCTTGCATTTTGAATTTTGAGTCTGCACCTGATAAATTTCTTGGGCTGACTGTTGGGAGTGTATGGAAAGAATCTAAAAGGAGGAAAAGGTCAAATGGATTTGTAACCAAACACCAATGTTTGTTTATTTATTTTTTTTTTTTTTAAAAAAAGGTGTTTAGAGAAATATTTGAAAGATATACACGCAATACCTGGTTTTCCAGGGGGACAATATATTCGGATATTAATCTATTTAAACAAAATTACATATTTCTCATTCTTAGGAGGACTGTACTATATGATGGTTTAGAAGGCAGATAACTGCTGGGATTTATAGTACAGCACAAACAAAACTACTTAACTTATGAACTCTCATTTCTATTTTTAGACAAATGTAGTATACAGTAACAGCTTTGCTTTTGACTCATCTTGCTTTATTGTGTGTGTGTGTGTGTGTTTCATTTTGTATATTTTTCTCTAAGCACAGTGAGAGCCACAGAGAAACTGAATCAAATTCTTGGTACACGTTGGCATACTAAGACCGAATGACTTTAATGCAGAGAGTCACATTTATTTTGTAGTTTTTTTACTCTTCAGAATTGTTAGTATTTAGATAATATTCTCTCACCATGGTGAGACAGAGACCTGTGGAGAACTGTTGTATAAGGACACACAAAAGGGGCCTCTCAGAAATATTGTGTAGTCTACTTCCTTTGTTTTGTGGGCCTTGGCAAAAAAAAAAAGAAATACAAACACAGGTTCCAGCACAAACACACCCAGACTACACAATTAGATGACAGAATTGGATGCTTTATGGAGGGGAAAAAACAGGGTAAAGGATGAAAAACCAAAAGAACATTTTTAAAACAACTCTGCATATCCAGATAAAAGGCAGCAGAGAAAAAAAACAATGCAGAGAGGATAAACAATGAATAAACATACTGAAATTGAATGAGTGGTTGAGTGATGCAAAGAGAAAGTGAATAGAGAGTGGTGTCAAAGTATCTCAACCACATTCACGGGGTAGATTTTGTCAAAATTTTTTTTTTTTGTGCATGGGATGGTTTATTAATGTGCATTGTATTGGCATCTATTGCAATTTAATTTTTCAGAGAAATACATCTTAATTCCTTTTGATCAGAGCGGAGATTTAAAAGTGTTTTGTGGCATTTTTGAGTTTGGGGATACCATATATAGATGGTCTGTGTCTGCATAGGTTCTCTCTGGGTACTATTGCTCTCTATTGCAAAACGTGAAATTGTCAACACCAGCGGCCATAGTCAAATGTATTCCCAGGGCCAGATTGGGCAATGTGGAATCAAATTTAAAGCTGCTGGCAAAGAGTAAACGTAGTAAAAATAGAGTAAGATTATAATTCATGTCGGCGGTAATGACGTTCGGCTACGCCAGTCGGAAGTCACTAAAATTAATGTTGAGTCGGTGTGTGCTTTTGCCAAAACACTGTTGGACTCTGTAGTTTTCTCTGGTTCCCTGCCTAATCAGACCAGTGACGACATGTTTTGTCGCATGTCGTCATTCAACCGCTGGTTGTCGAGGTGGTGTCCTGCAAACGACATGGGTTTCATTGGTAACTGGCAAACTTTCTGGGGAAGACCTGGTCTAATGAGAAGAGATGGCATCCATCCTACTTGGGAAGGAGCTGCTCTCATTTCTAGAAATATGGCCAGATTTATTAGTCAGCCAAATTGACAATTCAGAGTTGAGGCCAGGAAGCAGAGTTGCAGTCTTACACGCTTCTCTGCGCTTCCTTTAGAGTCATCCACCTACAACCCCATAGAGACTGTGTCTGTCCCCCGACCACCTAAATTTAGAAAAGTTATCAAACCTAAGGAAAGTAAACAGAAGAGGAGCTAAAAACTTAAATGAAATTAAAGCAACCACAAATTCGAATTTAAATAATACCGCAATTAAATGTGGATTGTTGAATATTCCATCACTATCATCCAAATCTCTGCTAGTCAATGATCTGATAGCTGATCAAATTACTGATTTATTTTGTATCACTGAAACCTGGCTGCAGCAGGATGGGTATGTCAGTATAAATGAATCTACACCCCCCACTCATGTTAATTTTCACATTCCTCGTACCATAGGTCGAGGAGGAGGGGTGGCTGCGATATTTCAGTCCAGATTATTAATCAACCCTAGACCAAAATCTGGCTATAGGTCTTTTGAAAGCCTCACACTCAGTCTTTGTCACTCAAACTGGAAAGTTGAAAAAACAGTTCTGCTAGTTACAGTATATCGTCCACCTGGTCCGTACTCAGAGTTCCTATCAGAGTTTTCTGAGTTTTTATCAGAGTTAACAGATAAAATCATTATAATGGGTGATTTCATTATTCATGTCGATGTAGAAAGTGACAGCCTTAGTGCTGCATTTCTTTCAGTATTAGACTCAATTGGCTTTTTCCAGCATGTGAATGAACCCACTCACTGCTTCAATCATATCCTTGATCTTGTTTTAACATATGGCATTGAAATTAACAAGTTAACAATTTTTCCTCAAAACCCTCTTCTGTCTGACCATTACCTCATTACATTTGAGTTTACATTAATTGACTGCACAGCATCTAGGAATACAATTGGCTATAGAATATTTTTATCTGAAAATGCTGTGGCAAAATTTAAAGAGATTATTCTGTCATCATTTGCAACAATGCCATGTCTCAATTCAATTGAGGACTTCTCCCATGCACAGGTTGATGACCTTGTGATTAGCACTATGGCCTCACTGTATTCAAATCTTGATGCTGTTGCCCCTCTGAAAAAGAAAGTAATAAAACAGAGGAGGCTGGCTCCGT
>KV751388.1:2182347-2195904 GCA_001698575.1 Mola mola | reverse complement strand
ACTACTGTAACTCATTACTATCTGGATGTCCCAACAAATCTCTAAAAGGCCTTCAGTTGATTTAGAATGCTGCTGCACGAGCATTAACAGGAAGTAGAAAAAGGGATCACATTTCTCCTGTGTCACTTTCTCTTCATTGGCTCCCGGTAAAATTCAGAATGGAATTTTAAACCCTTCTGTTAACATACAAAGCACTTAATGACCAAGCTCCATCATATCTCAGAGAGCTCATAGTTCCTTATTGTCCTAGTAGGTCACTTCGCTCTCTGGATGGAGGTTTACTTGTGGTTCCTAGAGTCTCCAAGAGTAAATCGGGAGGCAGATCTTTCAGTTATCAGGCTCCTCTTTAATGGAAACAACTCCCAGTCTGGGGGGCGGACTCTCTAGCAATTTCAAGACCAGGCTTAAAACTTTTCTATATAACAGAGCCTATAGTTAAACAGTTAAAGTTTAATTACTCTAGTTATGCTGCTATAGGCCTAGACTGCTGGGGGAAGCACTGAGCACCTCTCTCTCTCTCTCTCTCTCTCTCTCTCTCTCTTTCTCCCCCCATGCATGTATATCACACCCTGAATTGTTACTAACCATGTTCCCTGTAGTCTTTGTTTCTCCCCTGTCCTCATCCCGCAGGTGGTGAATCATCGCTACTGCATGTTCCTGCAACACCTGCTGCTGCCATATTTTTATGTACTGCTAATATCATGCGTTATCATATGTTCCTGCTTGCATTGTGCTGAGTCTCCTCCTGCTCTCATTTTCTCCCTACTCAACTCAGTTTTCCTCTCTCTCTCCCACTTCTGCATCTCTCTCTCTCTCTTAACCCAACCGGTCGAGGGAGATGGCCGCCCCCGCTGAGCCTGGTTCTGCCTGAGGTTTCTGCCTCTTAAAGGACGTTTTTCCATGCCACTGTTGCCAAGTGCTTGCTCATGGAGGGTTTTGTGGGGTCTCTTTAAATAATTCCATAAAGAGTTTGGTCTAGACCTGCTCTATATGTAAAGTGCTTCGATGTAACTATGTTATGATTTGGCGCTATATAAATAAATTTGATTTGATTTGAAATACTGGTACATGACAGAGTAGAGAGTAGGAAGAGAACGAGGTACAGAAATATAGGGGCTTAGTGTATCATGAGAAATCCCCCAGCAGTCTCATTCTGTAGCAGCATAACTATGGGCCAGCCTGTTTCAGCCCTAACTATAAACTTTACAAAAAAAAAAAAAAAAAAAAAAAAGGTTTTAAGCCTACTCTTAAACACAGAGAGGGTGTCTGCCCTATGGACTTAAACTAGGAGCTGGTTTCAGAGAATAGGGGCCTGATAGCTGAAGGCTCTGCCTCCAAGATTACTTTTAGAGATTCTAGGAACTACCAGTAAGCCTGCATTTTGGGAGCTCAGCGTTGTAATCTGGTGATAAGGCTTTAAGATACAGAGGTGCCTGAACATTTAGAACTCTGTAGGTGAGGATGAGAATTTTAAATTGTTTGTCAAAGCCCAGTGAGATAATGTGTAACTTGTGATTTTGGGCTATACAATAAAATTTGTTTTGATTTGATTTGATTCAAACTTAAGCAACCAGGGATCGGACCGCCAAGGCCCCTGCCTTTGACTACCACCTGATTCACATCAGACATCTGGGAGAGGCTCAGAGTAGAGCCGCTGCTCTTTCGCGTTGAGAGGAGCCAGTTGAGGTGGTTTGGGCATCTGGTCAGGATGCTTCCTGGAAGTCTCCCTGGGGAGGTGTTTTGGGCATGCCCATCTGGGAGGAGACCCCGGGGCAGACCAAGGACACACTGGAAAGATTATATCTCTCGGCTGGCTTGGGAACGTCTTGGTGTCCCCTGGTGGAAGTGGCCGGGGAGAGGAACGTCTGGATCCCCCTGCCCAAACTGTTGCCCCCGCGACGCAGCCACGGATAAGCGGCAGAAAATGAGATGAAACAATATTCAAACTCTATTCTAGATTTCACCGGAAGCCAATGCAGAGAAGCTAGAACAGGAGAAATATGATCTCTTTTTTTGTGTTCCAGTGAGTACAGCAGCGTTTTGAATCAGTTGGAGGGTCTTCAGTGACTTGATAGTACAGCCTGATAATGAGTTACAGTAGTCAAGCCTTGAAGTGACAAAGGCATGGACCAAATTTGTCTGCATCATTTTGAGACAGAAAGTATCTGATTTTTGCAATATTACGTAAATGAAAAAAAGGCAGTGGAGGAGTCAAAGGAGAGATGATGAAAAAAGATCTCTCCCAGATTTCTTACAGTGAAATTAAAGGTTAAGGAGATGTGATCCAGAGTTACTATGTTATTCAATAATTTATTTCTGAGACGTGTAGGACCGAGGACAATAATTTCAGTTTTATTTAAATTGAGCGGCTAAAAAAATTGCAGGTCATCCATGGTCATGGTCATGGTCAAACACCATCTTTTCTTAAAGGGCTCATAGTACCCAATCACCCATCCAGAACCTTATGCTCCCAGGATGCAGGGTTATTTGTGATCCCAAGAATCCCCAAAAGTAGAATGGGAGGCAGAGCTTTCAGCTATCAAGCTCCTCTCCTGTGGAACCATCTTCTAGTCTCAGTATGGGAGGCAGCCACACACTCGGATTTTAAGAGTAGGCCTAAAACCTTCCTTTTTTATAAAGGTTATAGTTAGGGCTGGTCTATCTAGCCCTTAGTTATGCTGCTATAGGCATAGGTTGCTGGGGGAACACTCCATGATACAGTGAGCTCTCTTCTCTGCCCCCTCTGACTCAGATTCCATCTCTGCTCCTCTAAATGTCCATATCCTTACACTAACTTTACTTCTTCCCCGGAGTCTTTGTGCTTTATCATTCTGTAGGACTTTCCAGGTCGCGGTAGGAGCTGCTGCTGTGGTCCTGCCTGATTCCTACTGCCCTACTGCCCACATTAGGACAAGAGATCTTGTGGTTTGGATCGTAGGCTGGATTTGCCAGTGTAAATTGGGATCCACAGATCACAATGACTTCTGGTACAATTGACTACACCTGCTTCTGGATTTATACACTTCACTTATCCCTGGATTTATAGATTTAACATCCTCTTGGACCCAATGACTACATTAAGCAAAACTCAGATCTTGATACATGGACTATAATGACTCCTGGACCAATTGACTACATCGCGGTGGGAGCTGCTGTTGTGGTCTTGCCTGACGCCTACTGCTCAAATTAGGACAGGTGATCCTGTAACTTGGATCCTAGGCTGAATTGCCCAGCCTAGCCAATTGACTACAACGACTTCTGGACCAACATACTATACCGATATATCTGGATTTATAGACTCATGGCAGAGGGTGTCACATCAGTACAGTGTGTCAAAGCCAAATCATATAATGTGTAAATTGTGATTTTGGGCTATACAAATAAAATTTGATTTGATTTAATTTGATTTGGTGTCAAACGCCACACTAAGATCCAACAGAAAAAGTGCAGATAGAAGTCCCTTGTCTGATGCAATTAAGAGGTCGTTTGTAACTTTGACTAGTGCAGACTCTGTGCTTTGATGCTTGCGAAAAAACCTGACTGGAAAACTTCAAATAAATTAGGCCTTAGAAAATCATAACTGATTTGCTACCACTTTCTGTAGGATTGTAGACATAAAGGGAAGGTTAAATATTGGTCTGTAGTTTGCCAGAACCTAAGGATCAGGTGTTGGCTTTATAAAAAGAGGCTTGATTACAGCTACTTTGAAGGACTGTTGTGCATAGCCTGTTATCAGGGATGAATTAAGGTCAAGGTCAATTGGTGTAAAACTGTTAACAGTAACTATCTGATGTTGTAGCGGACTCGAAGATCTCTGTGTTGAGAGAAAAGTCTGTTCCAGTTGAGGATAGCTCTGACTCTGTGTCAGCCTGGCTATAGTGCTGAACAGAAACCTGGGATTGTTCTTATTGTTCTCTATTAATGCTGAGTAGTGAAGGGCCTTCCTGTATGTTTTAAGGCTATCCTGCAACAGTAATCGTGACTCATTTAATTTGGTGGAGCGCCATTTTCTCTCTAGTCTGCGACTTTCTTGTTTCAGTTTGCGAGTTTGAAGATTGTACCATGGTGCTAAATTACTATGATTAACGATCTTTTTTTTTTTTTTTTTTTTTTTTAGAGGAGAAATTAAGTCTAGAGTTGTTTGTAATGACTCTGAGATTCTGTCAAAAAAGTGATCAATTTGGGGAGGACTGGGCTTAACTAAAGGATCCTCTACTTTAGTAGGACAAGGCACTGGATCCAGAGCTAATGGAATCCATTCTATAAATTTAGTTACAGTATAATCTGGTAGAGATCTTGAGTAGAAATGTTTGCCTGTCACTGTGTATTTATCTGTTAAACGTTCAAATGTTATTAAGTAATGGTCAGATAAAAAAGGATTATGTGGAAAAACTGTTAAATAATCAATTTGGATCCCATATGTCAGTACAAGATCCAGAGTATGATTAAGACAGTGAGTAGATTTATGTTCACACTGACTGAAACCAATTGAATCTAAAAGTGAAAAAAAATATAGAACCAAAGCTATCATTTTCAATATCGACATGAATATTAAAATCACCTACAATGTTTACTTTTTCTCTTTTAAGAACTAAACTTGATCGAAACTCAACTCAAAATTCACACAGAAATTCAGAGTATGGGCTAGGGGGTGGGAAACTACAACAAACATTATTGATTATACTATTTTCCAGGCTGGATGAGACGGACTAAGAATCAAGCTTTAAATGATTTATAGTTTAATTTAGGTTTAGGATTAATTCATAGGACAGAATTACAAATAGCAGCAGCTCCACCATCTCTGCCAGTATGTCGAGGGACATGTGTGTTGGTATGACGGGGAGGAGTGGATTCATTTAAACTAACATATTCATCTTGAGGGAGCCAGGTTTCTATAAAACAAAATAGATCAATATGTTGATCTGATATCAGCTCATTGACTATCAGAGCTTTGGATGATAGAGATCTGATGTTCAGGAATCCACCAGATAACGGACGTGGAGAAAAAAGTCCCTGCCCATCATTTGGGGGGGATTTTAAAAGAGCCAACCTCACCCACCATTCCCCAAAATAACAGCAGCACATAAACTGTCCCACCAGGGACAATAGAATACTGGACCACTGCTACACTGTTTTAAAGGATGCTTATCACTCTGTTCCCCGTAAAGCTTTAGGACTCTCTGATCACTCTCTGATTCATCCCATGTTAACTTACAGGCAAAAATTCAAAAACTTCTAAGCCTGTTGTAAAGACTGTGGAGAATGAACAACTGTGAATGGACAGAGGATTCAAAGCTGGAGTTACAGGCCTGCTTTGACTGTACTGATTGGAGTGTATTTGAAGCTAAAGCCACCAACCTGAATGAACTCATTGACACTGTGACTTCATACGTTAGCTTTTGCGAGGGCATGTGTGTGCAGACCAAGACCTACTGCACATACAACAACAAGCCATGGTTCACACCAAATCTTAGGAAGCTACATCAGTCCAATGAAGAGGCATACAGAGGTGGGGATCAGGCCCTGTACAAGCAGACCAGTAAAACAGGCTGACTAAGGAGATCAGGGTAGATAAGAGGAGCTATAGTGAGAAGCTAAAAAACAGCTTCTCAGCCGACGACTGTCTCATTTTGGATACGCCTGCAGTACATCACCAACAACAGGAGACCATCCCTACACTCTGTTGAAAACCTCAGTCTGGCTGACGATCTGAACGGCTTCCACTGCAATGTTTGAGAAGCACTTGTTCACAACTCTCACCCAAACAAAAGGACCACCTACACACCCTGTAACCCCCACCCCGCTCCCTTCATGAACCCTTCAGATCTGTTAAGAAGGATGTGTGTCGGCTCTTTCAGAGACAGAAGATCAGGAAGGGTCCAGGACTTGATGGTCTGTCCCCCTCCTGCATGAGAATCTGTGCTAACCAGCTATCCCCCACCTTCACCCGGATCTTTAACCGATCTCTGGAGCTGTGTGAACTACCATCCTGCTTCAAGTGCTCCACCATCATCCCAGTCTCCAAGAAGCCGTCCAACATAGGATTAAATGACCTGTTGCCCTGACATCTGCGGTCATGAATTAAATTACTTCTTAAGGGCATTTCAAAAACCTTACCCTCTAGCAGGGATAGTAGACTTCCTATTACCCTCAAACTATCGCACGCTATGCTTTCTGTGTTGAGAAATTGATGTTTTTCCCTTATCGACAAACTCTTGCATCTTTTCTGTTAGCTTTTTATGGGTTTCTAAGGAGTGGCTAATTTCCCATCTCATCAAATTATTTTGATCCAGATAAAGATGTTTCCTTTGCTGACTTATCTTTCAACCACATTTTTATAGTCTTTTCCTCAAGCATTCAAATGCTGGTCGTGCTTGCTCTGTTACAATTGTGCGCACAGGCTCTCAGCTCAGTTTATATCTATGTGCAATATTTAAAATCACTGCCTTTCTCTGATCCTCAGGACCCTCCCTTTCTGACCCAAGATGATAAACCAATGTCCAAGCTATTATTTACAGCAGAAACTCATGAGATGCAACGTACCTGCAATGCATTATTCAGGTAATTCACTTAGAATAGACACTGCAATTGGTTTGGAGCCCTGCAAGGTCTATCAGGAGCTTCTCCTCAGCAACTGGGCCATTGGACATCCTCTGCATATGCCTCCTATTTGCGTCCTGATGGTTAGCCATTGTCAAAGCACTAAGATCTGGCTGGCTAAGTCATTTATTATTTCTGCCATAGCTGGCTAAGTCAATCATTGCCTCAGTACATTCACCATTTCTAGCTAATTCAATCACAATATTTCTGCCATTGCAGGCTAGTTTACTCATTATTTATGCCAGTGCTGCTTAAGTCAATTACTGCATTAATATATTGCCAATGCTGGATAATTCATTCAAAACATTTCTGCCATTGCTGGCTAATTCATTCACAATATATCTGCCATTTGCTCACTATTTCATTCACAACATTACTGCCATTGCTGGCTAATTAATTCATTATTTCTGTCTTGTATGCTAATTCATTTTTTTTTTCTGCCATTGCTGGCTAAGTCAATAACTGCATTAGTCTATGGCCGTTGGTCGCTTGTTCATTCATTTTTTTTCCTGCAGTGCTGGCAAATTAATTTGTTGCTTTAGCGTATTCCACTGTTGCTGGCTAGTATATGTTGGTTATTATCTTATATATTTGTAGCCCTGTGCTATATTTCCTGTAATTTTCTACTTGTTAAAATAAGTTGATTAATGTTTAAAAATGTTTTGAATGTACCATGCCAAAATGTACTTTATTTTCCTATGGCCTGCATTTTATTTTTGTTTGAATATGTACTTTCCGTAAGTTTATTGGTTGATATACCAAGGTGACCTTTGGACCAGAGACAGTGGGCAATGGAAGCTGGGAAGTTAGCGTCAGAAGAAGAGAGTTGATGGAAGGGTGCGGACAGCTAGTCTGAGCTTGCTGTGCACGCTAATTCTCAATGACTAGGATGTAGGACTAGAGTTACACTGTTTAAGTTGTCGGAGAGATAACTGCGACATCAGTGACCGTGTATTTAGATTTTTTGTCAAGTTTTCCACTATGTGAGTGGCTTGCCACGTGAAGACTTTTCGCCTGCGCCATCTTAACTCAGAGTTTCTTGTGCAAGTTAGTTGACCATCATCCTTGGTGCACACGGACTTTGCAGACACGGACTTTTGCCGAGACAGTTGAGGATCTTGCCGTTCGTCTGGACAATGCGGGTGCACTGAAAAGGCCAACGCCAGTGCAAACCTGTCGACACGAGGACCACGTCTTTCCGCTTGCTTCCACACACAAACAGAACTCTCTCTTCCACAAAGTAAAAGGTTTGCCATTTTTTGTTTGCTCAAGTGCATGAAGCGGCCGTTCAGTTTATGGTGTCACCGAACCCAAGCACCGAAACAGGCCTGCAACTTGGGGGTAATTGAATTTAATTACGGCATAGGACATTTACTGTACATTGCATTTTGATATCTGAAGTGTTTGAATTGAATGTATATTCAATCGTTATTTGTGTTCGAACTGCATTGAATGTGCCAAGTGATTTATGCATTAGGTACTTGATTTCATTATATTTCATTGGTATTGAGTGACACCAGGAATTAATTTATCTTTAAAGGGTAATATCAAGACACATTTTATTTTAAATATTTTATTTGATTGTAATTTCATTTCATACTTTACAAAGTAAACATTTTCTACTTTTTATAAAAAAAATGGGAATATTTGTGATTTCATTGCAGTCACTATAAGAGTAATTATGTTCTTTGATGATTACTTAAATTAGATTAAAATAAGGACTAAACCACTACATTACAGAAGTTAACATAAAATCGTATAGATTACCACATATATTGTGTGGTCAGTTAAAAGAATTTAGGGAGCTTCCCAGTTAACAATTCATATTCTAAATCATTTATTTTGTTCAAAAAACATTTGTCTCTTCTACATACTGGTCTCTCCTGATTGAAATTAATTTAGTGGCATATCTACATATAACAGAGGAGTCATAGGCAAATTTTAGTCCATCCCAGCTTGATCGCTTGCTCATAGCACTCCCTGTTCACTACGTGCTTTATTTGTTTCTAGGGCCCTGCTTAAAATAGGAAAAAAAATAGCACAGGAGAGTAGCTCCATGGTATAATCTCAGTACCTGCGAGTTAAAACAGACAACCCACAAACTTGAAAGGAAATGGCATTCCACTAAACTAGAAAAGTCATGTTGGCCTGGTAGGATAGCATTCAAATATACAGGAAATCCCATCATACTGCAAGAAAAGATTATTATTCAGGGTCAGTAGAAGAAAATACGAGTAAGCCCAGGATTCTTTTTAGCACTGTAGCCAAACTGACTGAGGGCCATAATTCTATTGAGCCATGCCCTCACACTTAATGCTTTTATTAGCTTCTTTAATAATAACATTATACTCATCAGAAAAAATATTGTATACATCATTGACTCCAGTTCAAATCCATGTACTATAGAAACAGTTGCTAGAGGTAATATACATTTAGAGAGCCTCTATCCAGTTGACCTCATTGAGCTAATTACAACAATTTCTTTATCTAGACTGACAACTTTTCTAGTCGACCCCATACCAACTGGGCTGCTTAAAGAACATAATCGTTCAACCTCTCATAACAGATTATGTACCCCAGTCTTTTAAAGTAACTGTGATTAAACCACTCTTAAAAAATACTGCTCTATATTCAGAAGTTTTAGTCTACTAAATACAATATCCAACCTCCCTCCCGAGAAAGCAGTAGCTAACCAGTTATGTGCCTTTCATCAGAACAATAGTCTATTTGATTTCCAGTCATATTTTAAATTGCATCACAGCACCAAAACGACATTAGTCAAAGTTAAAAATGACCTCCACTCTGCATCTGAGGGGGGAATGTCTTTTTGATCTTAGTGCAACTTTTAACACTATTGATCAACATATCCTACCACATAGGCTGGAATACCAAATTGGCATTAAAGGAACTGCATTAAACTTGTTTAATTAGTAGTTAGCTGAAACCAAAAACCCTGCATATAGCAAAAATCCGGCATATACTGTTTCAACAAGATGCAAAAAAATTTGTCCACCCATTTGTTACTTCGTGGTTGGAACACTGTAGTTCTCTAATTCAGGCTGTCCTAATAGACTCTTCAACTAATAACGAATGTAGCGGTGTGTGTACTGAAAAGAACCAGCATCAGAGACCATATTTTACCCCATACTGGCTTCTCTACTCCGGCATTGAATTTAAAATCCTTCCCACTACTTATAAAGCTATTAATGGACAGGCACCCTCGTATCTCAAAGAGCTCATAGTACCCTATCACCCAGCCACAACCTTACGCACACAGGATGCAGGATTAGTGGTGGTCACCAGAATCTCAAAAACTAGAATGGGATGCATAGCATTCTTTTTTTCAATCTCCTCTCTTGTGGAACCATCTTCCCGTCACAATAAATGAGGCAGACACACTCTCTTCCTTTAAGAGTATGCTTAAAACTTACCTTTTTAATAAACCTTAAGAGTAAGGGTTAGAGGGTCCGGCCTATCTAGCCCTTAGTTATATTCCGATAATCTTAGTTTGCCACAGGGACATCCCATGATACACTTGAGCCCCTCTCTCGTCCTCTACCTCTGTCTCTCCCTCTGCTCCTCTAAATGTCCATATCCAAACAAGATATTATGTTACCTTAATTTCTTCCCCGAAGGACTGCGTCACTGCAGTAAGAGTATCGCATAATTTCCTGTTTTTGTTGCTGCGGCTGCTAGTGTTTCTTCTGCTTTACTCTAAGCCCCGTAGTTTCTTTTAAAGTTCATCCTTACACCAAATTGCTGCTACATATAAAAGCTTGCTTGGTTGACTCAAGTCCAAGCTTATTTTTCTCTATTTAGCCACACTTTCTTACTAAGCATACAACGCTAGTCATTTAACTTGATATTTAGCTTCTTTTTTTTCTCTCTCTCTCTGCTCCTCTCTCCTGTTCAGTATCTCAGATGTTTAGCTATTCCTCTGCCTCCTTTAGCGGTAATGGTATTTGTAATAAATGTCGCTTATTTACAGCATTGGATCCAAGGTTGAATGACTTGGAGTCGCAGCTCCACACCATGAAAGCAAATTCATTAGCTGCCATAGCCGGCCAGCCCCCAGTAGCTGTTGTGGACTGACCTAGCATAGCTTCTCCTATCCCTCGGCAGCTCCCAGGCAGCCAAGAAAACAGGAAGGCTGGTTGACTGCCCAAAAGAAGTACAGCCCTAAGCCAAAGCCCATGGTACACCACCAACCCACTCAGGTTTCTAATAGCTGGTCCCCACTCAGTGACACATCCAAAGAGAGGCCTACTCTGGTCACTAGCAGCTCCATCCTCAGAAAGGTGAAACTAGCGACACCAGTGCACATAGTGAGGTGTAATCCATGGGGCCAGAGTTGGTGACGCCAATCAAATTTGATACTGCTGACAAAGAGTAATTGTAAATTTGGTAAATTTGTAATTCATGTAAACGGTAATGACACCTGGCTTCACAAGTCAGAGGTGAACAAAATTAATATCAAGTCAGTGTGTACATACACAAAATCCACGTCGGACTCCAGAATTTTCTCTGGACCTCTGCTTGATTTGACCAGTAATGATACATTTCGCTGCATGTCGTCACTCAATCACTTACTGTCATGGTGGTGTCCAACAAACAAGGTGTGCTTAATAATTGGCAGACATTCTGGGGTAGATCTGGTCTGATTAGGAGAGATGGCATTCATCCCACTTTGGATGGAGCAGCTATCATTTTTGGGAATTCAATTAATTCATTCTTTCATTGATTTTCTACTGCTTATCCTGTTAGGGGTCTTACCAAGTTTATTGTAGACTCAAAACATTGACAAACCAGAGTTCAGACCAGGAGACAGAGTTGCAGTCCTACATGCCTCTCCATGCTTCCATTAGGGCAGAGCCAAAAATCCCTCTGGGACTGTGTCTGTCCCCGACCACCAAATCTAATCAAATGTAATGCTATAAAAAGAGGAGCTTCAAATTGAAACCTAATAAAAATTTAATCAACCAATACAAGAGTCATAAATAATACAAAAATTAAATGTGGATTTCCGAACTTAAGATCTCTCTCATCCAAAACTGTATTAGTAAATGAGGTAATATCAGATCATCGTATAGATTTATTAAGTCTTACCGAAACCTGGCTAAATAATGATGATTAAGTCCCTAAATGATATACTCACATACGTTGAAAGGCGGTATGTGAGTATATCATTTAGGCCGAGGAGGTGGGGTGGAGCTATTTTTGACTCGGTTCTATTACGTTGTCCAAAACCTAAACTAAACTTTAACTAATTTGAAAGCCTTGTTCTAAGTCTTCCTCACCCAGTTTAGACTAGTGTATACAAATACAATTTGATTTGATTTCATGAACAGCCACTGTTTTTATATTTTGTTTATATAAATTTCCTGATGCATATGCTTGTGAGGACAATCCAATTCTCAAAATCCACTCCTGGTTTTCCCCTCTACCAACCCAATCTACCTGCCTGCCCTAATCAACATTATTAGACTCACCTGTTCCCCCCAGCCAGCTCTTAACCAGCTCCTCCACACCCACTCTCTGCCAAATTGTTGTTGCGTCACGCACTACCTTCCAGCACTCTTTTGCGGACGGCTCTCCTGTTACCTGACTTGCCTTCTGCCCCTGACCACGTCTTCTCGTCTCTGCCTCGGTAACCTGACTTGCTTTCTGTCTGAACTTTGGATCTGCCCGCACCCTGTCTGCCTGCAGTCTGCCCGGACCCCCTCTCAGGAGACTCCGTCCCCATTCGTAGACCGTGCTCACCGACCAGGCTTCCTGATTGCCGTCCATTTGAACTCGTGAACATTTTTAATAAAGTTCTGAACTGTGCCGGTCTAGTTCTGTACTGTTCTTGGGTCCACTCTCACACCCGTTACACCGATATAAGTGATATACTGTTCAGTTAATTATAAGAAAGT
This sequence comes from Mola mola, assembly GCA_001698575.1. Classification (NCBI taxonomy): domain Eukaryota; kingdom Metazoa; phylum Chordata; class Actinopteri; order Tetraodontiformes; family Molidae; genus Mola; species Mola mola. The sequence continues at coordinate 2,183,389 of KV751388.1, read as the reverse complement.
TCAAGTTGAACTTTCATTCACCCCTTCACTACTGAAATAGAGAGAGGTCCTATATTCTTAACACACACTGTCAAATGTAATGAAATGAACACAAAATTTGCAGAAAACCAAATATGCAGATGTGTCTGCTGCAAAATATTTTAGAAGAATCAGAGGAAAGCAGGGAAATAAAAGAAAAATGATACCTCAGTCAGTCGAGAATGGAAGAACATTTCCATTTTTTTCTGGAGATAGGTGGCTTTCATTCTTTTAATTCTATTTCTGAGGACCAAAGAGAGAAATAAGTGAAGCTCCTTGGAGTGAGTGTTGTAGTATGGCAGCTTTAAGTGCTGTAAGTAACCATACTCTCACATATCATTCCCTCTGCAATAATTTCAATGCCATATCCCAAACTAAATGAATATGTAAGTCTTAATGAATCCACTCCTCCCAGTCACATTAACACACACATTCCCAGAGACACTGGCAGAGGTGGTGGAGTTGAAGCCATTTTCAATTCTGCCCTATTAATAAACCCTAAGCCAAAACAAAAATTTAGTTCATTTAAAAATCGCATTCTTAGCATTTCCGATCCAACCATGAAAACTCAAACTATGTTTGTTATAGTGTATCGAGCACCTGGACCCTACACTGAATTTTTATATGAATTTTCAGAGTTTCTCTCAGCTCTGGTCCTCAAAACAGATAAAGTTATTATTGTAGGTGACTTTAATATCCATGTAGGCGTTGAAAACGACAGCCTTGGTACGGCATTTCTCTCACTATTAGATTCATTCGGCTTCTGTCAGTGTGTACAAGAATCAACACACACTTTTAATCACACCCTTGATCTTGTTCTGACATATGGCATTGAAATTGAGCATTTAAATGTCTCTGCACAAAATCTGCTTTTATCAGATCATTATCTTCTAACATTTGAATTTCTGCTCATCAACTATAAACCAAGAGTCACTAGTTATTATAGCAGATGCATATCTGAGGACACTGCTGAAAATTTTAAAGAAATTATTCCCTCTGCAATAATTTCAGTGCCATATCCCAA
>KV751388.1:2171149-2181896 GCA_001698575.1 Mola mola | reverse complement strand
AACAACATTGTCTTCATCTAAATTGTCAACCTGTATACTACACCCCATACCTACTAGGTTGCTCAAAGAGGTTTTTACCCTTAATTAGCAATCTACTACTAAACATTATCAATCTATCCCTTGTAACAGGTTACGTACCCCAGTTATTTAAAGTAGCTGTAATTAAACCACTCCTAAAAAAACCTACCCTGGACCCAGAAGTTCTAGCCAACTATAGACCAATATCCAACCACCCCTTTCTTTCAAAGATTCTAGAGAAAGCAGTAGCGAAACAACTATGTGGCTTTCTTCAGTATAATAGTCTATTTGAAGAGTTTCAGTCAGGTTTTAGAAAGCAGCACAGCACAGAAACGGCATTGGTAAAAGTTACAAATGACCTCCTCACTGCATCTGATGCAGGACTTATCTCTATACTAGTCTTATTAGATCTGGATTTACAGATTCTACACACTCAGATCTTGCTACATGGAGTACAATGACTCCTGGACCAACAGAGTACACCTGCGTCTGGATCACTAGACTTTCCATACATCTGGATTTATAGAATCCACAGACTCTGGGACTCATGTATGTTTTATACATTCTAAGTGAACTGTTATTGTCATGTTTTTGTGTTCTGTACAAGTGACATTTATTGCACGTCTGTCCGTCCTAGGAAGAAGGATCCCTCCTCTGTGGCTCTTCCTGAAGTTTCTTATTTTCCCTGTTTAGGGTTTTTTAAGTTTTTCCTCACCCTGTTCGAGGGTCTAAGGGCAGAGGATGTCACATCTCTACAGTTTATCAAAGCCCAGTGAGATAATGTGTAAATTCTGATTTCGGACTACACAAATAAAATTTGATTTGATTTGATATCTGGGGAGTGATTAAGGTGTCTGGTAGAGAAAGTCACACCCAAATCAGCTTTCAAATTATATATTGATTTGTCATTTCCACCAGTCAGTTAATAGATCATTTGAAACGGTTCACCGCAGTTAACAGAACAAGTTTGTTCGAACTTTTAGCAAATTAGTTCAGATTTCAAAGGGTTAAATCAAATCCTAATTTGGCTTACACACACAATTAATAGCTATAGTTAACAGTTTAATGACATAAAAAGTGATGCTACTAACATTCAGTACAGAACATTATGACATTCAGCTTTATCTTTATCAATTCATTTGAATATCTTTTTCTTTCATATCTACCTGCAGAAAATTAAATGTACAGAAAAATAATCTTTTATAAGATAGTATTGTGAGGGTGGCACAGTGGTGCAGTGGTTAGCACTGTCGCCTCACAGCAAGAAGGTCCTGGGTTCGATTCTGGGTCAGGACGTTTCTGTGTGGAGTTTGCATGTTCTCCCTGTGTCTGTGTGGGTTTTCTCCGGGTACTCCGGCTTCCTCCCACATTCCAAAAACATGCAAATCTGGGGATAGGTTAATTGGTCACTCTAAATTGCCCGTAGGTGTGAGTGTGGATGGTTGTTTGTCTCTATATGTAAGCCCTGCGATGAACTGGCGACTCATCCAGCGTGTACCCCGCCTTCGCCCCAAGATGCTGAGATAGGCTCCCGCGACCCCTAACGGGATAAGCGGTAGAAAATGAATGAATGAATGAAAGGTACTATTGTTGAAATATCAGCAAATGTCATATCTAGAATAGAAAGAGAAAAAGAGCCAGATAATTGTAATATACTTGAGGAAATATTCTGTTCCAATCTGAAATGTCATACTGTAAATGTTATCCTTGAAAAAATGTGATGCCAATTAAAGGAATCCTCAAAGTATTTTTTAAGGATTTTCACAGAAATGCCAGCAACTGGTACATAAATTAATTGAATGCATGAATGGCGAGAAAAAAGTTGTGAGAAAAGTGTAACAGTGTGTGTGTGTGCATTAATCTTACACTGGAAATTCTAAAATTGCAGACACTCATCTTGATTCAGGCTCAGGGATGCTGTCCCTTGAAAAAGTACCTCATTTGGCCCCACTACCACAAGCCACGCTAATCCTGTGCTGTCACTGTAACTAAACCTCTAAAACATAACCAATCGATTTTTTTTCGACCAAATCAACCAAGAATTATCCTTTACATAATTTGAACTTGCCGGCTTGTGATTTTCTTGTAGCCTAAGCATACTCTAAAATATATGGAAAAAGTAATTTCACCGAAATAGGAGTGAAATTTAAACACAACAATAGCCAGGGTAGCAGCAATAAGGGCGCTATGGCAAAGAAGGGACAAAGCAGTTGAAATATTGCCATAGATTATTAAATTTCATTGGCACCATTTTTTGCTGTATTGACCATAAACAAAAAAAAACAAAAAAAACATTTGTTTAATTTAATTAACATTTTGAATAAAAGCCTGTCTTTACAATTAGATTAATAATAAGTATTAAAAAAAGAGAAAACCTTAATGTTTTAAGATTTTCCAATTCTCCTGCCAGTCATGGGGTTTTAGAGACATTTTAACATTTCAGTCCGAATAGGGTGCCCCAGTTCAGGCACATATACATAGTTAAACACACAATATTTCTTCAAACCTGCAGCCCGAGAAGGTTAAAGGTGTAGTTCTCGTTTAGCCTGGGATACACAAACACACTGGCCTTCTTAAACAAAGAATATTAATCTTCCAATACATCTCCTAATTGCCTCATAGATTTGGCATATAAAATGCCGCATTTTCCCCTTTGTGAATCAAATTTTTCTTTTCTATTTTTTTCAGTGATAGAGAATGGGTGTGGGGCTTACCTAAGGATTTGCACATGTATGTGATTCGTAGACGTGATCTGCCTGCATTACATGTGGGTGTGTGCAAATCCTCATCCTCCTGTATATCCATTAGTAATGCAACACTAAAAATAAAGTGCACCTTGGCATATCATTGCCTGCAAACGTTTTTCTTATATAATTCTACAGGACACACTGTGGTGGATTGCAGGTGCTGCAGCTTTGCTGGGTGTGTAGATGGCAGTGATAGGTCAATTGTGGATGGATTTTTTTCTTTTTTTTTTTTAACTAAAACTAATATTTAAACAGCATGGCTGGATACATTGTGAGAGGTGAGATGAGCCCTGTTTTTTTTTAAACTCTCCCCCCACCTCTCCATCCCCTCTGACACAAATGAGCAATGCTTAGAATTAACTGCATAACTTATCAGCTCCTTGGAAAGCACCACATGAAAGGAAGAGCATTAAAAAGGAAGAGAGAAAGGAGACTTCTATCACTTAATGAAAAATAGCATTCCTTTTGGACATATCTTCATAGGGCTGCAATCAAGCCCTGGCCTCTCTTCTTGACGTGCAATTGAGGCAAATCAAGTCAGCACCTATTAATATTTCCCCAGCTTCTTTCATTTCAGATCATGTCCTCACTGTCAACGTGGTGATGGAGCACTGCCTTTATCTCTACCCCAGCCTGCTCTGCCACAGTGATAAACAATTCTAACAGGATCTCCCCAGTAAACTCCTGGAGATAGAAGGGACCATTTTTTCTCATTTTCTAGACAGCAAAATTTAATCTAATGTCTAACCACCCTGTAAGTGCCCTCAACTGATGATGTTTCTTTCTAGTCACAGCATCCCCACAGATCATAGCGCATTATTTTTTTTTCTCTTTTTATTTGAATTGAGTATTTGTGGGTGTAAACAAAAACAGAATGCAACCAGTAGCAAAAAAACATATGTAGAAACCCAGATTCGTCTCCACTGATGTTCACATCTTTAATTTGAAAAGAGAAAATATAATTAATAGCCTGAAATATTGAAAGTAAAAATTAGTTTACTCGCACGGCAGTTCCAGTCAAAATTTCACAACCCGACATACTTTCATTACTTCACCAGCTTACCTGGAAATATAACAAAGACAGTCATAAGGCACAGTCGCTACACAGCGTCTTGTCTCATACTTGGTGCACAGAGAATCTCACTTTCTCACGCGAGAAGTCACGTCAGGTCTACCTGCGTGCATACCGTCTGTATAGCGCTGTTGCCACCTACTGGTGAACTAGTGAAACAGCACCCTATTTCCGACACTGGAGAAATCACATATTAATGAACAGTTTGCCCCCACCCCCCCAAAAAAAAACATAGAAAAGCATGAACATTCTTAACTTTTATCAAAACATGAAAACTTATCTTCTTTCCTGACCTAATGTGCCACACATGGTATCATTGAGTGGGGCAGGTACTCCTCAGTAGCTTAACAAAAGAGACCTTCCTCAGTTACATTGCCAACATGAAGGCTGTGTGCTTTGAAAAGTATATGTATGACCTTCCTGAAAACAAACTGAAAGACTTTCTTTATCTTCTTTGTGGTTTGAGAGTTCTTTCTTTAGAGTACACCGAGGCCGTGAGGCAGTTTATTAATTTATCCAGAAGCAGAGTCAAAACGGATTTACAGAAAGATCCGTGTTGCCTATCACAGTGCCAAACCATCAAATCGGTAAACGAGTGTGTGTGTGTGCGTGTGTGCATGTGTGCATTGGAAAAAAACACCTTTGGTATAGGCTGTGGTTCAACATTTCTTCATGAAATGATTTCATTAATCCTTCCAAAAACTTATAATAACCCAGATAAGCTTGAGGCTTAAATCATCCACAAAATCAGTGGTTTGAAAGTTTAACATTAGTACCAATAAAGGTAATTCTGATACAAATGTGTATGAAGACTCATAGTCAAATACCTTTGGCGGGTGAATGAGGTCCAGGTGGTAGTATGCTTTATATGTTACAGAGAGTGAAAAAAAAACAAAAAAAAACATGCAGTACAGTGGAGAGAAAAAAACGCAACAAATCCTACACAAAATGCCGACTAAATCTGTGTTGACTTGCCTCTTAGTGCATTGTGACAAGATTTGCTCTATTTCATACGGGTATCGTCCCTGGTCCTCATCCTTCTCTCCCTCCCTTTTTATTTCTCAATCAAAAATACACTCACATCCTTTATCAGTTGGCTTATAAACCAACCCTAAATTCCAAGCAGTGATTAGTCCCGCTACTTCCCATATTTTACTCAAATTACTTTTTTGACAATTTTCCCTATACAACAGATGCTATAGAACCAGAAAGAGGAGGGGGAAGAAGAAGAAAAAGAAACAAAGGAGAGAAAGAAAGCACAAATGTTTCCTGCATGAAGTCAGATTGTATAAAAGGTTTACATTGACATTTTAAATTCCAATATGTTATTATTTTGCTAAGATGTAGACATGCTTTCTTCTTTCTTTTTGTGTATGATATGGACAAACACTATATGACATGTCATGCAGTGGCTTGTTTTCAAGTCAAAGGTGATCTTTAAAATTAACTCCAATAACAGTCTTCTCATTACACAGTTGGTGGGACGATACACTTTGTTTGGTAACACGCTGTATTAGATTACTTTACTATGTGAAAAGGCTCTGATACAATTAGTGAAAAGCGAAAGACACAATTATCCTTTTTAGGTTTTAAAGCCCTCGTTGTTTTGCGTGTGGACTTATCAGTTCTACCTATTTTTTTTTTTTTTATATAATCCTATTTATCCAATTTCATTCTTCTTTGACTTTAGGGCAAGTACAATATTTTTAGGAGTTATTTTAGTGCCCTAGATGTGCATTTTATTTATGTCACTGTCTGTTTACCTTGTTCTGTCCTTGTTTGTCTTGTTATTAACCTGTTTCAAATTTACAGTTACCACCTGTATGTAGCACCCATGCCCAAGAAAATATCCCCCTTTGTAGGGCTGTAAAAAATAGCTTATTTATTCTGAGTGGTCACAATTAAACAGCATTTGCATATTTTTTTGACTTTCATGGCCAGTGCAGAACAGTCGTCATTTGTGTAAGTATTGTTAATTACTTGCACATACACGGACCCTAATGCTTTTAAAATTAAATTCTCAATACACTCTTGTTTTGAATCTGGGAATCTAATGAATGTTGAAAAACCCCATTTTATATTGATGTTATCTTTTCCAATATGATACAGCAGGGGTGGGCAATTAATTTCAGGGGGGCACATGAAAAGTCTGAACTGTGTTGGAGGGCCAAACCAACCATAACTTGAACTTAATTCTGCTAAATATTAATTTTCTCCCATTGTAAAAGGCAGTAAATTATATATTTTGAATAGCTGCTACTGGTAATCATACGTATAAGGATGTTCTGTAAATATTTATGTAAATTTATGAATTGTGGTGTAGGTCAAAGAAGGAAAATAATCCCATAAAAGTAATAAACAGTTTGAAACAAAAACAATCATTACATCACTGTTTCATTCTATTTGTAACTTGTTAATCTTGACAAATAGCGAAAAGGTGTTTTGCAGTATGTTAAAGATAAGCAACTGATCAACTTTATACAAAAAACAATAAGTGCTTTTGATGTTTTCAGTTCATTTTACTTGTTCAGCGAGAAAACTCCAGTCTGTCTTGGGCTTGAACAAGTGCATTGAAATCTGGCTGAATGTTTGAGGTGGCTATGAGAAGGACAGATGATAGGGGATCATCAGTGACAGAGGATCTGTATCTGGATTTGTTGAACTTTATCACCGAGAATGTCTGTTCACAACCGAGGTAGATCCAAAGAGGTCTAAAATCTTCTGAGCATGCCTCCTCATGTGTGGAAAGTTCTCCTCTTTGAGTGAAGAGTAGAACTCAGGCAGAGAGAGACTGACCTTAAGTAGTCTGCCAGAAGTGGGCCAGACCAGGTCAAACATACATTTACCTCCATGAAGAAATCACTCCCTGTTGTCCCTTTCATTGACTGCATGGTTGCCAGCTCCTCCGTGATTCCACGTAAGAAGATGAGTATCTGGGCAGTGTCATGTACATCGCAGCTTTCATCCAGAACCAGAGAACAATAGTCAACCGCTCTGTTCTTCAGCTGAAGCTCCAGATTTCCCTCATTACAGTGCATCGGGAGAAGGGAACGTTTTAAAATGCTCCCTTTTATTCTGAGCTTATTAGCACAGCAGAGTCCATCAAACACTCCTTAATAAACTCTCCGTCGTTTACTTTTTCTTGCGATTTTCTGAGATAGGACATCATTTGTCTTGACAGCTGCATCGCTGGGTGTGCAGTTTTATAAAAAGTCTTTGTTGGGTATGCAGCTTGGCTAGCAAAGCCACCGACTCCTTTGCGCGCTCTTCATCAGACAAGTTCTTGTATTTCTCCTCGTGTTCGGTCATGTAGTGGCGCTTCAGATTGTAATCCTTGAACACAACCTGTGTACCACAAACTAAGCACATAGCTTCACCTTTTACTTCTGTAAGGAAATATTTAACATTTAATGTCTTGTTGAAAATACGGCATTCGGAGTCAACTTTTCTTTTTTTCAAGTGAGCGAGCATCACCTGTCGCTGTTCACACATGCACGTGCGTACGTAAATAATAAAAATGTCAGGCTTTTCAAAATAAAAGCAAAACAGTTTTATTGTGTGCACAGCATAAATACTTGTTCATTTAGGACTGACATACCGCAGGCCGGACAGGGACGCCCAAAGGGCCGGATATGTCCCGTGGGCCGAAAAATGCCCAGGTCTGTGACACAGTGATTTTTATTTTTATTTTTCACTTATTAACCATGCCGTGCATTTAAAAATGAATCCCCTCCCTGCTTTTTCAGTTTCTTTCAAAAGCTATCACAAGTCATTTTAAGTACTTAATAATAACTTCCTTGACAAACCTAGGCCTTAGTATCAACTAGCACCTTAATGCTGGTGGACTTAGTTGGAGCTGTTGAACTGCCAGCAAATTTGAAATGCTGAATGAAACACCTTATCACTCCTACAGTAAGTGCCTGGCCAACTACAAGATGACTTCTGTTGACTTTTGACCGGCTAATGGAGCAATGGAGCAATTCTCACTGTCTGGGTTGACTTGGTACTGACTATATAAACTCTTTGGTGGACTAGTAAACACCCTAGATGGATGTTTACTACAAGGTGTGCCCCTGTAGACGACAAAACCGCAGCCATCATTGGGCTGTATGTTCTTGTGCCACAATGCATACAGTGGGGGTTTTGAATTGTATTGTTTCATTACACCAGGTCCTATATCAAACCAAAAAATTCAGCCCTTTAATTTCCTTTCTTTTTTGGATTGATTGCTACCATGGAAGACAACAAACAAAACTATTCTACATATATTTTGTAAAAGATGAAAACAAGATTTTCCTCTCTGAAAACAATGCGAATAAGGCAAGGAGCAAAAAAAGGAGGAATGGTAAATGGACGTTCACCCATTCACACACTCCCTACTTTGTACACCTGGCATTAAAATGCGGTTCTTGTGAGCAGATTACAGTTGATAGTGTTTGACTACATACATTTACACCTGTTATTAACATAGGTCTCCATGGCAAGATCTGATCACTATCCAATTGTGCTCCTCTGCTAAACAAGCAGTGCAGCAGTCTACATTGTCTCATCTTTTTAACCTCTGTATGCCGCTTAAACAAATAATATAACAGCTGAGTCTGCTGAGAACAGTATTGCCTTCGTTCTCAAGCCATTATTTACATTAATCATTCACTAGTGTTGGGCATGGGCATGGCTGGGCAATTGGCATGCTGTTATCTACAGGCAGGCAGAACTCCAGTGAAGTCAAAGCTATCGTTTGGACTCCTATCTGCTTTACAAAGAAGGTGAAAATAACAGCGTCACTCAGCTGTTATGTTGTATGTGGCTTGGAGATGCATTTACATTTTTCACTTTTGTTGAATGTGGTCACAATGTGTCCCAAAGCCACCTTTGGAAGTGGTTTGGCAAATATGATCACAATCCATCCTCAAAACATTTTGAGTGTATATACAGCTGTACTTGCACATGGTCAAGTGTGATTCAATTACAATCTGAACACAAAAAAAGCATTTTAATGCCAAATGTTAAGGGGGTTACTAATGCATGGGTTAGTATGGTAGTATGGTAGTATCAATTAAGTTGGGAGTTAGGACATTTTTAAAACATATTGACAAACCATCGATCTTCTGATGACCAAAGAAGTGCATAAACAACAGGAAAAGTACATACTTTGATCACATTATACACAATCCAATGTGTTCTATAAAAAATTGCTACCTTTTTTTTTTTTTTATTCTGAATAAAAAAAACCTGTGTCATTTCCCATAGCTCTAAAGCACTAAACTACGACAACCTGCTTTTGCGCTGAACCTGAACCTTAATGTTCCAGTTGGTGTCTGTTGAGTCTGAAGGTAGTAATTTATGTAATACTCAAAATGTGATCTGAATGATCAGACGTCTATGGCGTATGTCTGTTTCACCCAAACAAAAAGCATAAGCGCATAGATTAGCACAAATCAAGTTCAGGATGTGTACAGATTTCTGGTAAACTTTGTGGTGCTCTCCTTCTTGTAATGGACCCAAATATTAGAGTAATATGCTGTAATATACTGTAAAATATTTCAGTAAATGATAGGTTCTGAGCAGCAGTGGCATCTCTTTACAGACTTAATATCAGCTTCCAGAAGAAATGTGCTCCTCCCTGAGGGATGAGGAATGACCTTAATGAAACCAGACAAGCTGGAATAAATACATCAGAAAGATTTTTTAAAAGATTGATATGATGCCACCTCGGAGTTGCATAAATGGGTTACAGTGGATCAGTTAAATCTTGATGTCCCTGGTCTACTAAAGCAGCTCAAGGGGGGTGATTAGACACTTCAGAGGTGATTGTATCATTGGAGAGGTACAAACACAGCACACACACCATTTCAGTGAAGGGGCCTACTGTTTTTCTGTATTATTTCTTTTGAGACTGACTTTTAGAACATAATTTGAATTTATATCACACAGAGTGAGCTTTTATTATCATTTATTTGTTATTAAGGGTTTTCATCAAGGTACAACATCTATCCTAATTAATAAATTAAATTAATTTGTAGAAGGGTTTGGACTAGATCTACTCTACATGTTATGGATTTGTTTCGTGAGCCGACTTGACCTGCTGTATATTACATTAGATCTTAAGTGACCTTGTAATAAATGGTGCTGCAATCGTCCACAATGTGCATTGGTATTACTGGATTCATTTTTTATCAGTTAGAAATAATGGAGTATTTGTTTTACATGGTCAAAGCTGTTACTACGGGCTGCTCCAAAAAATGATCAACAACAAACAAATTAAAAAAAACAAAAAAGCCAAAAATGAATGTATGAAAGTCATCAGAAGTAATATAACATGTCAGCAAAGGAGATAGAGTAGATCTGAAATATGGGGACAAGTAAAGAGAGGCGACAGGGCTGAAAATGCGGTTATGTTTAACATTACATAGACACGACGGACACAAGTTTTCATGTTGTGCAGCAGTTACTTTGAGCTCTCACAGTAAAAACAAATCAGGAGGTCAAACTTCAGGCCTGTCATTCATGGGTCAGTGCTAAATTATTCACCCATCCAGGGACTACTGAGACAGACCAGATCAAGCAAGTCGAGTTATGCCAGAAACACTCTAAAGATTTTGCAGTATACACTCCAAAATACTGTAAACATCCTCCAGTTTCAACCCACAGACACTTGTTTATTTAAATACCATCTACCAGCAAAGACATAAACAACTAGGTAACAAAATAAACTAAAAAATGAAGACGTCTCACACTATATCTCAACAAGAAGGAATGGAGTCTGGCCTGAAATTTGATGTTACTGATCAGTTGGGCACATTGGTGTGTCTTACTTTGACTAAAAATGTTTTATTTTACACACTGATGACAATGCTAATATACTTACATTTACCAGGTTCACTATATTTATCATCTTGAAATTCCGCAA
>KV751388.1:2145641-2169236 GCA_001698575.1 Mola mola | reverse complement strand
GCCCTTCTGGAATTCTTTGTAATCCATGGATCCAGATTTGCGCTGGGCCATCCAGAATAGGATCCAAGTCCCAAGATTCCCTCTAATGTGGGCAGTGGGTGTTAGACAGGATCACAGCAGCAGCTCCGGCTGCAACCTATAAAAACCTGATAGATGACAAAGACTCCGGGGAAGAACTAAAGTTAGAGGAGCAGAAATGACAGAGGATGTGCCGGATTTTTGCTATAATATAGAAGTGAAAGAAGGCCATCTTTGAAATCTGTTTTACGTGTAAGTTAAAAGACAACTTCTGGTCAAAGAAAACACCCACGTTGCAATGCCATCCAAATTAACTATGTTTTTGTATAAATATCCTCTAATGTGTTCAGGGCCCAGCACAATTACTTTAATTTTGTCCGAGTTTAACAGTAAGAAGGTATGAGATACCCTGTTTTTATGTCCTTACGACATGTCTGGCGTTTAGCTAACTGATGGGTTTCATCTGGCTTCATCGATAAATGTAATTGTGTATCGTCTCTATGTATGTATGTATCAAGTGTTTTCTAATAATATAACCTAAAGGAACTGTGTATAGAGTATTAGTCCAAGCACAGAAACTTGTGGGACTCTACCAGATAAGTAGGACTTAAACCAGCTTCATGCTGATCGTTTAATGCCAATTTGGTGATCCAGCACTCTGACTCCATCTCTGCTCTTCTAAATGTACTTTACTTTTTCCCCAGAGTGTTTGTGCTTTATCATCCTGCAGGTCTTTTTAGGTCGCGGAGGGAGCTGCTGCTGTGGTCCTGCCTGATGCCTACTGCTCAAATTAGGACAGGAGATCCTGAATTGGATCCTAGGCTGGATTGCCCAGCCTAGCCTATGGATTACAATGACTTCTGGACCAACATACTATACCCATACTGTATCTGGATTTATAGACTCATATGACCTCACCAGACCTCACCTATTTAAACTTCTTGATTTTCACAAGGAGGAAGTTGTTTTGTTTTTTGTTTTTTTTTATTAGGCAAAACAACGTCCCCTAAATTTGGGTTATCCCTGGATGATAAAGCAAAATCCCATACTGACTGGGCTTCCCCAAGACAATATCTTGAGGAACAAACGAAGTTGTAATGTTTTCATGTCTCTCCTGTTAATGGCTATAAACACCATTCCTGTAAACTGTTCTTCAACAGACTTCTTTAAAGATTTTCAGTTCCAGGACCACTCGGCTGTCACAGACAAGTACCTGGCCTTTTGATGGCACAATCAAACGTCTGCCTGAATCTGCTCTTCCATAAGTTTGGTGATACACTCTCAGCGCCCGAGCAGTTATAGTGCTTTACCTGCCCACCAATGGGAGCAATGATAATGAAGCTCAAATGCTGTTTTCACTGCTGCAGCTCTGCCATTGCCATGAAAGTGGCACGTTGAATTATTGAATAGTAATGTGTGAAAAACTGAATACGTGTGGCACATTACTGATGTAGCTGTCCGAGATGGCATGTGCCACAGTCAGGTGACAGACCTTTGTTATAGTCAAGTGAAAGACACATTTTTACACAGATAAATGACTTAATATATCAATTATGCAAAATTCACATTAGGCCAAAAGGATTAAGGTTTTGTTGTAGACAAAGTTTAACAGGATTTGATATTGTTTTCCTGGCTCAACTTACTAAACTCTGCAGTTTTTAAAGGGAGTCATGGGGAAATTCTTCATGGGCTACACATTATTAAATTGCAGTTACCATTGTTTTAGTGTGTGACAGTCTTGTTACAATGTCGCTTCTTTCAGAAAGCAGTGTCAAAGTTGAAAATCTGTTAAAGCTACATGTTAACAGAACTGGTTCTGGGCTGATTTAAATAGGTCTCCAGTGGTGCACTGACCATCAGGATATTCTTGAGAATGTCCGGTGTGTTTGTGACGTACAGAGTCTGGACCCACAAGCGGACACAGGAAACTCAGGGGTTAAAGTACAAAATAAAGATTTATTTAACAGAAACAAGAATCAAAACTGAGCTGAGTAGCAACGAACACCAGGGAAGGACATGGCTGTGGTGGCTGAGCGCTCCAGTCCCGGCAGGGCTGGAACAACAAAACAATGGTTAACAAAGGCGCAGGAAACTCCAGGAAGACGCAAAGACAAAGTACAAACAAAAGATCGCTAGGAAAGCTGATCAAAGTATTGAACAGAAAATTTCTAGTAACACTAGGAACCACAGGATCAAAGTAGCAACAAAAAAGTCACGAGAGCAGAACTAGGAGACTCGGACGAGAAAAACATGGAAGCGGAGAGTTCAAAAAGTATCAGGATGTAGGGAGCTGTCGAGGTTTACCTTACTGGGAACAAGACGTTCTGGGGACGAGCAGATCAGGATCTGAGTCTTTTATACAGCCACTGATGAGGAATCAACAGCTGCAGGTAGTCAGCTCTGCACACCTGAACCGCCTTAAGTCTTGAAATGAAGTAACAAAACCGAAACACAACTACCAAACCAAAAGCAGAGGGCAGAACCATGACAGTGTTAGAGCCACTTAATAAAAAAATAAAAGAATAAAGTTTGGGTAATATTCAAAAAATCTTAGAATCTGGGTTTTAATGCAGCAAGTTTATGGGGAAATATTATGAATTCAGCTTGAGAATAAATTACCTAAAAGACAGTAATATAATATAATATAAAATAAGTCAGAATTCTGGGGTTGCTGTTTGTATAAAAAAAAAAAAAGACTGAAATACAGCCACTGACCAACTTAAGCCAGATCTAAAGTTGATGTTGCAGTATTACTTGTTGTTTCTGTGGCACATTATTCAGGTGATTATATACACCTACATATGTTAATTGTATGACCCTCTACCGTCTGTGTGATGTTTGGTTGCATAGAAGACAGAACATTAGATATGAGAGATCCAGTTGGCATATCACAATACTAAAACCTCAGTATTCTGTGCATAAACGAACACATGCATCCATCTGTTAGAGGTTCGCACCAGCCCTCCTCCTCAGTAAAATATAATCGCGTCTGATCAGAGGCATATCATTTTTTTTTTTACTTTCTGATGAACAAACGCTGTTGGTAGAAAGTTGTTTTTTTTATTTTTAGGCCCAGTTGTTTATTCTTTAGAGGATGATGATGGCTCAGAAATGGATCAACTGCAGTAGAACCACAACACATGTTAAAACATTTTCTTTTTTTCTCAATTGGCCTGTGTTAATATGTGGGCTCATGGGCTTGAAAATCAGCGAGAAGATTTTTTGTTTTTTGATTTTTGTTTTTTTTAATATTCATTTGTTTATTTCTTTTCCACTCATCAAGGATTGGGTGGTGGGGTTAGTCCTCCTCTCTCGCTTAATAAGAGCCCATCCAGAATTGTAAGGTTAGTAGGCAGAGGAAGGCACAGTGAGACAAAATTCCTTTTTGATACCTCATTGGGCTAACACTGATCCAGATTTGCCCCAGTATTCGCATTCAGGTCCATCGAGCAGGGAGCGATATGTGCATACGACATTTCAATTTACTTTCAAAATAAAAGCTGTGTCACCCAGACTAGTTAGGCGAGAGCTGCCTTTAAGGCTTGTATTCTGTAAAATTGTGAAGGAAGTGCACACATTATGCTAATGACTTGACCAACCATTTTCACGAATTCCCCAAAGCTTTACTTTTCTTTTCTGAATTTAACAACATGAAAAATGAAGAGTGAGCGAGAGAGAATGAATAGATGTCACAAGCTCAGTGCGTGAGAACAATTTTGCAACAAAAAACAATAAACTTTTAAGTAATTTTGGCCTTTCATCTACATAATACTGTGTTTTGCACTGAAAACACGAAATTTGAAACCAAGTTCCAGTGCGACATCTGTTGAAAATGCAACTCCTGCTGTCTGTTTGTGTATGTTCTCAGTCATCCAGGTTGATGTAGTCTTAAGTGCTTTATTTGGAGGCATCTGATAATTGGAGTCTTAGGCCACCACCCCTGTTTAATGAGGGTATTTCCATTTTGACATAGATGGCCTCCTTAGAAATGATGTCCCTTGGTGACCCTTGTCCTTCAGATGCATCTGAAGGATGCAGCCCAGTGACACAATTTGTAATTTATGACTTTACACTATACAAATAATGATTTGATTTGACAACAGAGTCCTTACCAGTGCATCTGCATGAACTTCCTTAATAACATGCACAATGTGAAAAATCTCTAAAATAATGTGAAATTATATAATAAAGGCAGTCTAATGCCCTGCATAATGTTATTGCAGGGCTTTAATTAATTACTCTACTTTGTCATGTCCACACAGGGAAACAGGGGGAGAAGACAGATAACTTTAATAAAGTTGCTCTTCACTTGTCAGGATATATGATCATAACTGCCCTTCCACAGTTCATTTTCAAATCAGTACGTTCTGTCTAAGAAAGAAAAAAACAAAACCGCTATTGAGCAGCAGACAAAGAGAAATGGATCAATCACACATTTAAGATGTGTTTATTTTAATACTAAATCAGACATGAGAGTGTCCTAATTGTACTAAATGTAAATGAGATACTCAAATAATTATTTATTATCTTAATAATTATCTGTTTAGTCACATGTTGTCACTCAACCGCTGTATGTCGAGGTGGTGTCCAGCAAATGATATGGGTTTCATTGATAATTGGCAAACTTTCTGTGGAAGACCTGGTCTAATTGGAAGAGACGGCATCTATCCTACTTGGGAAGGAACTGCTCTCATTTCTAGAAATATGGCCAGATTTGTTAGTCAGCCAAATTGACATTTCAGAGTTGAGGCCAGGAAGCAGAGTTGCAGTCTTACACGCTTCTCCGCGCTTCCTTTAGAGTCATCCACCTACAACCCCATAGAGACTGTGTCTGTCCCCCATCCACATAAATTCACTAAATTCACTAAATCAAATAACAAGGGTTCACATAGGAACTTAATAAAAATCAACACCACTAATGAAGCAGTTTACAAAGTAAAGAGACTTAAATGTGGACTCTTGACTATCAGATCCTTATCATCTAAAGGTGTATT
The DNA here is from genome assembly GCA_001698575.1 of Mola mola. Lineage (NCBI taxonomy): Eukaryota > Metazoa > Chordata > Actinopteri > Tetraodontiformes > Molidae > Mola > Mola mola. The sequence goes on along the minus strand of KV751388.1, from coordinate 2,164,224 downwards.
AATAAATGAGCTTATATCAGATAATAATATTGATTTATTCTGCCTTATTGAAACTTGGCTGTGCAAAGTTGAATATGTAAGTCTTAATGAATCTACTCCTCCCAGTCACATTAACACACACATTCCCAGAGACACTGGCAGAGGTGGTGGAGTTGCAGCCATTTTCAATTCTGCCCTATTAATAAACCCTAAGCCCAAACAAAAATGTAGTTCATTTGAAAATCTCATTCTTAGCATTTCCGATCCAACCATGAAAACTCCAATTATGTTTGTTATAGTGTATCGAGCACCTGGACCCTACACTGAATTCTTATCTGAATTTTCAGAGTTTCTCTCAGCTCTGGTCCTCAAAACAGATAAAGTTATTATTGTAGGTGACTTTAATATCCATGTAGACATTGAAAACGACAGCCTTGGTACGGCATTTCTCTCACTATTAGATTCATTCGGCTTCTGTCAGTGTGTACAAGAATCAACACACACTTTTAATCACACCCTTGATCTTGTTCTGACATATGGCATTGAAATTGAGCATTTAAATGTCTCTGCGCAAAATCTGCTTTTATCAGATCATTATCTTCTAACATTTGAATTTCTGCTCATCAACTATAAACCAAGAGTCACTAGTTATTATAGCAGATGCATATCTGAGGACACTGTTGAAAATTTTAAAGAAATTATTCCCTCTGCATTAATTTCAGTGCCATATCCCAAAATAACAAAGGAGTCATATCTTAAATTTAGCCCCTCCCAGCTTGATCACCTTGCCGATTTCACTGCCGGCTCTCTACGTGCTTCACTCGATTCCATTGCCCCAGTTAAAAAGAAAACAAAACCAGTAAAGAGACTAGCTCCGTGGTATAATCTTAACACTCGCAAGTTAAAACAGAAAACTCATAAACTTGAAAAGAAATGGCGTTCCACTAAACTGGAAGAGTCATGCATGGCCTGGCAGGATAGCCTTAAAGTATACAGGAAGGCCCTTTGCCGAGCAAGAAAAGATTACTATTCAGCGTGGATAGGAGAAAACAAGAACAAGCCCAGGATCCTTTTCAGCATTGTAGCCAGGCTGACTGAGAGCAGTCATTCTATTGAACCATGCATTCCTAGAGCCCTCACCTGTAATGATTTTATGAACTTCTTCAATAATAAAATAATACTTATCAGAGAAAATATCCTACACTTCACAGATTCCAGTTCAGCAACAGGAATTGTAGAGGCCGTTATTTGTCTTGATGTGTATTTGGAAAGCTTCCATCCAATTGACCTTCAGGAACTAACGACAACATTATATTCATCTAAATCATCAACCTGTATACTAGACCCCATACCTACTAGGTTGCTCAAAGAGGTTTTACCCCTAATTAGAAATCCACTACTAAACATTATCAATCTATCCCTTGTAACAGGTTATGTGCCCCAGTCATTTAAAGTAGCTGTAATTAAACCGCTCCTAAAAAAACCTACCCTAGACCCAGAAGTTTTAGCCAACTATAGACCAATATCCAACCTCCCCTTTCTTTCAAAGATTCTAGAGAAAGCAGTAGCGAAACAACTATGTAGCTTTCTTCAGTATAATAGTCTATTTGAAGAGTTTCAGTCAGGTTTTAGAAAGCATCACAGCACAGAAACGGCATTGGTAAAAGTTACAAATGACCTCCTCACTGCATCTGATGCAGGACTTATCTCTATACTAGTCTTATTAGATCTTAGTGCAGCTTTTGACACTATCGATCATCACATCTTACTACAGAGGATGGAACACCAAATTGGCATTAAAGGATCTGCTCTAAGATGGTTTAAGTCCTACCTATCTGATAGATATAATTTTGTTCATGTTAATGATGAATCATCAAGATATGACAAGGTTAGTCATGGAGTCCCACAAGGTTCTGTGCTTGGACCATTACTATTTACTCTATATATGCTTCCTGTAGGTAAAATTATTAGAAAGCACTCCATACATTTTCACTGTTATGCAGATGACACACAACTATACTTATCAATGAAGCCAGATGAAACCCATCAGTTAGCTAATCTACAGTCATGTCTTAAGGACATTAAAAACTGGATGTTTCATAACTTTTTAATGTTAAACTCTGACAAAACTGAAGTCATTGTGCTGGGCCCCAAACACATTAGAGACTCATTATCCAGCAACATAGTTAATCTGGATGGCATTGCCTTGGCCTCCAGCACCACTGTCAGAAACCTGGGTGTTATCTTTGACCAGGAGCTGTCTTTTAAATCACATGTTAAACAGATTTCAAGGACCGCCTTCTTTCACCTCCGTAACATTGCTAAAATCCGGCACATCCTGTCTCAACAAGATGCAGAAAAACTAGTTCATGCGTTTGTTACTTCCAGGCTGGACTACTGTAATTCTTTATTTTCAGGTTGCCCTAACAAAATTTTAAAAACTCTTCAGTTAATCCAAAATGCAGCAGCGCGTGTACTGACTAGAACTAATATCAGAGACCATATTTCCCCCATACTGGCTTCTCTGCACTGGCTCCCAGTTAAATTCAGAATAGAATTTAAAATCCTTGTTCTCACCTACAAAGCTATTCATGGTCAGTCACCATCTTATCTTGAACAGCTCATAGTACCCTATCGCCCATCCAGAACCTTACGCTCCCAGGATGCAGGGTTATTGGTGATCCCAAGAATTTCCAAAAGTAGAATGGGAGGCAGAGCTTTCAGCTATCAAGCTCCTCTCCTGTGGAACTATCTTCCAGTCTTGGTACGGGAGGCAGACACACTCTCTGATTTTAAGAGTAGGCTTAAAACCTTCCTTTTTGATAAAGCTTATAGTTAAGGCTGGCCTATCTAGCCCTTAGTTATGCTGCTATAGGCTTAGGTTGCTGGGGGAACACTCCATGATTCACTGAGCTTTCTTCTCTCCCCCCTCTGACTCCGACTCCTTCTCTGCTCCTGTAAATGTCCATATCCTTACACTAACTTTACTTCTTCCCCGGAGTCGTTGTGCTTTACCATCCTGCAGGTTTTTCTAGGTCGCGGTGGGAGGTGCTGCTGTGGTCCTGCCTGATGCCCCCTGGCCACATTTTTTATTATCCTGCAGGTCTTTCTAGGTCACGTTGGGAGCTGCTGCTGCGGTCTTGCCTGATGCTTCCTGGCCACATTAGGACAGGAGATCCTGTGACTTGGATCCTGTGACTTGGATCTTAGGCTGGATTTCCATGTGCAAATCAGGATCCACAGATCACAATGGCTTCCTGATCAATAGACTACACCTGCTTCTGGATCACTACACTTCACATATCCCTGGATTTACAGATTCTACATACTCTTGGACTCAGCAACACCCAGATCTTCCTACATGGAGTACAATGACTCCTGGACCAACAGAGTCCACCTGCGTCTGGATCACTAGACTTTCCATACATCCGGACTCATAGAATCCACAGACTCTGGGACTCATGGATGTTTTATACATTCTAAATGAACTGTTGTTATCATGTTTTTGTGTTCTGTACAAGTGACATTTATTGCACGTCTGTCCGTCCTAGGAAGAAGGATCCCTCCTCTGTGGCTCTTCCTGAGGTTTCTTATTTTCCCTGTTTAGGGTTTTTTAAGTTTTTCCTCACCCGGTTCGAGGGTCTAAGGGCAGAGGATGTCACATCTGTACAGTTTGTCAAAGCCCAGTGAGATAATGTGTAAATTGTGATTTCGGGCTATACAAATAAAATTTGATTTGATTTGATTTAATGCAAAAACGTTAGAAATCCCACCTGAAAACATGAAAGCTGTGTAGAAGATCATATTTCCTGCCTGTACCGGGTACCCAACTCTCCTCTCCTCTCCGGGGTTAGGAGGGTGGTTCAATATCTCCTAACAGACCAACCGTGTTGTAGCGGTGTATGTCTCCCTCAGGTGGAATTCCTCAGCACTTCACCCTATAGCCCAGAGCCTCTGAATTTACAAGGGAGTGCCCATAAAATTAAGAGGGGCAAAGGAAATCCGACGTCTGCCCAGGCAAATATCGTAGAGATACACAATTATGATGTTTGTGATATCTTGAGATTTGTATGTCCAGTTTTTACATGGTTTTGTCTGTTTCTAAAGTCGTGTGTAAGTGCCACAGAGCAGTAACCTAAAGTCTCTCTGTCTCGGTTGTTGTTAAGGTGTTTAAGATAGAGCTAACACACACACACGGAGGACTCTGTAACTGTTCACTGCCTACCATAGTGTTAAAGCAGAGGTTACTCTCCCTCAAGGCACTACGCAGTCACAGACACACATTCTGTGTACATATATAGGAAAAAAGCCACGCCAGCCTGATACTGTAATCCTAATGAAATGCTAGTGAAATTCCCAGCATAATTTCACTAGCAACGGCTCTTAAATGAGAAGTTTAAATGGTCTAGTTTTTATGACCGGAGAAGCGTTTTCAGGCCAAAATTCGCTCACAAACGTCAAGAAACTAAAGATGAGTGTTTTCTAATGCAAAAACGTTAGAAATCACACCTGAAAACATGAAAGCTGTCTCATCAAACTAAGGCCATGTGAAAGGCCTGATATGTACCCTCATATCTCTGTGAGACCCCACTCCAAGGCCATGTGAAAGGCCTGATATGCACCCCACTACTAACTAAGGCCATGTGAAAGGCCTGATATGTACCCTCTCATCAAACTAAGGCCATGTGAAAGGCCTGATATGTACCCTCATATCTCTGTGAGACCCCACTCCAAGGCCATGTGAAAGGCCTGATATGCACCCCACTACTAACTAAGGCCATGTGAAAGGCCTGATATGTACCCTCTCATCAAACTAAGGCCATGTGAAAGGCCTGATATGTACCCTCATATCTCTGTGAGACCCCACTCCAAGGCCATGTGAAAGGCCTGATATGCACCCCACTACTAACTAAGGCCATGTGAAAGGCCTGATATGTACCCTCTCATCAAACTAAGGCCATGTGAAAGGCCTGATATGTACCCTCATATCTCTGTGAGACCCCACTCCAAGGCCATGTGAAAGGCCTGATATGCACCCCACTACTAACTAAGGCCATGTGAAAGGCCTGATATGTACCCTCTCATCAAACTAAGGCCATGTGAAAGGCCTGATATGTACCCTCATATCTCTGTGAGACCCCACTCCAAGGCCATGTGAAAGGCCTGATATGCACCCCACTACTAACTAAGGCCATGTGAAAGGCCTGATATGTACCCTCTCATCAAACTAAGGCCATGTGAAAGGCCTGATATGTACCCTCATATCTCTGTGAGACCCCACTCCAAGGCCATGTGAAAGGCCTGATATGCACCCCACTACTAACTAAGGCCATGTGAAAGGCCTGATATGTACCCTCTCATCAAACTAAGGCCATGTGAAAGGCCTGATATGTACCCTCATATCTCTGTGAGACCCCACTCCAAGGCCATGTGAAAGGCCTGATATGCACCCCACTACTAACTAAGGCCATGTGAAAGGCCTGATATGTACCCTCTCATCAAACTAAGGCCATGTGAAAGGCCTGATATGTACCCTCATATCTCTGTGAGACCCCACTCCAAGGCCATGTGAAAGGCCTGATATGCACCCCACTACTAACTAAGGCCATGTGAAAGGCCTGATATGTACCCTCTCATCAAACTAAGGCCATGTGAAAGGCCTGATATGTACCCTCATATCTCTGTGAGACCCCACTCCAAGGCCATGTGAAAGGCCTGATATGCACCCCACTACTAACTAAGGCCATGTGAAAGGCCTGATATGTACCCTCTCATCAAACTAAGGCCATGTGAAAGGCCTGATATGTACCCTCATATCTCTGTGAGACCCCACTCCAAGGCCATGTGAAAGGCCTGATATGCACCCCACTACTAACTAAGGCCATGTGAAAGGCCTGATATGTACCCTCTCATCAAACTAAGGCCATGTGAAAGGCCTGATATGTACCCTCATATCTCTGTGAGACCCCACTCCAAGGCCATGTGAAAGGCCTGATATGCACCCCACTACTAACTAAGGCCATGTGAAAGGCCTGATATGTACCCTCTCATCAAACTAAGGCCATGTGAAAGGCCTGATATGTACCCTCATATCTCTGTGAGACCCCACTCCAAGGCCATGTGAAAGGCCTGATATGCACCCCACTACTAACTAAGGCCATGTGAAAGGCCTGATATGTACCCTCTCATCAAACTAAGGCCATGTGAAAGGCCTGATATGTACCCTCATATCTCTGTGAGACCCCACTCCAAGGCCATGTGAAAGGCCTGATATGCACCCCACTACTAACTAAGGCCATGTGAAAGGCCTGATATGTACCCTCTCATCAAACTAAGGCCATGTGAAAGGCCTGATATGTACCCTCATATCTCTGTGAGACCCCACTCCAAGGCCATGTGAAAGGCCTGATATGCACCCCACTACTAACTAAGGCCATGTGAAAGGCCTGATATGTACCCTCTCATCAAACTAAGGCCATGTGAAAGGCCTGATATGTACCCTCATATCTCTGTGAGACCCCACTCCAAGGCCATGTGAAAGGCCTGATATGCACCCCACTACTAACTAAGGCCATGTGAAAGGCCTGATATGTACCCTCTCATCAAACTAAGGCCATGTGAAAGGCCTGATATGTACCCTCATATCTCTGTGAGACCCCACTCCAAGGCCATGTGAAAGGCCTGATATGCACCCCACTACTAACTAAGGCCATGTGAAAGGCCTGATATGTACCCTCTCATCAAACTAAGGCCATGTGAAAGGCCTGATATGTACCCTCATATCTCTGTGAGACCCCACTCCAAGGCCATGTGAAAGGCCTGATATGCACCCCACTACTAACTAAGGCCATGTGAAAGGCCTGATATGTACCCTCTCATCAAACTAAGGCCATGTGAAAGGCCTGATATGTACCCTCATATCTCTGTGAGACCCCACTCCAAGGCCATGTGAAAGGCCTGATATGCACCCCACTACTAACTAAGGCCATGTGAAAGGCCTGATATGTACCCTCTCATCAAACTAAGGCCATGTGAAAGGCCTGATATGTACCCTCATATCTCTGTGAGACCCCACTCCAAGGCCATGTGAAAGGCCTGATATGCACCCCACTACTAACTAAGGCCATGTGAAAGGCCTGATATGTACCCTCTCATCAAACTAAGGCCATGTGAAAGGCCTGATATGTACCCTCATATCTCTGTGAGACCCCACTCCAAGGCCATGTGAAAGGCCTGATATGCACCCCACTACTAACTAAGGCCATGTGAAAGGCCTGATATGTACCCTCTCATCAAACTAAGGCCATGTGAAAGGCCTGATATGTACCCTCATATCTCTGTGAGACCCCACTCCAAGGCCATGTGAAAGGCCTGATATGCACCCCACTACTAACTAAGGCCATGTGAAAGGCCTGATATGTACCCTCTCATCAAACTAAGGCCATGTGAAAGGCCTGATATGTACCCTCATATCTCTGTGAGACCCCACTCCAAGGCCATGTGAAAGGCCTGATATGCACCCCACTACTAACTAAGGCCATGTGAAAGGCCTGATATGTACCCTCTCATCAAACTAAGGCCATGTGAAAGGCCTGATATGTACCCTCATATCTCTGTGAGACCCCACTCCAAGGCCATGTGAAAGGCCTGATATGCACCCCACTACTAACTAAGGCCATGTGAAAGGCCTGATATGTACCCTCTCATCAAACTAAGGCCATGTGAAAGGCCTGATATGTACCCTCATATCTCTGTGAGACCCCACTCCAAGGCCATGTGAAAGGCCTGATATGCACCCCACTACTAACTAAGGCCATGTGAAAGGCCTGATATGTACCCTCTCATCAAACTAAGGCCATGTGAAAGGCCTGATATGTACCCTCATATCTCTGTGAGACCCCACTCCAAGGCCATGTGAAAGGCCTGATATGCACCCCACTACTAACTAAGGCCATGTGAAAGGCCTGATATGTACCCTCTCATCAAACTAAGGCCATGTGAAAGGCCTGATATGTACCCTCATATCTCTGTGAGACCCCACTCCAAGGCCATGTGAAAGGCCTGATATGCACCCCACTACTAACTAAGGCCATGTGAAAGGCCTGATATGTACCCTCTCATCAAACTAAGGCCATGTGAAAGGCCTGATATGTACCCTCATATCTCTGTGAGACCCCACTCCAAGGCCATGTGAAAGGCCTGATATGCACCCCACTACTAACTAAGGCCATGTGAAAGGCCTGATATGTACCCTCTCATCAAACTAAGGCCATGTGAAAGGCCTGATATGTACCCTCATATCTCTGTGAGACCCCACTCCAAGGCCATGTGAAAGGCCTGATATGCACCCCACTACTAACTAAGGCCATGTGAAAGGCCTGATATGTACCCTCTCATCAAACTAAGGCCATGTGAAAGGCCTGATATGTACCCTCATATCTCTGTGAGACCCCACTCCAAGGCCATGTGAAAGGCCTGATATGCACCCCACTACTAACTAAGGCCATGTGAAAGGCCTGATATGTACCCTCTCATCAAACTAAGGCCATGTGAAAGGCCTGATATGTACCCTCATATCTCTGTGAGACCCCACTCCAAGGCCATGTGAAAGGCCTGATATGCACCCCACTACTAACTAAGGCCATGTGAAAGGCCTGATATGTACCCTCTCATCAAACTAAGGCCATGTGAAAGGCCTGATATGTACCCTCATATCTCTGTGAGACCCCACTCCAAGGCCATGTGAAAGGCCTGATATGCACCCCACTACTAACTAAGGCCATGTGAAAGGCCTGATATGTACCCTCTCATCAAACTAAGGCCATGTGAAAGGCCTGATATGTACCCTCATATCTCTGTGAGACCCCACTCCAAGGCCATGTGAAAGGCCTGATATGCACCCCACTACTAACTAAGGCCATGTGAAAGGCCTGATATGTACCCTCTCATCAAACTAAGGCCATGTGAAAGGCCTGATATGTACCCTCATATCTCTGTGAGACCCCACTCCAAGGCCATGTGAAAGGCCTGATATGCACCCCACTACTAACTAAGGCCATGTGAAAGGCCTGATATGTACCCTCTCATCAAACTAAGGCCATGTGAAAGGCCTGATATGTACCCTCATATCTCTGTGAGACCCCACTCCAAGGCCATGTGAAAGGCCTGATATGCACCCCACTACTAACTAAGGCCATGTGAAAGGCCTGATATGTACCCTCTCATCAAACTAAGGCCATGTGAAAGGCCTGATATGTACCCTCATATCTCTGTGAGACCCCACTCCAAGGCCATGTGAAAGGCCTGATATGCACCCCACTACTAACTAAGGCCATGTGAAAGGCCTGATATGTACCCTCTCATCAAACTAAGGCCATGTGAAAGGCCTGATATGTACCCTCATATCTCTGTGAGACCCCACTCCAAGGCCATGTGAAAGGCCTGATATGCACCCCACTACTAACTAAGGCCATGTGAAAGGCCTGATATGTACCCTCTCATCAAACTAAGGCCATGTGAAAGGCCTGATATGTACCCTCATATCTCTGTGAGACCCCACTCCAAGGCCATGTGAAAGGCCTGATATGCACCCCACTACTAACTAAGGCCATGTGAAAGGCCTGATATGTACCCTCTCATCAAACTAAGGCCATGTGAAAGGCCTGATATGTACCCTCATATCTCTGTGAGACCCCACTCCAAGGCCATGTGAAAGGCCTGATATGCACCCCACTACTAACTAAGGCCATGTGAAAGGCCTGATATGTACCCTCTCATCAAACTAAGGCCATGTGAAAGGCCTGATATGTACCCTCATATCTCTGTGAGACCCCACTCCAAGGCCATGTGAAAGGCCTGATATGCACCCCACTACTAACTAAGGCCATGTGAAAGGCCTGATATGTACCCTCTCATCAAACTAAGGCCATGTGAAAGGCCTGATATGTACCCTCATATCTCTGTGAGACCCCACTCCAAGGCCATGTGAAAGGCCTGATATGCACCCCACTACTAACTAAGGCCATGTGAAAGGCCTGATATGTACCCTCTCATCAAACTAAGGCCATGTGAAAGGCCTGATATGTACCCTCATATCTCTGTGAGACCCCACTCCAAGGCCATGTGAAAGGCCTGATATGCACCCCACTACTAACTAAGGCCATGTGAAAGGCCTGATATGTACCCTCTCATCAAACTAAGGCCATGTGAAAGGCCTGATATGTACCCTCATATCTCTGTGAGACCCCACTCCAAGGCCATGTGAAAGGCCTGATATGCACCCCACTACTAACTAAGGCCATGTGAAAGGCCTGATATGTACCCTCTCATCAAACTAAGGCCATGTGAAAGGCCTGATATGTACCCTCATATCTCTGTGAGACCCCACTCCAAGGCCATGTGAAAGGCCTGATATGCACCCCACTACTAACTAAGGCCATGTGAAAGGCCTGATATGTACCCTCTCATCAAACTAAGGCCATGTGAAAGGCCTGATATGTACCCTCATATCTCTGTGAGACCCCACTCCAAGGCCATGTGAAAGGCCTGATATGCACCCCACTACTAACTAAGGCCATGTGAAAGGCCTGATATGTACCCTCTCATCAAACTAAGGCCATGTGAAAGGCCTGATATGTACCCTCATATCTCTGTGAGACCCCACTCCAAGGCCATGTGAAAGGCCTGATATGCACCCCACTACTAACTAAGGCCATGTGAAAGGCCTGATATGTACCCTCTCATCAAACTAAGGCCATGTGAAAGGCCTGATATGTACCCTCATATCTCTGTGAGACCCCACTCCAAGGCCATGTGAAAGGCCTGATATGCACCCCACTACTAACTAAGGCCATGTGAAAGGCCTGATATGTACCCTCTCATCAAACTAAGGCCATGTGAAAGGCCTGATATGTACCCTCATATCTCTGTGAGACCCCACTCCAAGGCCATGTGAAAGGCCTGATATGCACCCCACTACTAACTAAGGCCATGTGAAAGGCCTGATATGTACCCTCTCATCAAACTAAGGCCATGTGAAAGGCCTGATATGTACCCTCATATCTCTGTGAGACCCCACTCCAAGGCCATGTGAAAGGCCTGATATGCACCCCACTACTAACTAAGGCCATGTGAAAGGCCTGATATGCACCCCACTACTAACTAAGGCCATGTGAAAGGCCTGATATGTACTGTGAGACCCCACTACTAACCAAGGCCATGTGAAAGGCCTGATATGTACCCTCTCATCAAACTAAGGCCATGTGAAAGGCCTGATATGTACCCTCATTGTTGTTTTGCACCCCACTACTAACCAAGGCCATGTGAAAGGCCTGATATGCACCCCACTACTAACTAAGGCCATGTGAAAGGCCTGATATGTACCCTCTCATCAAACTAAGGCCATGTGAAAGGCCTGATATGTACTGTGAGACCCCACTACTAACCAAGGCCATGTGAAAGGCCTGATATGCACCCCACTACTAACTAAGGCCATGTGAAAGGCCTGATATGTACCCTCTCATCAAACTAAGGCCATGTGAAAGGCCTGATATGCACCCCACTACTAACTAAGGCCATGTGAAAGGCCTGATATGCACCCCACTACTAACTAAGGCCATGTGAAAGGCCTGATATGTACCCTCTCATCAAACTAAGGCCATGTGAAAGGCCTGATATGCACCCCACTACTAACTAAGGCCATGTGAAAGGCCTGATATGCACCCCACTACTAACTAAGGCCATGTGAAAGGCCTGATATGTACCCTCTCATCAAACTAAGGCCATGTGAAAGGCCTGATATGCACCCCACTACTAACTAAGGCCATGTGAAAGGCCTGATATGCACCCCACTACTAACTAAGGCCATGTGAAAGGCCTGATATGTACCCTCTCATCAAACTAAGGCCATGTGAAAGGCCTGATATGCACCCCACTACTAACTAAGGCCATGTGAAAGGCCTGATATGCACCCCACTACTAACTAAGGCCATGTGAAAGGCCTGATATGTACCCTCATATCTCTGTGAGACCCCACTCCAAGGCCATGTGAAAGGCCTGATACCACTTTGGGGAGAGGAGAATGTGTGTGAGAAGAATTTCTGTGTGCTTTGTTTTCAATAATAAGATAACGCCATTTATTCAATAAAAACTGGTGTGGCGCCAGAGAGCCTGGGATGGCCACCCTCCCTCTCTCGCGTGAAGTAACAACACCATTATAAAAAGAGGGACATAGTCGCACCCAGGTAGAGTCTGCTGCGGGTTTCGTACGGACGCCCAGCTGGTTGGATGTACACTCTGCCGGGGGTGTTGGCTCTCCACTCCAAAGCGGTACGGTAGGGGCATGACCCTTTGCATCTAACCGATTGTTGTGTGTGTAAACTGAGTGTATCTGTGGCGGAATAAATAACGCGCTTGTTCTAGCAGAACACTGTGTCCCGTCATTTCTGTGTGCCGACTCTCGACGATCCTCTGAGAAATGTTTCAAAACACTACATCAGCAACACTCAGATCTAGCTACATGGAGTACAATAACTCCTAGACCAACAGAGTACACCTGCATCTGGATCACAGACTTCCCATTCATCCGGATTTATAGAATCCACAGTTTCTTATTTTCCCTGTTAAGGCTTTACTTAAAGTTTTTCCTCACCCAGGTCAAGGGTCTAAGAGCATAAGATGTCACATCTGTACAGTTTGTCAAAGCCCAGTGAGATAATGTGTAAATGGTGACTTTGGGCTGCACAAGTAAAATTTGATTTGATTTGAGAGGGTTTCTTTAAGCATGACTGTGAGATACACATATCATATATGTGAGGGAAAACCTGCTGGACCGGACGGCATCAGACCTCAAGTGCTGAGGGCATGTTCAAGCCAGCTGAGCAGAGTGCTCCAGCACTTCTTCAACCTGAGCCTGCACCTCCAGAGTCCTAGTGCTGTGGAAGACATCCTGCCTGGTCCCAGTGCCCAAAACGAGTCGTCTGACTGCGCTGAACGACTACAGGCCCATAGCACTGACCTCTCACATTATGAAGGTCATGGAGAGGATGCTCCTGGCACATCTCAGACCAATGGTGTGCCCATCACAGGACCCGCTGCAGTTTGCCTACCAGCCCCATATCGGTGTAGATGATGGCATCATCTGTCTACTGCAGAAGGCACATTCTGCACTGTACAGACCCAACATGACTATATGCATCACCTTCTTTAACTTCTCCAGGGCCTTCAACACCATCCAGCCCAGGCTGCTGAAGGTGAAGCTGGAGGACATGCAGGTGGATTTTCCTCTGATTGCATGGATCACGGACTACCTGACGGGCAGACCGCAGTTTGTAAGATTACAGCACTGTGTGTCTGAACGTCTGATCTGCAACATCAGGGCCCCTCAGGGAACTGTGCTGTCCCCCTTCCTCTTCACCACCTACACTTCTGACTTTCAGTACAGCACTGAGTCATCTGAAAAAATTCTCAGATGACACGGCCATAGTTGGGTGTGTGGAGAATGGACGGGAAGATGAGTACAGGAACCTGGTTGACCGATTCGTGTGTTGGTGTGGCGAGAACTGCCTGCAGCTGCAGCTTTTTTCTTTCAGGAAAAGCTTTGTCAGTGAAAACAATTGAAAGAAAAGTACTGCTTAACTTGCCTGTATCATCTATCCAGATGTAAGATATATTGTTTTTTTTCTTGTTAAATATGTCAATCAATCAATCAAGCAAGTTTAATTTGTACAGTCCAAAAATCACATATACCAGTTTGCCTCTGAGGGCTTTGCAATCTGTACAAAACAACACCCTCTTCCCTTAGACCCTTGAACCGGGTGAGGAAAAACTCCAAAACTCTCGATAAAGAAGAAACTTCACTGAGAACCACAGAGGAGGGATCCCTCTCCCTAGGACGGGTAGATGTGCAATAGATATCTCAAGTACAGCACAACAATATGACAGACAGTACAGTCTATAGACACCAAAACATAAGAACTGAGTCCAGAAGCATGTTATTAAAGAGCAGAGTCCAGGAAGCAGACAGTGATCCAGGCCACTCTGTCTTTTGCTGAGTAGGATAGGTGAAGTTGATGATGATCCCAGACACAAGGTCACATCTCCACCATATAGCAGGTCGCGAGGAGAACTGTCACGCCCATGTCACCAGGTGGCTGAGAGACGATAAGGCAGAGGGACTCCGGGAAGAAACTGCCCAGTGTAAATTTAGTAACACAAATACTGGGACATGACAGAATAGAGAGTAGAAGAAGCAGGGAGATATGGAAAGAGCGAGGTAGAGAAATAGAAGGGCAAAAGTTCATAAAATCATTACTAGTTAGGCTTATGGGAATTTGTGGCTCAATAGAGCTCTTACTCTGTATCAGCCTGGCTACAGTGCTGAACAGAAACCTGGTATTGTTGTTATTGTTCCCTATTAATGCTGAGTTGTAAAACGACTTTGATTCAGAACCTCCGGGTGTGCCCCTGCCTTATTGAATCCTCCTAGGCCTGTACCTGATAGCACAATCTGGCCAGTAGTGGATTCAGCAGAGTCAGACCCAGTTTGCTCAGCCTTGAAGGCTTAAGGAGCCCGCCTCCATAGGAAGACCAATTCAGTTTAATCCGTCAAGAAATGTTTGAAGCCGCGAAATGGAATGAATCGGCGTGCGCGACTTTGTCGGCGCAATTAAGCTTCATTGTTGATCGTCTGTAGCTCTTAGAGCAACCGTCTGCTTCACCAATAGCTCCTAAGGGTTCGGAAGCTGCCACTGAGTTTCCTGTTTCTCCCATCAGTTCGCATTCTCTCCACCTTTCAAGCCCTGAACGTTTTTCTGGTGAGTCTGGGGATCGCCATCCCTTTATTTCCCTGTGTGAACTACATTTTGAGTTTAATGCTTTGACCTTTTCCTCGGACCATGCCAAGATTGCATTTATAATTTCTTATTTGACTGGTCGAGCCAGATCCTGGGCTAAGGCTGAGTGGAGCTGCAGATCAACTGTGTGTTATTCTTTGCCAGAATTTCTTAAAACATTCACACAGATATTCCAGTCGACAACTCCGGGTAGAGACGCAGCTAAAGCATTGGTGTCTTTGAGGCAAGGCAAACAGTCAGTAATCAATTACACCGTTGAATTTGGCACCATCACGGATGACAGCGGTTGGAATCAACCGGCCTTCCTGAACAACTTATCAGAGACCCTAAAGGACTTTTTAAAGACTCATCCTCCGAGTTCTGGGCCGCCAGGTGTTGGCCATAGAAGGGGTGAGGGCTACGGTCAGGGTCCGGTAGCGTTCATGTGTCTGTCTGCTAGGGTCATTCCGTGTTTCCTGTTTTACTTTGAAATTTTGTTGTGTCTTATTCCCCATGTCCTGTCAAGACTTGTCCCTCAGGTGTGTGTGATTGCCTCTCCTCCCTAATGTGTTTCAACTGTGTCTAATTGCCTACCCCTTCCTTGTGTATTTAAACCCTGTATTCCTTTCTTCCTGTGCCAGATTGTCTTGTCTTTCTAGTGAGCAGTCCAGCGTACCTTCCTTGTGAGCTCCTTGTGTTTTGATCATTGCTTGTATCTTGATTACTAAATTTGCCTATTCCTTAAACTGTACGATTGCCATCTAGTGAGATTTCCCGGTGTTGACCTATTTTTAGTAAAACGACTGTGATTCAGAACCTCTCTGTGTGCCTCTGCCTTATTGAATCCCATAGACTCTGTACCTGATACAGATAAAATGATCAATTTCGAACGTATATGGCAGTACAAAGTCCAGAGTATGATTAAGTCAGTAAAAGGAAAAAAAAAAACATGTCTCCGAAAAGGAGACATGGGTCCGTCCTCATGTGGGCCCACCATCCACAGGAGGAGCCATAGAGGTCCGGTGCTATGTGGATTGGGTGGCAGTCAAAGGCAGGGGCCTTGGCGGTCCGATCCCCGGTTGCTGAAGCTCGCTATCAAAACATGGAATGTTACCTCTCTGGTGGGGAAGGAACCTCAGCTTGTGTGAGAGGTTGAGAGATACTGGCTAGATATAGTCGGCCTAACTTCAACGCATAGTTCGGGTTCTGGAACCAGTCTTCTTGAGAGGGGTTGGACTTTTTTCTATGCTGGAGTTGTCCCAGGAGAGAGGCGGAGAGCAGGCGTGGGCTTATTAATAGTTCCCCGGCTCTCAGCATGGTTTGGAGTTTACCCCGGTGGACAAAAGGGTTGCTTCCCTGCGCCTTCGGGTTGGGGAACGGGTCCTGACTGTGGTTTGCACCTATGCTCCAAATAGCAGTTCAGAGTGCCCACCCTTTTTGAAGTCCTTGGAACAGGTGCTGGAGAGTGCCCCTACTGGGGACTCCATCGTCCTACTATGAGACTTCAGCGCTCATGTGGTCAATGACAGTGAGACCTGGAGGGGTGTGATTGGGAGGAACGGACTACCCAATCTGTGTGGTGTTCAGTTATTGGATTTCTGTGCTAGTCACAGTTTGTCCATAACTAACACCATGTTCAGCCATAAGAGCGTCCATAAGTGCACTTGGCACCAGGACACCCTAGGTCGACAGTCAATGATTAACTTGTAGTCGTATCATCTGATCTGCGCCCGTATGTGCTGGACACTCGGATAAAGAGAGGAGCAGAGCTGTCAACTGATCACCACCTGGTGGTGAGTTGGATCAGGTGGCGGGGGAGAAAGCCGGACAGACCAGGCAGGCCCAAGCGAATAGTGAGAGTCTGCTGGGAACGTCTGGCTGAGGACCCTGTGAAAATGGTCTTCAACTCCCTCCGGAGGACGTTCAACCACATCCTAGAGGTAGTGGGGAGCGTGGAATCTGAGTGGCCATGTTCCACGCTGCCATTGTCGAGGCAGCTGCTCGAAGCTGTGGTAGCAATGTCGCTGGTGCTAGTTGTGGCAGTAACCCCAGGACCCGCTGGTGGACACCAGAGGTGAAAGAGGCCGTCAAGCTGAAGAAGGAGACTTACATAGCTGGCTTGAAGGAATCTCGAGGCAGCAGACAGCTACCAACCGGCCAAGCGATCTGCGGCTCGGGTGGTCACTGAGACAAAAATCTGGATGTGGGAGGAGTTTGGTGAGGCCATGGAACAAGACTTCCAAGTTTTACCCCTAACCAGTCTTCACATATCTTAAATTCATTTTTCTTCTTCTTTTGCTTTTGTGAACAGAAACAAAACAATAATTGTCACTGTCCAAATATATATGGACCTAACTGTATTGGTCAATCATGCTTCCACAACTTTAGCTCTAGGATTTCTATGTGTTTTTCACCAGTTTTTGTCTCTTCTGCGAGGGAAGGTGAGATGGGGAGAAGCATGATGTGATGCAGGCCTTTCTTGATGTTCTCTCTTTCTCCCACCTCTTCCTCCCACAGACCCTTCTATGATGTCAGATTGGGAAAGCTTCCTTGGCCTAATTAATGTGATAACATGGAAACAATACTCTTAAATGAATGTCATTTAAGAGTATTGCTTCGACCCCCCCCCCCAATCTGCATACTAATTGCCCCAGCCCTGTCCTTGACAATGACCTTGGTACGAAGAGGCCTTTATTACCCTAAGGTAGGAGAGAATGGTTTTGGAAATGTGTGGGTCTTGGGGGGGTGACGGGTTGAAGGGGGGGAAAAAATACAGTCCATCTAATGCTCACATTAGTTAGGGCGAGGGTTAAACCGACCTCCTCTCCAGCAGCACCACTCACAGACACACTTACACACTTGCCCTCTGCCCACTTATATCTCCTCTCTATGCATCAATGCAAATTATAACAAAGGCCACGGCTTATTCGACGAGGTTAAGCCAGCGTGAGCTTCTGTGATGGGGAGAAGGAGAGACAAAAGGCCTTTTCTCTCTGAATAAGCAAATGGACAGCAGCATCTGTGTGTGTGTGTGTGTGTGTTTGTGACATGAGAAGCTGGATGAGAAATTTACGTGTTTTATATATGTATTTTCATTGGCAAGTGATCGGTATGCTCTCCCATTGGTAGATATGTTACCTTGTTTTGCATTTCAATCTTGTAAAATAATCAGTTTCTCCAAATATGTCACCTCTCTTTTTTTCGGGTACAGATGCAGCCACTTGAAACTGCTGCTCTTTCTGTGGCTATTTTGTGACAGGCCCTGGGAATAATGAGATCCGCGCAGTGACACACACAGACCCAAATAGTGACAGATCTAACCACAGGGTGTGGGAAAATTCTTGCTCTTCCTTATCTGCACACCACGGGTAGCAGTGATCATAAAACTCAAATGCTGTTGTCCCTGCTGTAGCTTGGCCAGTGCTTCAAAAGTGATAAATGTTGATTTATTAAGCAGTAGTGCGTGAAAAATTAAAGATACATGTGGCACATTACTGATATTACTGTCTGAGATAGTGTGTGCCGCAGTCAGCTGACTGAACTCTGTTAGAGCAGTCCAATGACAGAGAGGCAGTGAACAGAACTAACTAACCTTTTCAACTATGCTGATCAAGTATGCCAAATCATACAAGAGGAAAAGGATTAAGATTGTGTTGTAGACAAAGTTTCACAGGATTAGAACATTTTTCAAATTGAAGTGTGACACTCTTATTGTCGCTACAATATTGCATCTGAAAACTCCATAGTGAAACCTTTTGAAAATAAAACAACAG
>KV751388.1:2110315-2145295 GCA_001698575.1 Mola mola | reverse complement strand
AATAACTATTATACTGCAAATGATCATTTGAATAGGTAATCAGCAGTAGATGTGTCTCTCTGAGCCTTCATCATCCTCTCAAGAACAATTCTATGAATGGGAACAGTGTTTGTGGAATGTGTGATAGTTGTTTGCATGTACAGTATTGGGCAGCAGAAACACTCCCTGTCGCCTATCTGTCTCCTGTAGAACTTGGTGGGGGAGATGAAAATGTGTCTTCTTTTTGTTGCTCTTTAAACATCAATAAAACAATTTTGTACTGTAGCTTGAGCCCAACCACCAAGCGGCCGAATAAAATTAAGAAAAAAAAAAAAAGTGTTGGTCAA
The DNA here is from genome assembly GCA_001698575.1 of Mola mola. Lineage (NCBI taxonomy): Eukaryota > Metazoa > Chordata > Actinopteri > Tetraodontiformes > Molidae > Mola > Mola mola. Next base: position 2,144,969 of record KV751388.1, on the reverse strand, counting down.
AATTAAGATTGGCAGCATTTGACCCCCTTCCCATCCTGCAAGCACCACAATGTGTTATGTTCAGTTAATGTGGACCCATAGTAGTGGAGGCGGACACAGGCGAACAGTTTAAAAAGGTTTAATGAACCGTGGAAGTTCAGCAGAAACAGGTGTATCGAGCTCTCCAAATACTCGGCGGAGGAGACGGGAGTCGGCTGACCACAGGGAGGCTGGTGAAGAGCGAAGGGGTGGCAGCTTCCACGCTGACGATCGAAAACAGAAAAACACCGCGAGACTCATACGAGCAGACCAGAATCAAAGTGGAGGAGTGATGACCAGGGTCTTATGGAGTGGTTGATTACCAGCAAATGTGAATCAGGTGTGCCTCCACTGTCGACCAGGGGAGGTGGAACATTGGCCAGCCACGACTCCTGCCACACCTGCTGAAAAACACCACAAGAGGGAGGGGGGAGTGGAAGGAGGACAACAACAAGAAAACCCAAAACAAAAACTATAACAAACCCCAGACCCTGACACAATGGTCAATTTGATGTCATATTAACTATTTGAATGAACTTATTGAATTAAGTTCATTCAATATGTTGTTACCAATGCATTTTAGAAAAAAAAACAAAAAAAAACGACATATAGGAAAAGTTGGGCTTTCTACTTAGTTTTTAGATTTTTATACTGCTCTTTCCGTGCTTTTTTGAACTCATATAAAATCTGGTTTGATCCGTTTCATGTCCTAAACATGAACATTTTTGCTGAAAAGTGGGGGTCAGTGTGAAGGAAGCGCCATCTAGTGGTGACACTCACTGACACATGAATGAATGGTCGTGTACAGTGGGAGTACGATACGCCCCAGAAAGAGTTGGGGGAACGCCAGTGGCTAAAAGCTGTCTGTAAGCTGGCTGGCAGCCAGCGGGTAGTGGCAATTTTAAGTGACTGCATCTTTTAGTCAAATATGATGTGAAGTGCAACTGCTGAAAAATAGAGAACACATTGTTTCCTTCTATTTCTGGACATCCGGATGAACCAGGCCAAATTTATCTGTTCAAAATTCTGAAAATGTAGGAAATGTTTCATGGCACTCAGACCTTTCCAAAGTAAGAATATTGAGGGTTCCAAAAGTTTTGAAACTCACTGAAACCATGATGATTACTAAAAGGCTTGATAAGAGATTGATGAGATAGAGGAGTTGCTATTATGTTGCTGAAAACCATTGACACACATAGGGAAATGAAATGCTGGTGATAATTCTCATTGGATGAATTTTAAGTGACTCCTTTGGCAACCGGTGTAAGGTAAAATACAGATTAGAACGTTTGGCATGTATGCTGTTATTTGTCCATTCCTCCGGCATAAGCGTAAGTGTTTCCAGACTTGTTTATTTATTTATTTTTTTTATTGGTGTGGCTCAAAGTCACAGACTTACTGAATGCACTAGCAGGAAGAAATATGTGTATACACACACACATGCACGCAGATGTCCAAATACCATTATGTTTATACTTCTCATATATTGAAATTAACAATACTACTTTGTCCCAAATTTATGTGAGTGTACTTTTTTTCAGTTTTTGTTTTTTTTTTTGCTTACTTTATTTACATCATTTACGACCGCGCCACGGATGGCCACATCTTGGTTTCTCTCCGCTCTATGGACGATCTTTTTTGCTTTTCTTACCTTTTTCCCATCATTCATCACAGCTCACTTCAGCATTAATGAACTCTTAAACATGAGAGACTCATCTCCGCTTCACTTTCCGCCACTTTTCACTAACCCCGAAAGTTTTTCAGAGATTTTGATTGGAGGCGCAGTAGTTCTTTATGGAGTTGCCAGGAGACGCAGCTGCTGATGGGGGAAACTTGCAGGAGTGCTCGTAAAGCTGAGGCAGCGAGGACTACGCACTGCACTCCCAGCTTGGCTAATGTCCGCTCCCTGGCTAACAAAATGGATAAACTCCTGTTGCTAAACCCCAAAAACTTGGACTTTCACCACTCCGCCGCCCTGTGCTTCAGTGAAACCTGGCTCACTGACAAAAATCCGGGACGCTTCACTCCAGCTGCTGGGCTTCCAGCTTTTCCGAGCGGACGGAGTCACGGAGCTCTCATGGAAGAGGGGGGGGGTGCAGAACGTGCTTTTACATTAACGAAGGTTGGTGTACTGATGTCACAGTGTTGAAAAAATCATGCAGTCCTCACTTGGAGTCCCTGTTTATAAACTGTAAACCATTTTATTTACTGCGGGAGTTCTTCTCGTGTATCCTGGTCAGTATTTACATTCCACCTCAGGCCTGTGTAACAGAGGCGTTACAACACCTGGCTGAGCAGGTAACAGGCGTGGAGAAAAAAACATCTGGACTCCCTGCTCATCATACTGGGGGATTTTAACAGAGTGAACGTCAGCCAAGAACTTCCCAAGTACAGACAGCACATTAAGTGTCCCACCAGGGACGCTAACGCCTTGGACCATTGCTACACTGCTCTGAAGGACTCCTACCACTCTGTTCCCCGCGCTGCCTTGGGGCTCTCCGATCACTGCATGATCCATTTCATCCCAACCTACAGGCAGAAGTTGAAATCTGCAAAGCCTGTAGTGAGGACAGTGAATAGATGGAATGCTGAGTCAAAGTTGGTGTTACAGGTTTGCTTTGACTGCACGGATTGGAGTATCTTTGAAGCTGCAGCGATGGATCTCAATGAACTGACTGACACTGTGACATCGTACATCAGTTTTTGTGAGAACTCGTGTGTGCAGACCAAAACCTTCTGCACATACAACAACAAATAACACCAAACTGCGGAAATTGCGCAAGGCCAAGGAGGAGGCCCACAGAAGTGGAGACCGTGCCCTGTACAAGCAGGCCAGGAACACACTGATGAGGGAGCAGCTAAGAGGAGCTACTCTGAGAAGCTGAAGAGCACATTCTCAGCCAGCGACCCTGCTTCAGTGTGGAGAGGCCTGCAGGACATGACCAACTACAGGAGCCCATCTCCCCACCCTGTAGGGAACAAACAGCTGGCAGAGGAACTGAACAGCTTCTACTGCCGGTTTTCACACACATCACCCAACCCATTCACAACACCCAACGGCTGTGCTGTATCACTCAGACCCCCTGCCTGCACTGAGGATCTGTGAAGAGGATGTGTGCTGGCTCTTTCAGAGGCAGAAGATCAGGAATCCCCTTCCTGCCTAAGAACCTGCGCTGACCAGCTGGCCCCAATCTTCAAGCAGATCTTCAACAGATCTCTGGGGCTGTGTGAGGTTCCCTCCTGCCTCAAACGCTCCACCATCATGCCGGTCCCCAAGAAACCACCATGACAGGGTTGAATGAGTACAGGCCTGTTGCCCTGACGTCTGTAGTCATGAAATCCTTCGAGAGACTGGTGCTGAATCATTTGAAGGACACCATCATCCCGGGAATCCTGAAAGATGAACTCTCCCAGCTCACAGTGCCAGCCTCCACCTGTCAGTGGATTTACAACTTCCTCACTGACAGGAAACAGCAGGTGAGACTGGGAAGCGTCTTCTCCAACATCCGCACCATCAGCACTGGCGCTGACCGGGGGTGTATTCTTTCCCCGCTGCTCTTCTCCCTCTACACCAACGACTGCACCTCGGATGACCCGTCTGTGGAACTTTTAAAGTTTGCAGATGACACAACTGTCATCGGCCTCATCCAGGATGGGGATGAGTCTGCCTACAGGCACGAGGTGGACCAACTGGTCGTCTGGTGTGGTCAGAACCACCTGGTGCTGAATCCGCTCAAGACTGTGGAGATGACAGTGGATTTCAGGAGGAACCTGCCCACCCTACCCCCCTCACAATCCTCAACAGAACAGTGTCTAGTGTGGACTCATTCAAGTTACTGGGAACCACAATCTCCCAGGACCTGAAGTGGACCTCCCACATAGACTTAGTCAGGAAGAAGGCCCAGCAGAGGTTGTACTTTCTGCATCAGCTGAGGAAGTTCAACCTGCCTCGGGAGCATCCAGTCTGTTCTCTGCTCTTCCATCGCTGTCTGGTTTGGATCGCCCACCAAACAGGACAGGAACAGACTGCAACTGACTATAAGGTCTGCAGAGAAGATCACTGGGGTTGACCTGCCCTCCATCCAGGACCAGAGTCAGGAACAGGGCAGGTACCATCGCTGCAGACCCCTCACACCCCGGACACAAACTGTTCGGACTGCTTCCCTCTGGTAGGCGCTGCAGAGTTCTGTTCGCCAAAACCACCAGATTCAAAAACAGTTTCTTCCCCCAGGCTGTCTCCAAGATCTCCCCATAAGCCAACTGTCAACCTCATGAAGATTTGCTCACTTGCACATTTACTGCACTATTATACAACAATCCACTTCCGAATGTCAATGCATATACTGTATGTATATATATTTATATATATTTTCCTTGTCTTTCCTTCACATGTCCAAGACAGAAACAAATTCCTAGTATGTTTACACATACCTGGCAATAAAAATCTGATTCTAATTCTGATTTTTTTTCCCAAGCTAAATGGATGTAATCCATAGCAAAGTAAACAAATTCTATTCAAAGCTTCCTTCTTTATTCTTTAAATCCTCAAAACACATTGGTCTACTGTAAATGTACATTCTACAGTGAGATGGTATAAACCATGGTTGCACCTCTTTGTTGACGGACAGTCAATCATACTTTGGTATGATTGATCAAAAGGGTTCCCTCCTTCTGAAACCCCTTGGCATCAGCTCTAAAGGTTTTAGCTGGTTTAGCTCATTGTGCTGTTTACTGTTTACAGTAACTATGATCAGAGCTCATTGTGGAGTCAAAATGTGTTATGTGTAGCGTGGTGGACCCAGACGCAGACACAGATCAACGTGGTTTTCGGTGAAGCCGGTTTTATTGCTAGTAAAGTGCGAGGGCTGGCAGGAGGAAGCAGGTGGTAGTGGGTAGAAGAACTGGCAAGCAGGCAGGCAGGCAGGCAGTAATGGTCCAGGAAACCTGGCAAGAAAGAAAGAAAAGTTAATCCGGAGCCAACTCGAAATGAACACAAGTCAAGGCCTGAGCATACACTACCACTTAAGTAAGTACAACGATCTGGAGAAGAGTGGGTGAAGAGCCGGGGTAGATATACTGCAGGCTGATGAGTTGATGAGCCAGGTGAGCAGACTGGGACAGGTGAGCTGATTGCAGATGGGCGTGTAGAGTTGGGAGCCAGGAGAGCCACGCCCAAGTCAACCCACATGCCATGACAAAATGAAGCATTATATTTTTTTTATTTGGTTTAAAGTACCTGTGCCCCTAAACTAAGCAGCTCTGTTGTTTTGACTGTAACATTATGCCTACCTACTATGTGTACAGCCAACCAGCAAGATCTTAAAGCATAAAACAATCCTACTAAATTGTGCAACTTAGATTTCTACTTGAATTCAAAAATCATTTGACATTGAGTGGTATCAAAGTATTTTTTTATTTCAAGTCCACAATTTCCATTCCTGGTATTAGGGAAAAGGCCTCATGTGCATTCTAGTGTATTGCTAAATCATGAAACAATTGATTTTCAGGTCCTTTTTCACATTACGTGTTCACTTCTTTCTGTCTGGGTATCCCTGAATGTTCTGAAAATGTCCATACATATGGGAAAAAAAGAGCAAACAGACAAATGGCCATAGTGCAACAGATATCATTGTATCAGAGAACATTTAAGAGTGGAGGTGTTGTACAGCTTGGCTGAAATGCACTTGTCTCCCCAGTTGTGATTATAGGAATTGTTCTGTCTGAGAGCTCAGTCAGTTTAATCAAGCTTGGATGATTTAGTTGTGCTTTACAACGGGGTCCCTAACAAAACCTGTGACTGCTCTCACAGGTTTAAATGTTGGAAAAATGGGAGCATTAAAAAATCCTGCAGCAGAGCAGGAGCAAGCAAGGAGCTACTTTAGCATCCTGCCTGCCACCCTTGGGACACATATGCACACTATGGAACTGTGCACTACCCCTTAATGTGTGGCAATTTGCCAGGTTGTCACTGACAAGGTGAGTGTCGATTTCAATGATAGGCAAGGATCATGGGAGGGAAATTCAGAACAATTAAATACTGCTTTGGAGGATTTTTTTCTCTTCTTTTCTCTCTAACCTCCTCCTTTTCGTCTGAAAAAAGGAAACAGGTGTCAAGTCAGTGACATGAATTGTTTTTTAATCCCTCCCCTCCCCATGTTTGTTGTGATGGCAATATCGATGGAAAGTTATTGCAGTTATGTTCTTTGCAGATAGTTTGACCTACTAAGGTTAGGACTACACACCATACAGAATGTCTTCAAGACTCTGCAGCATTTTTGATGATGATATATCCTTTAAGGATAAAATAGTTAAACCATCAAGAAATATTCAGCCCTCAACAGTAGAGATATTTTGTCATATAGGAGCTGTTTGTTGCTTTACTTTAGACGTCTAATAATTTTTTCCACCTTCATGGTCCCCTTTAATAGCTGCAAAATTGTCGAAATCCTGTTAATTCAAAGTTCTTCAGCTTTACATAACTCTGAACGTATGTATTAACTTCTGAACTGAAGCTCCTTGATTTGTTTTTTTAACTGATGTCTTGATTGATCATTACATAACATGTAAATATTTAAGATGTGTTGTGCTTCATTTTATACACATTTCTCTAACATTCAACATTAGATACTATATCTGACCTTTAATTGTCCACTGAATTTAGCACAAAGTAAAAATAACACTCATGCTGTTTAAGCATTCTACTTTATGCTACACTTCGGTACCTTTTTTTCCACATTTATTTTGTAAAATGGATGACTTTTTTTATGCCTAATTTTTGGGCATTTTGTGGTTTAAACATTAAATACGGATCCTGCGCTGGAAGTGATCCAATGTTGTGGTTGTGGTATGAACTTTAACAAGCTATTAAGGCACCCTGTGCTTTTCATGCAGTTTTATGTGAAGGAAGATATGAAACTGAGCTGTCAAATTATACCTAAATCTCATTCAATGGTTCTCTGACTTCTTATAAATAACTGTATCACTATTAGTTGTATGTATTGCAAATACATATCAACACCAACATACAGTAAAAAAGAAAAAAAATATCTAAAATGTATGTCAATTAAATAACTGTGGCAATATTTTTGAGTCATTCATTCCCATTGCATTTATAATTCAGCCATATTTCATACAATGTGTAAAGTCATAGGACCTTGCAAAGCGACATCAGTGATGACATTTTCTTCAAGAAATATTAAATAGTTAAAAATAAAGTTTTGTGGGTTTAAATAATGCTTGAGCGTGAAGTAAGAGTGAGTCCAAAATTACATTACCTTTTACATAACGTAATATTGTATATCATATTAAAAGTTACAATACATACATACAAGAAAACAGCTTCCACTTATCAGCAGTTATTACTTTATGACGTGTATCAGACTTTGAAAAAGATGTTGATTTTTGTCAACTGAACATACGTTTAAGCAACGTTTGTAGAGAGATGCTGTTAATTGAAAAGAGGTGTTCAAAGGATAATTTGAGGTTTGATTATGGAATTTAAATACGTTTATTTTCATTTACATGTATCAGTTTACCATTGTCTGCTATTTATGAATGGAGGTAGAAAGATATTATTCTGTATTTCACATTTCAGTTAATGCTTTAACAGAAAAAAAGATTTAAAACATGTGAATCTCTCTTCAATAGAAGCAACACAAAATATAGTAAGTACTTAAAGTAAATGTCCTGTCCTGTGTTTATATAGTGCTTTTCTAATCATTGTTGACCACTCAAAGAACTTTTACACTACAGGTTTTGCATTCACCCATTCACACACACATTCATTGACTGATGGCACAGCATCAGGAGCAATTTGGGGTTCAGTGTCTTGCTCAAGGACACTTCGACATGTTGACTCAGGGGGGCTGGGGTCAAACCAGGAACCTTCCTATCACTGGACGACCGCTCTACCATCTGAGCTACAGCCCCTACTACTAAGTGTAGTCATAAAGGCTAGAATACCTTTAGTCGCTCAATTTTTTTTAAAATCCAAGATTTTTGTAATGAAGCACCAGATATCTCTTAAAATGGTCAAGAATGGCTTTAGAGGGACATAGTACATAGACAGAGAAGCATGCACCTCTATCATATTTTGAACTCTCAAGAATGTACAGTTCAGTAGGATCAGCCTCTCTTATGTCCAGCTCTTAAACAAGTGCTCTGTCACGCCCCCTGTGGCAGACTTACCGCAAGGTACTCGCTTTGTGGGCTTGTGAAATATAAGAGAAGGCTTAGCGCATCAGTCGCAGATGAACAAGGATCTGCTGCGCTTCAGCTGGCCAATGCCAAAGGGTATCTCTGCAGCTGGGTGTGCCATGTTGGGACGTGACAAAACAATAATAACTGACGAGTTGTGATAGGAACATGTTGACTCTCCTTCATGTAGCCCTGTGCTATATTTCCTGTCATTTTCTACTTGTTAAAATATGTTGATAAATGTTTAAAAATGTTTTGAATGTACCATGCCAAAATGTATTTTATTTTCCTATGGCCTGTATTTTATTTTCGTTTGAATATGTACTTTCCGTAAGTTTATTGGTTGATATACCAAGGTGACCTTTGAACCAGAGACAGTGGGTAATGGAAGCTGGGAAGTTAGCGTCAGAAGAGGAGAGAAGAAAAGAGGTGATGGAAGAGTGCGGAAGGCTAGTCCGAGCTCGCTGTGCACGTTGATTCTCAATTTCTTGGGATATAGGACTAGAGTTACACTGTTTAAGTTGTCGGATAGATAACTGCGACATCAGTGACCGTGTATTTAGAGTTTTTGTCAAGTTTTCCACTACGTGAGTGGCTTGCCACGTGACGACTTTTTGCCTGCGCCATCTTAGCTCAGAGTTTCTCCTGCTAGTTAGTTGACCATCGTCCTTGGTGCACATGGACTTTGCAGACTGAAGTCCCGACACAGATGAGGATCTTGCCATTCATCTGGACAAAGCGGATGCACTGAAAAGGCCGACGCCATTTTTTGTTTACTCACACGAGTAAAGCGGCTGTTCAGTTTATGGTCTCAACGAACCCAAGAACCGAAACAGGCCTACAACGTGGGGGTAATTGAATTTAATGACGGCATAGGACATTTACTGTACATTGCATTTTGATATCTGAAGTGTTTGAATTGAATGTATATCCAATGGTTATTTGTGTTCGAACTGCATTGAACGTGCTAACTGATTTATGCATTAGGTACTTGATTTCATTAGATTTCATTGGTATTGAGTGACACAAGGAATTCATTTGTCTTTAAAGGGTAATACCAAGAAACATTTTATTTTAAATATTTAATTTGATTGTAATTTAATTTCATACTGTACACAGTAAACATTTTCTACTTTTTGTAAAAAAAAGGGAATATTTGTGATTTCATTGCAATTACTAAAAGAGTAATTAATGTTCTTTGAGGATTACTTAAAGTAGCTAAAAATAAGGGCTAAACCACTAAATTACAAAACAACATAAAATCGTATAGATTACCACATATATTGTGTGGTCAGTTAAAAGAACTTAGGGAGCGTCCCAGTTAACAATTTAGTTAATTACATTGTTATGTCCATATCCACGGCATGTGGATATGGACATAAAGTGTAAATGTTACTTATTTGTACATGATTAGGTTAAGCACTAACATGAAAAAAAACTGCCACAGAACCAAAGAAGATTAAAGACCACAAAGCTGCAAGTCATTTAATTAACTGCAGAATGATTCACATCACTGAAACACAGCACACAAAACTGCGAAATTGTTAGCTGCTGCTATGGTCTATAAATTAGATTTTATATGGCTTTTAAAACACACATACACACACACACACTGTTATGTGATATTATGCAGTATTGTTTGTGTAATACAATATCTTGATGTTCTCCTTTAGACCCCATGCCGAGTCCAACAGTTTTTGATGTGAAACAGAACAGGTTTATTTATTTTACTTTTACTAAATGAAATACATATTGTATTGCAGTGTGGGATGGCGGAGATGGGCTGAGACCCTTCACCTCATAATCTTCTTGAATGTGTGTAGTGTCATTTCTTCTAGTGGCTCCAGGTTTGACATGCCATGAAAGAAACATCATAGACATCAGGCCAGTGACTCAGAAACAGAACATGGGACTCAAGGGATACTCAGAATGTTCATTATTATACTTTGGTGCCATCCACCCAACCATTCACCATCTCCAAACAATTTCCTCACTGAATAAAAACAAGGACAATTTCAGAAATCTAAGTGTAAAAACAGAAGAGAGACAGACTCAAAGGGTTGGGTGGGGATGGGAGGATTGAAAGCGGTGGAGGGTTGCACTTAAAGCTATTTAAAGGCAAAGTTGATAGGTTTTGTTAAAGGTACAATTCTCCTGGGTTCTTCTTCTTGATTCAAGGGGATCTGATTGCTCCTGTTCAAGCAACACCTCTTTTGCTGAAGGGATGGTGTGTAATTATAATGCAAGGGCTTTCATGGCCTTGACATACTTGTCACCTAAGAAGGATAAAAACACATCTGCATACCTTCGAGTTCTTATCTCAGAATACAGAAACATTTTTTTTAAGTCAGTTGTGTTGTTCGTTTTCTTTCTTTTTTTGATTGACTCCTTCTTTCTGGGCGAGGGTTGTTTAGAAAATTTGGGCATTGTTCCCAGTGCTCATTTGATGATTTTTGGTGGAAAGAAATGGCAGTAATAAAGCTTTTTTTGAGTTAGATTTGAGAAATGATTACTAATGAGAACAGATAATCATTGCAAGAGTTGAGGCTTTCGTCACCATTGCGTGTTGTTTGAAGATTCATTTCATCATTTGCACAATAAAAAATTGAATTTAATAAGTGACAATGATAATCAGTGATCAAACTCAATTGTAAGAAAAATACAGTTGGAATTCTAAAAAGAAGTAACCAAAATAAGTAGGACAATGATCCTGTAAATTTCAGCACGACAAATTTTCCATTTTAATATTAAACACTGATACAATTTTTCACTTACAGTGTATAGTATGTGCAGCATTCTTGATATCCACACTTTACCCAATTTTGCTGCACTGAAAAATCTCTGATGTATTTTCAGTCAAAAAGCTGCACAAATCAATTAACAGTTATTCACTTCAGTTTGGTGAGCATGATGTTTCATGTACAAGACAAATTAGAGTATATGCTGTTTCCTCATCTTATCTGTGAGACAATGCCTGACTCATCCCTTTGTTAAAGAAAGAGAAACTGGATTAGAGAGTGTCGAAGAGAGACAGGAGTAATTCTACATTACCCTCAGTTTTTGGCATCAGCTTTCTGCTAACATCTAACAGATGAGTGGACCCCACCGTGTTTTCTTTCATTTCTAACAGCAGGGTAGAAATGTTAAATTGTAGCATAAAATGACATAAAATGACCTAGAGAATATGTTTATTTCAATAGATGAAGAAGGTGCAAAGGGAATTACAATGTTAATCAAACCTTGTCTCATTGGTGTGACAGTGTTGGATGCTATTGAAGCTTAAAATTCATGTTGGGGGGTTGGAGAAAAAGACTCAGTAGGTGGTCTCTTGCAGTGTAATTATCTTTCACTTAAAGGTATTCCTGTTGCCATAGTCATTGTTTTCACTTGTAAAGAGGAAATCAGTTTGTATCCATGTATATGAGGAATGGAAGATTACCCAGAGGCGAAAAGAGAAATTCTCATGAAAGACGACAGTGAAAATAAATGATAGATAAGTTGCATTTACTGTATCATTTATTTTCAATGTCCATTTTCATGCGAATTGGCTTGTGTGCAGGGCTTGTTTGTTTGTTTGCCTGATTGTCTACAGTTAGTGTGGCACGGTATTCTGGAGAAGAAAAAAACAGTTTAGTTTGTGGTTTAAGTACTCACCACTCATGTGTATGTTCTTCAGATGGTGAAACCATCAGGCCTCAATGGCCCTGTTTAGAGCTTGTATTTTCTATCCTTAGTAAGTAGTAGTAGTAAGTAGTCACTAGTTTTAAAACAGCCCTGCGTCGCGCTAAACAGCTCAACTAGTTAACTTAGCCTAGTGCATAATGATGGCTTCTCCTGCGCTCTCTTGCTCATTGTGTCACATGTTCTGTTATTCTTCTGCCTCCTTTAGCGATAATGGTACGTGTAATAAGTGTAGTCAGTCAGTCAGATTTTAGATAGCAACCCAGCACAGAAACGGCACTGGTAAAAGTTACAAATGACCTCTTCACTGCATCTGATGAGGGACTTATCTCTATACTATTCTTACTAGATCTTAGTGCAGCTTTTGACACTATCGATCATCACATCTTACGACAGAGGATGGAACCCCAAATTGGCATTAAAGGATCTGCTTTAAGATGGTTTAAGTCCTACCTATCTGATAGATATAATTTTGTTCATGTTAATGATGAATCATCCAGATATGACAAGGTTAGTATCGGAGTCCCACAAGGTCTGTGCTTGGACCAATACTATTAACTCTATACATGCTTCCTTTAGGTAATATTATTACAAAGCAATCCATAAATTTTCATTGCTATGCAAATGACACACAACTATACTTCTCAATGAAGCCAGATGAAGCCCATCAGTTAACTAATCTACAGACATATCTTAAGGACATTAAAAGTTGGATGTCTCATAACTTTTTATTGTTAAACTCTGACAAAACTGAAGTAATTGCACTGGGCCCTAAACACATTAGAGAATCATTATCCAACAACATAGTTAATCTAAATGGCATTGCCTTGGCATCTAGCACCAATTTCAGAAACCTGGGTGTTATCTTTGACCAGGAGCTGTCTTTTAACTCGCATGTAAAACAGATTTCATTGACGGCCTTATGTCCGTGAAGGTTCTCAGTCATCCTGGTCATCTTAATCTCGGAGTGTTTAGTAGGAAGCAACTGGACTTCTTATCTTGTTTGAAGACGTTTCGCCTCTCATCCAAAAGGCTCACAATAGGCTCACCATACCTAAAACTAATTTTAGCCCTGGCTCTTAAACCCTTATGAAGTTGTGAGAACCAGTACAAATGTCCTGACAAAGCTGAAATGTCCTCATAGCACTGGTTTAAAATTTAAATTTGTCCACAGAATGATATTAATTACATGCACTGACTCACACACAGCTGGGTTTGGCTGTCTGAGACATGACACTAGTATTGTCTGCTCTGTAAATGAGCTGTCGTGATTGGTCAGGCATTGTAGTCAACTGAAGGACAAAATTCTCCAACCATATTCTGCAGATTCTCTTTGTGTTGTCCAGCCCAATTAGTCCAATTACAGCCAAGCCTGTCTGGAAAGGGGAGTGAAGTTTTGGGGGTCACTACCTTGGGTTGGTCAACAATGTTTAATATGAAGATATGCCTTTACACACCATTTAATGACGACAATTGTGTTGTGTCCAGTTTGATAGTAAAAAATGGGTATTCCCCCATCTGTACTGACCACCTTGCTTAGGACTTTTCATTTCAAATGACCATTGGTGGCCTGACACTTCATATTAAACTGAGAGGGCTATCATTATGATTGAGGTATAAATGAAGAATTGTGTTAAGTCCTTCCAGCTGCTCTATTGTCTGATCCTATTGGATCTGGCTTGATAGGGCCAAGCACATGCCTGATGCTGCACTGTGCCCTAAAGAGTAACTTTAACAATGGCCAGCACCTTCAGATATGAAGAAAGTCAACTGCAATCTCATCATAAAAGCCAGCAAGAAGGCTATTCCACACTACGGGGTTCAGCTGATAAGTGACCAATGATTAGTTGCAACAATCTGGTCATATAAAATATTGTGTTGAGTTACGATGAAGTGAAATACATTTTCATTTTGTTCAGCCATAAATGTGTATACAAGAAAAACAAAGAATAATAAAGCCACAAGTTGAATATAGATATTTTCATGTAAAAATGATGACTCAAGCCAAACTAAAAATTTAAATTAAGGCTACATTTTATTGTGACAAGAATTATTTCTGTCATTTTAGGTAGTTCCTACCAGGCTGATGCATGCTGAAGAGTTGATTTTTCAGATCAGGTTTTAATTTGTTATTTGCAGCTATAAAAACGGTCTTAAACGTAAGGACTAAAAGATGAACCTGATACCACAGTTTTACTGGTTTTACTGTGCAGAATTGGGTTCCAAATTATGTCACCAGTTCACCACTATATTGGAGATATATTTTGGGTATATTTCTGCACAGTGGGAGGGAGTGGAGATGTGTAATCTATCAATATTTCTTTCAATGATACAAGCTGGCACTTTTCAGATAATATATGAATTATTATGGTTTATATTCCATGAGGATCTCCACACCTTTTGATGACCTATACAACACTTTTCATCAGTCACCAGGAATCATAAGGTAACAGTTTTAAAATTAAACAATTTTAATTGTGAAATTAATTACTATTCAATAAAAAGAATTAGAGATATAAACACACTGCCAGACATGAAAAACTGGATGTCTGATTACTTAAGGTTAAGAAATTAACCCCATGATTGAGATATGTCACTATGAGACAGGCCAGCTGTGTTGTCCTTCAGAAGCAATATTGCAATATGCCAATCTTGACTGGCAGACAAGCATGATGTCTGCTCCCTTTGGGAGGGACTTCCTCCCACTATAAAGGAGCCTGACGCATCATTGTCTCCTAAGGCTGGTAAGCACACCTCTTCATCACTCCAGGCTCATGTTACAGAGAACCTTGGGTTAATTTCTTAGCCTAAAGTTCTCTTTCAACATTCTTTTCGGTATCTCTCTATGAGATATATAGACTCCTGTATTGCCACAGAAGGTCACCTCAAAGATTGGGCGATAGCACATTAGCAGTCAACAAGGCATAGTGTGATACTGAACCCAAACTCAAAACGGTATGAGACAGTGAAGGCGCAGTAGTGTCCAACCTGTAGAATCTGGTGAAACTGTGCCGCATTGCTCAGGTGGCACCTGGACAAATCTCCTTCACTGCAACACCTTGAAACAGTGTCCAAGTCATGGTCACACATGCGCAACACCCGCACAGGGCAAAGCGTATTCAGCCACTCCTGCTCCTGTGAGGAGCAAGGAGGAAGATAGAAAGCTGTCAATTCAATAGTACGGTAAGATAGTGTTGAGATAAAAACTTAAAGCATGAATGCGGGACTGGGCTTAAGTACCTTAACATCCCCCATCACAAACTGCTGGCATGATGGCGTTACTGACAACTCATGAATGTCACTCCCACGCTTAGCTGAGGCCAGCGCTAACACTGAAGCAGCTTTAATGGACAGCATCTTAAGCTCCACAAGCTGCATTGGCTCAAAAGGAGGACGTAATAGTACATCCAGAAACTTTGCAAGATCCCACCGTGATGTTGAAGCCTCACCGCGCACCTCTCATAAAATAGCAAAGAAGGGGACGCTAACCTGCCGTCTTGCCTCCAAAGTCTATGTGAATTAAAGGCAAGGTACAAACTCACAGCAGAGAAAGCCAGGCCTTTATCCAGCATGTCCTGTAAGAATGTAACTATTACAGGCACAGTGCTATAGAAAGCTACCTCTCCTGCCCTTGTGCACATGCCACTTTCCATCATAAGCCCAATGCGTAAAGGAGGCCCTGGCACTCTGAGTAGTCATAAAAAAATCCTCGGGAATCTCTACAGTAAGCAGGTTCATCCTCTCACGGGCCAGGCCCACAGGGCCAAATGCTCTGGATGAAGATGTAAAACCTCCCTGTGCACCTGACAAGGGGTCCTGGCGAGGCAGGGCCCATAGCTGGTCGCACTGCAACTGAAATATCTCCGTTAGCCAGTGTCTCCCTGGTCAGCAGGAGCTATCATGATCAGGTTGAGGCCCCCCTCCCAGACTTGGTGAGTAATCCAGCGAGAAGTAATCAGATCTAACGTGTACAGCTACTCATGTGCCAACGTGGAGGAAGACACTGAGCATTCTCTGAAACAAAGTGGTCCACCTCTGCCTGAGAATATCTGCTCCAAACTTTAGCAACCACGCAACTGTGGAGTTACTAATACCTGTAGCTGGGATCCCGCCCCTGGACCGCAAGTCAGCCCCCATTGAGAACTGCTGGTACATGCATGGCTTTAATGGACAACGGGCAAGAACTGCTCCACATTGTGTGCCACCAAGTGCAGACAACGTGAGTGCAGCCCCCCTGGTCTGTTGATATATGCCACAACTGTGGTGTTTCCGTTCTGACTAAAACATGATGCCCTCTCAGAAAGGGTAAGAAATGTTTCAGAGCAACACAGCCTGGAACTCCAGGCAGTTTATATGAATGGACCGCATCTGTGGACCCATCCCTGCCCCAAATTGCACCCATGGTCACGTCCATAGTCCAAGATATTGAACATTTTCAAGGAACACAAGTGAAAACTCATTGTTGGGTATAACCAGAGGAATGGAAGCTACCACTGGAAAGGCCGCATGGCCAGAAGCCAAATGTGGAGCAGCATAGGAGCAGTCTGGTATCCACCTGAACCTGCTGTTGGGACTTTGCTGCCAACAGCCAGTCGTCTGTTTATGTCCCTAAACGCACAAACTTCTCCATCAGTAGTGCAATATTGGCCTCGGTGCGCCCGCAGATTAAACGAAAGAATGAATGGGAGCTCCAGATATTCATGAGTTATTCCTTCAGTGTCCTTCAAATCTATGAAAAAAACAAAAAACTAGGCTCTCCTGGGCGTACAAAGCTTATCAGAGCCGAGTGTCAACATTCATTCATCTGTAACGTCTCAGGCATCTGTTCACTGCATGTAGATCCAATATTGACCATAACCCTCGCCCCTTCTTTTGGACCAGAAAATACTTCAAGTAGAAGCTGCTCTGGCTCTGCTGTGATGGTACCCTCCAAATGGCACCCTTGTTTAACAGAGAGGGAATCTCTCCCTGCAGAGACATTGAACCCCCTCCTAACCCCGGAGGGGAGAGGAGAGTTGGGTACTTGGAGGATGCGTGTGTTTGCTGCGGTGTGCTCCCCGTGCAATCCTCCTGTGTATCTTTTCCCCAAGCCTGTGACAGCAGCACTCCATTGAAATTGGGCGGAGGGGATATAAACTACAGTATGTAACCCTCACACCCCAACGGACAGAGCAACAGCACCCTCCTGTGGTCATATACATAAACGAGCATTCCGTTCCACATTTATTTTATGATTCAAGTTTTCAACTAGAAAGCCTGCAGGCTTAAAACATTTCCTTTTTGATAAAGCTTAAAGTTTACCTTCATCTGGATCACAACAGCTTGGAGGTCGTCACCTGAGTCATTGCCTCTCTCTGTATGCACATCAGGGTCACAAGTAAGGTGTAGTTTATAAGTCATTTTGAGGTGTGACTCATTGATGACCCCCCTCACATTCATGTGAGTTGTTATGGACACAAGACTCAAAGTGTGACTCATTATGAGTCGTTGCCCTGCTCTGCCATCATGTTAGTCATTACACCTGTGATGAGAAGTGAAATTTCTTCAAAACCAAAAATAAGTCCAGATGCCTTCAACTAAAGAAGTTAAGATTAGCAGCCTTTAGCTTCATTTTGTTATTTTTATGTTCAACGACCTGCCATTACATTGAGTTAACTCCCATTATTAGCTTATATTATCTCAAATTACACTCAATTAGCTGGTGTCAGCTAATTGAGTTCATCTACAATTCGCTTGAGTTACAAGCTGTTACGTTGATTTAGCTGCTTTTAGCTTGAGATTGCTCAAATTGGCTTCATTTAGCTGGCATTAGTATTTTATTTCTCAGTGTGCTGATTTCACATTCATTTTACTGCTCTGAGCAAACATGCCCTGCTCTGCCATTAGGGTCACACGAAGCAAGTTTTGAAGGAGGTGTAAAACATCTGGGAAAGATTGTCAGGACTGCATTGTAAGTTAATAAATGGTGTCTTAGACCACCACCTCTGTTTAATGTCCTTAGGATGAACCCTTTTAATGTCTGAGGGTATTGCTGGGTTTGAAGTGCATTGAGATGTAATGTTTAGAGAAAATCTAATTTTCTCTGACACTCCCACCATACATGGGCCAACAATGTTGCTCAGCTTGTTGTTCTTTCCTTTGTCAGGCGTTCCAGTGTGTTTTGATGGTCTCTTTGTTGATTTTATGAAGGCCCAATTGGGATAGCAACATATTTTTAGTGCTCCCTTGATGTGTGTGTGTGTGTGTGTTCCTTTTATTTCCCTTTAGTATTTGAGGGAACATTTTCAGCTCTATGACTTAGGGTTCTGATCAGCCCTAGTTTGTGTTCCAGTGGGTGGTGGGAATCAATCGTAGGTACTGGTCTGTGTGTAGGTTTCCGTTATATCTCAGATTTGATTGATGGTAAAGTTGGTTCTGTTCTGTTTTGGGAGCTTTCTTGTATAGTCATTTCCTTTCCATCTCCACAGCTTCAGTTGTTGGAATGCAGGTAAACAGACACTAGACATCAAAAGATACCATAGTTTCGTCCAGGGCTAGTTTTATGTTTTGGAGCTTGTTGGCAAAGACTATGGAGCTTTGGATTTAATGGGGAGTATTCCCGACCAATGTTGCCAAGATGGAGGTGAGGTGCTGCGCAATATTGTAGGTGACAAGAGTTTATGCTGCTGATGATGTGTCTGAGTGGGGTCCCTTCTTTGTGTATTTTCAGGAGTCCATGTATACATGGTGTGGCCTCTCCAGTCCGTAGTATCCTGGACGGTTGATGGCTTTCTCGTTTTACAGTTTCTGTAGGTAGTCTATGACTTTCTTTTTGTAGCTACTGTTGGGGTCTGGTCTCAGCATCTCATACGTGTTGCTGTCACTGAGGACAGTGGTTATTTTGGTATGATATTAAGATGTGTGTCAGGGTCTGGGGTTTGTTGTAGTTTTTGTTTTGGGTTTTCTTGTTGTGTCCTCCTTCCACTCCCCCCTCTCTCCTGTGGTGTTTTTCAGTGTGCGTGGCAGGAGGCGTGGCTGGCCAACTTTCCACCTTCCCTGGTCTACAGTGGAGGCACACCTGGTTCTCATTGTCAGTAATCAACCACTCCATAAAACCCTGGTCATCACTCCACCACTTTGCCAGATAATTCCAGTCTGCTCGTATGTGCCTCGCTGTGTTTCTTTGTTTCTGTCGCCAGTGTGTAAGCTGCTAACCCTTCGCTCTTCACCAGCCTCCCCGTGGTCAGACGACTCCTGTCTCCTCCGCCGAGTGTTTGGAGAGCTGGATCTTTTTGTATACACCTTATCCTGCTTTTTTTTTAGAGTTCATTAAACCTGTTAAACTGTTCGCCTGTGTCCGGCTCCGCTACTGTTGGTCCACATTAACTGAACGTAACAATGTGTTGAGGACAACAGCGCATCTCCCTTTGTCTGCTGGCAGGATGGTGATGCTTTGGTCTTTGCTTAGGGATGTTAAAGCCTGAAGGCATCTTGGTATTGGAAAGAGCAGCTGATACTTCGATCCTGATTTGTTCTGCTTGTGCCTCTGCTTTCTTTTGTTTTCTTATGGCTGATTCCACGGCAGTGATAAATTCAACTATAGGCAACTGCTGAGAAGATATGGAAAAATTCAGTTCCTTGTTTAATACATGCATCTCTGGTTGGGTGAGGTCCTTGTCTGAAAAATTCTTCACATCTATCTTGGTTGTCTGTATGAATGTTACTGACTTGTTTCAGTTGTTCTTGTGGAGCTATTTGTTTTTGACAGTAATGTTGAGAATTGCCGAGTTTGTCTTTCCTTTCCCTTAAAATGCTGTGATAGTCGTGTCTTGTTGACAAACTAGTACAAACTTCTTCTGAAATGGTGTCCAGTAGCAAAGTTGAAAGTTCTTGCAGGATCTGGTCATTTTTGTTTTAAAGTGCATTGCCAGTGAAATGGACTTGTCTTATTCTTTCTTTCAAAAGCGGGTTCTGTGCTTTCTGTAGAATCAGTCCAACTCTGTGGCCTTTGACTGCAGACTGTGACTGGGAGGGGTGAATTCTTGAAGGCTTCCATAATAATCTTGACACTGCCAGGTTTCAGTAAAGCAGAATAAATCGATACTGTAATCCTGATGTTAAGGTCTTTTATTAATAAAACTTTAGATGATAGGGATCTGATATTCAAGATACCATATTTAATTCTCTTTATTTTGTGATCGGTCTCTTTAGTGGTGATTTTTATAAACTTCCTGTGTGATCCATCTGTGAACCATTTCTATTTTATTGGCAGACACCGTCTGAGTTAATATCTCAAATTTTATTCTAATCATAGTGAATTGCTACACTCCTAGTTCTGGCCTTTCTCCTTTAGTCATTGTCACAATTATTAATATACCAATTATTACCAGGACAGCGCACAATTAAAAGCATCTGTGCCAGAGTTAACTGGCAGCTCATGTGCATCTGTTGTCCCCAGATAGGTAAAGAAAATAAACAGTAAAGCAGTCTAACTACACAACATAAAATGAAATAATTACATAAAAACAAATGAAATTGACATTATCTAAAACTACCATATTGTTAAAGCCTATAATACTTCAATGTAATCACATAGAGATGTCAACCAATGAGGAATACAAGGGAATTAATTGGTGATGACATGTTTCAGCTGATTTTAGCCAAAGCTTGAGTCTGTTTTTAAATGCTTCAAGTCTTCCAAAATCTCTAATGTTTAAAAGGTACAGAGTACCACTCCCTCACCACTGTGATAGAGAAGGCAGATTAACCAAAAGCTGTCCATTTCAACTGTAGTACTAGGTTACCCTTTGTAGATGCTCTTGTCCTTCTAGCTCTCTCACAGCTAGGCAGGGCCAGGCATTCTTTAAGAGGAGGACCCTGTAACTGGGTTGTGATACAGTAGGAAAGATGAGGAAAGATCCAAGTATATAAAAACAATTTTGCAGAAGAACAACTGATGCTTGATGCATTTAAAATGTAGTTTAAATTTAACAGTTTTGATTACCATATTAATTTGTATTTTAATAGACTGATCTGCATCAAGTATAATTGCTAGATATTTAGCTCGTGCCACATTTTTGTATGACTGAACCATTGATTAGAATGTCAGGATTAACCGGGTTAATGGTCCTTCCAGTGATATACATGAAAATACATTTGCTTATGTGTGTGTGTCAAAGGTGTCAAATAAGTTTCAAAAAAGAATTGGCAAGCCAATCTGACATCTTGCTTTTTGCAACTGTCCAGTTAATAGCATCATCTTTCACAGTATCATCAGCATAAATTTGAACATCAACATCTGGACCTTGTCTCAATGTAGATCATTTATACACATACTAAATAAAACTGGTCCTAAAATGTACCCCCAAGAGACCCCTACAGTACAATTTGCAAATGAAGAGCACTTTTCACTAACTCTTGTGTTTTGCTTCCCCTTTTTCAGGTGCCTCCTTTAGTTTTAGGTCTCTCTGCTTCATTGACCTCAAAAGATGTTAATTTAATCATGGAAATGTATTTATTTTATGCGACTGTGATATTCTCCTGCAAAACAAATTTTTAGTCTTACAAATTCTGACCACAATGACATTACATACCTTTTTCCTATCATCAGACAGCAGAATATCCTTCCCTACCAACTGCTTTATATCACGTAAAGACTCTGTAGGAGTCAATGTGCAGAGACACAGGGAAGATTCCTTAATCAAAAACCATTTAATCGAGCGAGGGTCAAAACCGGGAAATCAGATCAATTCAGCAAATGTACAAATTCAAAAGGCAAAGACTCAGGAATCAGTAGACTTACAAGGATCATACAAAGGGGAACTCACAAAGGATATATGCTGGAACGCTCACAGTAACTGAAAAGATGATCTGAGGGAAGTAACAGACAGCTTAAATACACAAGGAAATGGTAGACAATTAGATGGAATTGAAACACGTTAGGGTGGGAACACAGTCACACAGGAGATAAGAAAAGTTGACAGGACATTGGACATTATTATTGAAACAATAATTTCAAAATAAAACTGGAAACACAGAAACAAACAGACACATAAAACTACCGGACCCTGACACTTTAATCTATTCACCGACTTACCTTCTTGTCTGAAATAAAAAAAATGTTGTTTAATCAGATTTCTTACAATTAAAGTCAAATTCTGATCTGACATACCTGTTACCAAATTAAATGATTTTGCAGTTCTTTCAAATCTGTTATTAAAAATAAGATCTATTTGAATTTGTGATGATTTAGCGACCCTGGTTGGACCTTTTATTATTTAAACAAGATTATGCTGATACGTCATGCTTTTGATTTTTTTTTTTATTATTGGCATTCTGTGCTCAGTTTATAGTAAAATCAACTATAAATACAATAAAATTAAATCAACTTTAGTGCCAAATTATTAATATATTTTATGATAAACTAAACTCTTATCAGATTTAGGAGGTTGGTATTTGCCAACAACAGTAAAAGACATACTAGGGGACAATATGATAGAGACAGTAGAACATTCGAAGTTGTATGGAATTAGGATGTACGTCTGCACATTTAAAATGATCCTGAACGTACAGAAAAACTCCACCTGTTTTATCCTACCCAAATCTTGCCTGATTTGCAGTTTAATGCATTTAAATTTTCTCTGATCACTGTTATGTTTTGAAGTCCCTTTTTTGGGCTCTTACCTGGATTAAAAAATGTATTATATAGGGTTTCCATGTTGTTGTCCACCTTAGGAGAGTACCCAAGGTCCATATTGTTCTGTGCAGAACTGCAGCCGAAGGGCAACTCGGTACTTGTTCTGTTGGATCTTAGTGCAGCGTTTGACACCATTGACCATCTCAATTTGTACATCTTAACAATGACTCCTCTATGTACACCAAAGTTAGCTATGGAGTTCCACAAGGATCAGTATTAGGTCCAATTCTTTTCATTTTATATATGTTTCATCTAAGTAACAATATCAGAAAACATGGTTAATTTTGACTGATAAGGAGACACCCAGCTATATTTACCTAATGAAACCAACAAACTAGCTAAATTTCTAACTTAAAGATGTTAAAATGTGGATGACCTGCAACTTTCTGCATCTCAATTCACATAAAACTGAAGTTATTGTGCAGGTTCCTACACACGTCAGAACTAAAATTATTGAATGATATAGTAGCCTGTAATAACACTAAGAAATCTGGGTGTTTTCTTTGATCAGAATCTTGTCAGGGTCTGTAAGTGTTCATGTGTCTGTTTGTTAGGGACAATCTCTGTTTCCCGTTTTAATTTGAAATTCTGTTGTGTCCTATTCCCCATGTCCTGTCCGGTCTTTCCCCTCAGGTGTGTGTGATTGCCTCTCCTCCCTAATGTGTCTCACCTGTGTCTAATTGTCTACCCCTCCCTTGTGTATTTAAACCCTGCATCCCTCTCCTCCTGTGCCAGATTGTCTTGTTTCTGCAGTGAGCAGTCCAGCGTTAATTCCTAGCGAGGTCCCTGTGTTTTGATCTTGGTTTGTTTCCTGACTACTGAGTTTGCCTGTCCCTTAAACTATACCTTTGCCATCTAGTTAGATCTCCCACTGTAAAACAATTTTGATTAAGAACCTCCCTGTGAGTGCTTGCAGTATTGAACCCTCCTAAGCCTGTACCTGATAGATCTGTCCTTTTAATCCCACATAAAACAAATCTCCAGATCCACCTTTGTTCATTTACCTAATATATCAAAAATCTGATATTTTCTGTCTCAAAATTATGCAGAAAAATTGGTCCATGCCTTGGTCACTTCAATGCTTGGCTACAATAACTTCTTATCACGCTTTACGACCAAGACCCTCCAGCTGATTCAAATCGCTGCTGCTTGTGTACTCACTGGAACATGAAAGATCATATTTCTCCTATTGTAGCTTCTCTTCATTGGCTTCCAATGAAATTCAGAATAGAGTTTAAAGTTTTCCTCACCTACAAATTTTTAAATTGTCAGATGGTTCTGTATCTTAAAGAACGTATAGTGCCTTATCACCCGATTAGAAAGCTGCGCTCCCAAAATGCAGGCTTACTTTTTAGGATCTCTAAAAGAAATTGGTGAAGTAAAGCCTTCAGCTATCAAGACCGTAATCTCAGGAACCAGCTCCCAGTTCAAGTCTTTTGGGCAGGCACCATCTCTGTGTTTAAGAGCAGGCTTAAAACCTTCCTTTTTGATAAAGCTTATAGTTGGGGCTGGCACAGGCTGGCCCATAGTTATGCTGCTATAGGCCTAGACGGCAGGGGGAATTCCCATGAAACACTGAGCACCTCTACTTCTCTACCTCATTCTCTCACTACTTCTACTCTCTACTCTGTCATGTCCCAGTATTTGTGTTATTAACTTCACTCTGGGGAGTTTCTCCCCCGGAGTGGTGATGTGGATGTGATGGTTATGCTAACGACCTGCTATCCGGTGGAGATGTGACCTTGTGTCTGGGATGATGATCAACTTCACCAATCTTACCCAGCAAAAGACAGAGTAGCCTGGAATCCTGACCTGGATCCTGGACTCTGCTCTTTAATAACATGCTCCTGGATTCAGTTCCCATGTTTTGGTATCCATGTCTGTTGTTCTGCTCTGTACTTCAGAATCAGAATCCTTTTTATTGTCATTTTACAAGTGTACAACAAAATTATAATAATTATAAGAGACATGTGACATCTATTACCCGTCTACCCGTCCTGGGTAGAGAGATTTGTTCTCTGTGGTTCTTCCTCAGGTTTTTTTCCTTTGCTTTTTGTAATTTTCCTCACCTGGCTCGAGAGTCTAAGGGTAGAGGGTATTGCTATATACAGATTGTAAAGCCCTCAGAGGCCAAATATTATTTGTGATTTTAGGTTATACAAATTAAACTTGATTGATGACATACATACGCACAGACCCCATGTTTGTTTAGAGGGGAAAAATGAATGTGAAATCAGATCACTGAGAAATAAAATGCTAATGCCAGCTAACTGAAGCCAATTTGAGCGATCTCAAGCTAAAAGCAGCTAATCAAGCTAACACCTTGTAACTCAAGCGAATTGTAGATTAATTAATCATAAGCTAATAATGGAAGGTAACTCAATCTAATGGCAGGTCATTCAACATTAAAAATAGCAAAATGAAGCGAAAGGCAGCTAATCCTAACTTTAGTTGAAGGCATCTGGACTTTTTTTTGGTTTTGAAGACATTTCACCTCTCATCCCAGGTGTAATGACTCAGATGATGGCAGAGCAGGGCAACGACTCTAATAAATCACAACTTGAGCCTTGTGTCCTTAACAACTCACATGAATGAGTCACACCTCAAAACAACTCATTAATCAACTACACCTTACTTGTGACCCTGACGTGCCTACACAGAGGTGGTCAGCGATTCAGGTGACCACCTTCTCTAACCCAACCAGAGGTTAAATACTGAGGACTCCTCACCAAATGGTTAGAACTGAAAAAGCCTTTGCAATAAAAGGTGAAATGCCTTTGGGCCAAAACGTCCAGATGCCTTCAACTAAAGCACATAAGACTACCACAACCGGGATGGCTGAAAACGTACACAAACTAAAGGCATTTAAATTAAACTAATGGTAGCTAACTAACAGAAGCTACATGAAGCTAATAATAGCTTAAGGAAGATGACAGGAGCTAAATCAAGCAAGCAAGAGCTAACTGAAGTTATTGGGAGCTTAATGATTCTTACCACTGCTATTTTGACTTTACTGAAGATAACAGAAGCTAACGGCACCTAACAGAAGCTAATGGCTGATAATTTAAAAGAGCGGCAGAAATCTTAAGCTAATGCCAGCTAATTGAAGCTAATCAGAGCTAACTGAAACTCATGGCACTTAAGGGAGACTAATGTTACATAATTGAAGCTATTGGGAACTCACTGATGCTAAACACAGCTAGTTTAAGTTGACTGGAGATAACATAAGAAAACAGCAGCTAACTAAAGCTAACAGCAGCTAAAGATCACTAAATGCTGCTAACATGACCTAAATGAAACTAATAGGACATGTCTGAAGCTAACAGCTAAGCGGCGATACGTGGAGCTAAATGGAGCTAATCAGAGCTAAGTAAAGCTAAGTGGCAGCCAAGTGTAGTTAATGGGAGCTAACTGAAGACAACAGCAGCTACCTGAAGCTAATAATCACAGGTCAGGGATTGAGCCAAAGGACCCCATCCAGACATCAAGCCACATATTAAAAATATCTTGTAAGGAATTTTCTGGTTTTTATCACAGTTATAGGTGACAGAAAGTATCCAGACCCCAAATCAAGTGGGCTTACACAGTTAGTGCACATACTAGACATTAATGCAAACAGTGTGTTGATGTGTTGAATTCTCCAAATCCTACATGACAATAAGCAAAAACACAAATTTCCATTTGACTTGTAATCATACATTTCATACTTTACACATTGCAATATTCTGTGCCAGTCTCAAACCTTGTGTGCCGGTTTAGAAAGGTGTGAAAGAAAAGGGTAAATGATTACATTTCAAATTATTAAGAGATGGGCGCAGGCTGGGGAGATGAAAGAAAAATATGATATTCTACAAATGATTGCATTTTGTCTCCCCATTGTGAAAAGCAGTTTCAATAACACTTTTAAATAATTTGTTCAATTTGTTCCAAAGCTAAATAAATGCAGCTTGCTGGAAATTCAAAGTCATTAAAACTTATCATGCATCATTATGTAAATGAGTTGCTGTTAATGAGTTCTTAAAAGAAGGCTTCCTTAATTAGTTCAGTTTTAATGGTAATGGTACCATCATTTATCTTTTTTCCTTTGAAGCAGAATGATGGCACAGAAGTAGCTGCTCCCAAAAGTGCTCAAAATTTAGCATTTTCAAATTATTCTTATTTTCTTAATTTTTGTTCATTAAGAATACATTTAGCATAGTAAGTAATTGAGGAAAATTTTAATTCCCTTGTATATAAAATGAGAGTCCTCTCTGTGATAGTGCAAATGATGTTCTAACCAAACATAGCTGGTTGTTATATTGGACATAGCTTTAGCGTTCGTCATTAACACATTTTCTTATTCGTCCGCCATTTTCATCTGACATTATTAAACATCTGGTTTTGTACAAACATGTGTGACACCAGCGTATAGAAGGGCTCCATCTCTCCCAAGCAACATGAGGTACAGTTTACATTGTAAAATTAAAACTCATAGGGTTAAATTCACAGAAGGACTGTGCTGCGTTTCTGCCTTAAAACTGCAAATTAGAGGACTAAAATTCCTCTAATTCCCAGTTCACAAAGCCTGCAGTACGGGTGAACCACACCTGTAATTTACACTGTCAAAAAGTTAGTGCCCAGGAAGTGCTTGTCCCATTTGTATGCATGTAAATTAGGATATTTTTAAAAAATTGCCCCTCCCTATGCAAAAAGGGCTTGTTGCAGAGAGCATCTAATTCACAAAGGTGAGCACTAATTGCCTCTCTCTCTTATTCTTTCTCTGCTTACTCAGTGACAGTCAACTTGTGGTAACTATGGCACATACTGTATATAGAAGCTGTCATTCGTGATAATTATGGCAGTAGTGATTGTAGCCAGGTGAAGGCATCGTAAAGCCGGGTGCACTCAGCATCATCACTCATTCGGAGGAATCTGAATGTTTCCAGCTATATGCTGTATTCTGTTTTACAACATTATTTGAAAGGAAAATGTTGGGTTTCTATATTCAAGAATAGGCTATATTCTACACCTGCAATATATGGAAATTGACTTGTGATAACTATTTTGATTTGGCACTTAATATAAAAGTCCCTTCAATATTTAGTAATATACTGTGTTTTCAACTCTGCAACAAATCCACAATTTCCTTGTTTTTATCTACCCAAGACAATTGTGTGTAAATACAGTTAATAGTATATTATAAAGCTCATAGCTTTACATACACTCGTGGTACCTGTGTCTCAGCAGTAAAGTGGGTCTGTCCCCAACACAAAATGTTTAAAAAAGAAGACAAACCAGAGCAGCCAATGTAACTCACTGGCCTCATTGGTAGGTCAGAGTGGGCTTAACCTCAAGACCTAAAGAGTTGAGACCATCTCCGCTCTGCATTTAGGTTGGAAGATAAGATTCAGGACCATAGACAACTCACCACAAACTTATACATTTTTTTCTGGATGCAGTCACAGTTATGTCATGAACAAAAAAAAAAAGGAATGCAATATATTTGTATAAATTTTTTTTGTGTTTGTTTGTATTTTTATTTTTATCATCCTTTGTCTTAAACGGCATCGTGTGGCTGATCCAGCAGGATTGTCAAACTCCCCCTCAGAACTGGGGCAGAAACAATCTTACCCAGGGCTCCTTTCATCTCCCGAGACGTTTTTATTCAAGCCTGCAGGAGCATAGACCAGCTGACACACACTACTCCCTACTGAAGCAAGATTACATGTTATGCCTCGGTGTTCAAACTTGAGTCCTCATAGTGTTGAAACAGCATATTTTCCTGTGCTGTTGCTTGTTTTTGCTGTTGTTTTTGCTGGAGGCAGTAAATCTCCTTGCAGTTTATAGTGACTGACGGGGGAAGGAATTTATACTGTATTTTGACTGGGCACCGAGGCAAGCCTTTTTTTTCAAAATAAAACCTGAATAACAAAAAAAGAAAACATGAAGTGATGGAAGTGTGGTTGGCAGTGAGTGACTAAATTCGTTTTGAATTGCCCAAATGTAATAAAATTATGAACATAAAAAACAATACATTTGAAACTGTCAAACAGGAAGAAACTGAAAAGTGACCTGTTAACGTGTTTCAAGTAAATCAATGTGATGTAGATAGAAACAAGCCCTGCAGCATGCAGACCATAATGAAGATGATCTTTGCAGTTAATGTGACATGTGTGTGGTGCCCAGCACCTCGCCAATGCTCAGACTTGCATTTGTATCCAGATTAACATAGATGTCAGTTCGGCACACGACACTTGAACGCTCTTTCCTCTATTGCTGGTCATACAGATTTAAACCAAGGTGACATGCTGCCCTGGAGAGAGAGACGCAGAGAGAAATACAGGGAGAGAGAGAAGGAAGAGGTGAAGTCTGTCCAAGGCAGGGTGCCTTTATTCCCAACCCCCAGCCCAGACTAAAACAGACAGGATAGAACAAGAAGAGGCAGCAATTAAGCTGGAGAGGGAAGTGTACAAATGCATGTATGCTTGTGTGTGTGTGTGTGTGTGTGTCTGATGGATGGTTTTTGACAGTTTAATAAATGTGATGTCCAAAGTCAGGCCAGGGTTTTTAGTTATGCCCTTATGCATTAGCAATGGGCAATGGACAGACAGGATGAAATGATGGAGTTTAACGTTTTGTTACTTTACACTTTTTTTTCTTTTTTTTTTTGGCTTAGAAAACTGTTTAAAATGTTGTGTTGAAATGTTTTGTTGAAAAAGGTTATTCAAGGTGGCTTGGCAAAAGAGGAACACTTTTGGGTTAATTAATATATTCAATATTATCCGCTGATTAAATATAAATGGCTAATACCTATATGGTATATAGTATTGTGGCTCATAGCTGTACTATTTATAATGTCACTATTGTCATTGACCCAACACAATGGTCCACACCTTAACATTGTGTTATGGTTGGCGTTCTTCTCTGACCCAGAGAGCTAGCAGGGGGGGCACTGCTCCTGGAGGGGTCACTCATGATGACAGGTTGAAAGGTAGAGGCCAGACAAAAGTAGATCGCCGCATCCAGAGGATTGCGTAGTGCCAGCACCCTGCCTGTAAAAAGCCTAGCTACAGAAGGATCAACAACAATAAATCACTATTTATGTTATGCAGATGACACACAACTATACTTATCAATGAAGCCAGATGAAACCCATCAGTCAACTAATCTACAGTCATGTCTTAAGGACATTAAAAACTGGATGTTTCATAACTTTTTAATGTTAAACTCTGACAAAACTGAAGTCATTGTGCTGGGCCCCAAACACATTAGAGACTCATTATCCAACAACATAGTTAATCTGGATGGCATTGCCTTGGCCTCCAGCACCACTGTCAGAAACCTGGGTGTTATCTTTGACCAGGAGCTGTTTTTTAAATCACATGTTAAACAGATTTCAAGGACCACCTTCTTTCACCTCCGTAACTTGGCTAAAATCCGGCACATCCTGTCTCAACAAGATGCAGAAAAACTAGTTCATGCGTTTGTTACTTCCAGGCTGGACTACTGTAATTCTTTATTTTCAGGTTGCCCTAACAAAATTTTAAAAACTCTTCAGTTAATCCAAAATGCAGCAGCGCGTGTACTGACTAGAACTAATATCAGAGACCATATTTTCCCCATACTGGCTTCTCTGCACTGGCTCACAGTTAAATTCAGAATAGAATTTAAAATCCTTGTTCTCACCTACAAAGCTATTCATGGTCAGTCACCATCTTATCTTGAACAGCTCATAGTACCCTATCGCCCATCCAGAACCTTACGCTCCCAGGATGCAGGGTTATTGGTGATCCCAAGAATTTCCAAAAGTAGAATGGGAGGCAGAGCTTTCAGCTATCAAGCTCCTCTCCTGTGGAACTATCTTCCAGTCTTGGTACGGGAGGCAGACACACTCTCTGATTTTAAGAGTAGGCTTAAAACCTTCCTTTTTGATAAAGCTTATAGTTAAGGCTGGCCTATCTAGCCCTTAGTTATGCTGCTATAGGCTTAGGTTGCTGGGGGAACACTCCATGATTCACTGAGCTTTCTTCTCCCCCCCCTCTGACTCCGAATGTCCATATCCTTACACTAACTTTACTTCTTCCCCGGAGTCGTTGTGCTTTACCATCCTGCAGGTTTTTCTAGGTCGCGGTGGGAGGTGCTGCTGTGGTCCTGCCTGATGCCCCCTGGCCACATTAGGAAAGGAGATCCTGTGACTTGGATCCTAGGCTGGATTTCCAAGTGCAAATCGGGACCCACAGATCACAATGGCTTCTGGATCAATAGACTACACCTGCTTCTGGACCACTACACTTCACATATCCCTGGATTTACAGATTCTACATACTCTTGGACTCAGCAACACCCAGATCTTCCTACATGGAGTACAATGACTCCTGGACCAACAGAGTCCACCTGCGTCTGGATCACTAGACTTTCCATACATCCGGACTCATAGAATCCACAGACTCTGGGACTCATGGATGTTTTATGCATTCTAAATGAACTGTTGTTATCATGTTTTTGTGTTCTGTACAAGTGACATTTATTGCACGTCTGTCCGTCCTAGGAAGAAGGATCCCTCCTCTGTGGCTCTTCCTGAGGTTTCTTATTTTCCCTGTTTAGGGTTTTTTAAGTTTTTCCTCACCCGGTTCGAGGGTCTAAGGGCAGAGGATGTCACATTTGTATAGTTTGTCAAAGCCCAGTGAGATAATGTGTAAATTGTGATTTCGGGCTATACAAATAAAATTTGATTTGATTTGATTTGATTTATTTTCATTTTGGAGAGAAAGGACCTCCACATCAGAGTCTCATGCTGCAGTCCAGTGAAAAAGGAATCTGCAAAACTAGCTTTTTTTCTGTCCTCAAGAGAAAAAAAACACGAATGTAGACATGGAACATCAGGTCAACGTATGAAACAGGAAGGGGAAGGAAGTAGCAAGAGCAATGAAGAACAAACATATAGGGTACTAGGACAAAGTGAAACAAGGTGGTTCCAAACAGGAAAGCTGAAACTTTCATCTGGAAGGTTGCTTTATTGTGGACACATGGAATATGTGAGTGTAGCCCTGATGCTGACACTGAAAGCACAACAGTCACTCATTGTCTGAGAGCATTTCAGCTCACACATCATTACAGTCAAATTCACTCCCACTAAGAAAAAGATCAAGCTCAACCACTTACAGTGCTATGCTGTCGCCAATGATGAGGACTGGAAAGAAGCCTTTTGACAACAACTACATTCTATACCAGACAGGAGCAAGACATCACAATCCTCATAGGAGATTTCAATGCCAAAATAGGATCAATAGAGACAGTCTACAAGGACATCACAGAGACACATGAAAATGGGATAGAAGAACAAGAATGGTGAGCGTGTTGAAGACTTCTATTCTCACAGCCAACTGATGATAGGAGGAAGCATCTTTCCTCACAAGCACATCCACAAGGGGGGGGGCTATGGCTCAGTTGGTAGAGTGGTTGTCCAGGGATTATAGGTTCCTGGTTTGATCCCAGACCCGGGAGTTTACATGTCGAAGTGTCCTTGAGCAAGACAATGAACTCCATATTGCTCCTGGTGCTCTGCCGTCAGTATATGACTACTCCTAATGAGTAGGTGGCACCGTGCGAGGTAGTCACAGCCACTTGAAGCAATTTTACAAATTTTACATTATAATTAACTGTGGATAGAAATACCTGCAGTGTAAAAGCGCTTTGAGTGGTTAGCTATATAAATACAAGTGAATTTGGAGATCCCCATACAATATCATGGAAAATCAGATCAAGCACATCTGCATCATCCAGAAGTTCAGGCAATTATGACTGTACAAAAACATACAAGGAATATTTCAGATCAGCCTCTCTAACAGATTCAGGCTACTGCAGGAGCTGCTTGAAAAAAGTGAGACAGACATTTAAAGCCAGTGGAAATACATCACACAACTCTGGCACAAGATGTGCAAATAAGTTTTTGTCAAGAAGATAACACAGCATAAGGACTGGATCTCATCTGATACCATCCAGGAATTGGAAACCAGGAAGCAGAGGAAAAATGTACCTAACATGAGCCAGACAAGAGGCACATGTTGAAGAGGAATTTAGGCAGGTGTGGGCCAGCCAAAAAGGAGAGGGACAGGAGAAAAAAAGAAGTTATGCTCAGATGGCGTGAGGTAGAACAGTTGTGGCGACACAATATTCCTTTTTCTATCCCTCAGCAGTCGGTAGGTGAACTGCAGCTCATCTACCGTCCCCTGGTTTGTACACGTTAAAATAGGCAAGGTATTGTGCACAGCGCATGACAACCTCAAACTAACAAGAATATATAGAGACAAAAATAAACAGCTTATCACAGTGTACGTGGCAGTACAGTAGACAGTCATTAACTTTCACGCTAACTCTATTGTTTCTGCCCTGATAAAGTAATAAAGAGTTCTCTTACCTGAAGTCACTTTGATTTTAGATTTTGGATGCTCATCTATTATTTTTAGGCCCTGCTGGTGTGAGCAGCCCTTTCCCTTTTTTGAAACATGTGGTAGCGGCCCCAACAACTTTGACCAAAAATAAATATGTGGCATTAAACTTATAGAAATGTAATTTGATGTTTAAACACATGCACTTAAAGCACACAGAGTAACTAGCAAGGACAGGAAACTATCTCTCTCTCTTGACTTATTCCTGTCCCATTAAGGTTTGTTTCTAACTTCACATCTTCCCTGGGCTTTCTTGTCCCTCAGGTTCCTGTGAAATGTGGATATCGTTCATTTAACTGGACTCTTGCTGGCTGGTGGCTCAGGATTGTGGATCGGGATCACCTGGCGCCGTTTTCTGTAGAGATTAGTGGATTGTTTGGCTTGAATCCTGGTCTGGACCTCCGGTTCAACTGACTGGAAAACACCAGCGTCCAGCCCTGTGTTAACATCAGTAAGACAGTAGTTAACGGCAGAGAGTCTTTGGGAGACGTGATATGGACCAGCATATAGAGGGACCAGTTTGGCCGTAAAATTAGCTTGTGCATCCGAACGAGGGTGAGTTCTCACCCGGACAAGATCCCCAATATTATAGGAGACTTGACGTCGTCTCAGGTCATAGTAATGCTTCTGACGAGCATGACTCTCCGAAAGCACAGCCCATGCGTGATCATGCGCTTCCTGAAGTGAAGCTCTCAAACATTCTGGGTAGGGAACACCCGGATCATCCACACCAGCGCATGAGGGCTGGGTGATCAGATCAAGCGGGGTCTCCAACTCCCGTCCATACAACATCATAGAAGGACTCAGACCTGTGCTCTCGTGAGGTGCAGTACGCAGGGCAAAACAGATCTGAGGGATGAATTTGTCCCAGGACGTGTGTCTATCCCCCACATAAGCACGAATGGCCATTTTGAGAGTGCGATTGACATGCTCAGTTGCACTGGTTTGAGGATGATACGCTGTCGTGAGCCTGTGTTCAGTCCCAAGCACTGACACAATGTGCTTAAAGAGATCACCCATGAACGGGGTCCCCCTGTCAGATATGAGGTATGATGGAGCACCATGACGGGCAAAGACATCCCTAATAAACTTATTAGCAGCAACCTGAGCTTTCGCTTCTCTCACTGCACTCACTTCAATCCATTTAGAGAAGTGATCCACAAATATAGGAATGTAGGCATTTCCATTAGGAGTGCGAGGCAGCGGGCCGACATGGTCCAACCCCCCGTACTCCCAAGGCCTCTGTGGGTATATAGGGACCATGAGACCTGCTGGCTTCCTTTGACTAGGTTTAGTGACCTGGCACACAACACAGGAGATCACATAGTTCCTGACATCCGAAGCCGTGCTCGGCCAAAAGAGTCGTAAGCGTGCCAGCGTCTTTGTGATGCCCAAGTGTCCAGCCGTGGGATGATCATGATGACCGAATGTGGCAAAGACTAAGGAACTGGTAGTGGATTTGAGGAGAACCAAGGCACCGGTGACCCCTGTTTCCATCCAGGGGGTCAGTGTGGATATTGTGGAGGATTATAAGTACCTGAGGGTACATATTGACAATAAACTGGATTGGGCAAAGAACACTGCAACTCTCTACAGGAAGGGCCAGAGTCGTCTCTATTTTCTGAGGCGACTGAGGTCCTTCAACATCTGCCAGAGT